>ML681997.1:30515339-30581319 GCA_007922195.1 Podocnemis expansa
AAACAACACAGTTGTTTCGAAACAAGGGCTTCCCCTTGTTTCGAAACAACTGTGCGTCGTGTGAACAGCTGAAACCTTATTTCGAAACAACCTCTGTTGTTTCGAAATAAGGAGGCTGTGTGAACACAGCCCATGAGTCTAACTCCACACCCAGGACATGAGTATCCTTCCCCCATCCCCCGACCAGAGGCAGGACCTGGCAGCCCTGCACCCCACCCTGGGCCTCTCAGTACTAGGGACAGGACCTGACCCATACCAGGTCCTCCCTTTTCCACAGGGGACAAGAGTCACACACCCCCACCATCCTATTATCTGGGTTTTGATGGATCATCAGCACATCAAAATGGGTTCTGACACCACGCAGGTTGCAAATCATGCCATCCTAGCTGGTTCTGCCAGACTTTAGACAGAAGACAAAAGAGAGTGAGGGGGAAAGATGAAATAAGGTAAAGAAGGGAATGACAAGTCAGGGGGGGGGGGGGGGGGGCAAAGTCCACCAGACCACGCTGGGGATCAGGATTGAGCAGAAGCTGGTGGAAGTGAAATCACTAAAGTCCTACTTGCTGGCCTGGTCTGGACAAGAAACAAGATATATTTTCAGGTTCAGGACAAAAAAAGGCCTAGCAGTGTCACAGTGGATGCAAGGATCCAGAAAATATAGGGATGGCAGCCATGATGGTGAAGCTTTCTTCTTCACTGTCTCTTGTCTTTCAGCCGGCCAGCATTATGGTAGCCAGCTGGTACTCCAAAGTCTCTTTTCTGAGGACCCCAGAGATGGAGTTGTGGGTGGGAAAGGTCATCCCCTTATTAGCTGTTTTCCAGTTAGGAGTAATTTCTGACACCAATTTTGATCCATGGATTTCCAGCCTGTCCAGATATGACATCAACCCCAACCTTGAGCTATGCCAGGAGCTTTTTTGTTTGGCCTCCTTCAGCATTTATTGCTGTTGCTTATGGTGACTTAGGAATTTGCACTCACTTCTTATCAGTGCACTCACACTCCGGGTATGTCTACATGTCTCTTTTATTTCGAAACAACACTCGTTGTTTTGAAATAAAAAAGACTAAGGCCACACAACGTTTTCCTGTTTCGAAACGAGGGAGCTCCTGGTTTCGAAACAAGAACCGTGGTTTCGAAACAGCTTAAACCACTTTTGTTTCGAAACCACGGTTATTTCAAAACTGGTGGTTTCAAAATAACGCTGTTGGGACATGTTATTTTGAAACAATGTTGTTTTAAAATAACTTTTGACCTTCCTCCCCAGGCTCCTGGCAAGCCCTCTCCGCCCTCCACCCTGGTTGGTGGCAACATGGCCCACAAGGGGCCATGTTGCCACACTTCCCAGGGTGCCCCTCTCCTGAAGCGAAATAGCAGGTCCATACATTTGACCTGCTATTTTGCTTTCACCGTCTCCCTTATTTCGAACTAAATTTTTTTTTAGTTCGAAATAAGTTGTTTCAAAATAAAAGTTTTTATTTTGAAATAAGTCATTTCGGAATGACTTATTTCAAAATAAAGCCTCGTATGTAGACATAGCCTCTGAGTGAATTCATCAGCCCACTAACTACATCAGCAGTTCCCAACATTTTCATCTGCCAATGCACACCACTATAGAGCTGCCAAATGAACTCATGAATATTCATTAGCCAATGCAACCAATCCACTCTTTGAGTAGTTTTTTCATAAAGATTCTGTGGTATACTTGCTCAGGCCTGACAGCACATCTGTGTGCTCTGGCACACAGGTTGGGAAACACTGGATTACATCACCGCCCCAGCCCATTGTGGTTGGGGGTTACACTGTGGTATCTGGGGCTGGGGACTGTTGCCTGAATGGCCAAAGGAAGTTCACTCGTTGCCTGGGACTGATCACATGCAAGAGGCTGGTGTGGACTGACTCAGGAGTGAGTGGTCACCTGGCAAAGTGGCGTGAATGAGGCTTCGGAAGTGGAGATCTGGGGAGTCACAGAGGCACACCAGGCTAGATTTGGGGAGCAGCCTGTCACAGCCACATAATGAAAGTGAAAATCAACATTTCTGTAATGTTTATAGCAGGCGTGGCCAAACTTATGGAACTCAAGAGCTACACAAGTTGATTATTAAACCTCCGAGAGCCTCACTGAGGCATATATCCATATAGTATCCATTTTCTCCTTTGTATTTTCCTTTCTTATTATTCAACATCATGTTTAGAAGGACTCGTAAAACATGATTTAACAAGCAAACTGCATTAGGGCCTACAAGAAAAGCTAAACATAACACGCCTTTCACCACCATTCTCGACCATGCTGCACTTCTCCCTGCTGTCCCCAACCATGCCATGCTTCTCCCTGCCATCCCAAACCCCTCCCTAACCTACAGGCCCTGACACTGTCTCCGCTGGGCTGACCACCATCCCCAGGGCCCCCTTAGCTTGCTGCCCCAGCAGCTAGGCACAGGCTGGGGCTCTCCCCCCGGCGCATGCTCAGAGCATGCTCAGGGCAGGAGATTTAAAACTCCTAGGCTGGGGCTGCTTTCCTAAATTGATTTGCCGATGTTCTTCCACGAGCCGCACTTTTTCATTCAAGAGCTGCGTGGGGCTCCCAAGCCACAGTTTGGCAACGCCTAGTTTATAGCTTAGTAGGGTATGATGTCTATTATTATGGCCAAGATCCTACCTTGGAGGAAATGCAAATACTGTAGCAGGTGTCAAAGGAAATAATACCAGTTCACCTGGGGTGAATGTTAATGCCATCAGACCTGACTCAGAAACTAGAGGATTTAGAGCAGGGGTCTCAAACTCAAATCACCATGAGGACCACACGAGGACTAGTAGAGGGCTGCATAAGGACTAGTAGCCCAAGGACCGCACCACTGAAAGCTTTTCGTAGAACAATATTGCACAGGCTGCAGAAAATAGCTTTGGGGGGGCCGCATGCGGCCCGCAGGCTGTGTGTTTGAGACCCCTGATTTAGAGCAACTAGGTCACTCACTAATGTTAACTGTCCATTGCAATAATGACCAGACCCATAAGATAATGAATAGAGCAGGAGTGGCCAAACTTACGGAACTCAAGAGACACATAAGTTGATTATGAAATCTCCAAGAGCCGCACTGAGGTATTTCCATACTTTTACCTACTCCAAAATCACTACATTTAAAATTGATTGCACAATTTTAATTTTATTGTAAAAAGAGAGCAAACATTGATCCTACAATCAACTAATGTCAAATTATAACAATTACATTACAATGAAAACTAGGCCTATAAAAATTTAGTTGTCACTTGACGTAGAAGACTGCAGGCTAGTGGCAAGTTTTTTAAAATCTGGGGAGTAACTTATCAGTGCGGTACATAACAGGTCTCACAGATGCTGATCTGTAAGTATTGCTCGATGTTTCGATTTCACAAATTTCATTGTGGAATACAATGCTTCACAGCAGTATGTTGTGCCAAAAATTGAAAGTAATCTATAGCTGACATTTTTCAGTTGAGGATATTTAGTTTCAGACACTGGTTTCCAGAACTCAGTTGAAAACTGGGATCTTTTATGTGGCATCTTTAACCCAGAATCCTCTTGCATTTCAAGTAGTTCCATTTCTGCAGCAGATGGTTCTGAAAGCAAAAATTTAGGAATAGGAAAACCATTGTTGAGGATGTCCATCATGAAGGGATTTATGAGAAAATCTAAACATGGTTTCAGTTTTTGCAAGTCATCAAACCTGACACAAAAATCATCAATCAACCCTTGTAATTTGTCTCTGTATTCTTCCAGTTTTTCACTTTTGATTTCCAATTCAGGGTGTGTGTCTATTCTACTTTTGAGATGGGAAAAGTGATTGAAAGTTTTTGAAATTACATCTCTTTGAAGATGCTGAATTTTCTTCTGAAAGCTGAAAACTGTCTGAGTAAGGTCAGAAATAATCTTATTTTTTCCCTGGAGCAACAAGTTTAGACTTTGAAGATGTTGAATGACATCAGTCAAAAACGTTAGGTCAAGTAGCCATTTGTCATCTTCCAGTTGTGTGTAAGACTTCCCTTTTTCCTGAAGAAATGCAATTATAGGTTCCAATAAGTCGACAAATCCTTTTAAGACATTGCTGGTTGACAGTTACCTAACTAGATAATAAAAAGAAATATCATTAGGCTTATCTTCAAGATCCAGGTCTTCAAGGAAGTTTTTAAACTGCCTCTGTGTCAGCATTCAAGTGGATGAAATTGACAATTTGTAAAGTTGTTTTCATAACATTTTCATATTTGAAATATTTGGCAATTAGATGTTCATGATGTATAATACAGTGAACAGCTAGAAACTCTGGGATAGACAGATCACTTTTCAGAAGTCCAATAAGACCTACATTTCTACCTAACATCGCAGGTGCACCATCTGTTGCCACACTTAAAAGGTTTTGTATGGGTGCTTTGCAATTTGCCAGAATTTTGTCAAGTGCATCTTTGATATCAATGCTGCGAGTTGTGTCCTTCAGCGGTACTATTTCCAACAGTTCTTCTGTTGCAGTTATATCAGCAGACACATAACAAACAAATATTGCCAACTGTGGTATATCTTGAATATCTGTGGATTCATCAAGAGCTAAACTAAAAGCAGCAAGTTCTGCAAATCGTTTTGCATCTTTTTCTCAACATCAGCACTAATCTGAGAAATGCGCCTCTCTGTTGTGTGACGTGACATTGGAATTTGCTTTATCAGTCACTTAAGTTTTGAATTGTCCTTGGGATCTAAAGCAGCAATGACCTCAGAAATGTTCTTTTTAACAAATTCTCCATCAGCGTATGGATGTTTAGAATGTGCAGCATTCCAGCTGATAATAAAACTAGCTTCAGTCACGGCATTTGCTTCGTTGCTGAACAATGAAAGCACTGTCTGCTGATGATGTTTAGCAGATTTCAAAGCGGTAAGCTTTTTTCTTCTTAAGTCAGATTTCAGTGGATACTGAGACGAAAAGCAGGCATGATTTATTTCATAATGGCATTTTAAGTTACTTGCTTTGTAATGAGTGAGTGTTGTGTCACAGATAAGTCATAGAACCTTTCCATTGTCATTGGTGAATGCAAATTCTTCTTCCTCTTCAGTTCTAAATGATCTATTTTCTTCTTCATCTTTTCGTTTCTTATTAGTTGATGTCATGTTCAGAAAATCTTATTAAAAACAATGAGTAAACTGCATTAGGGCCTATGAGAAAATGTAAACATGCCGCACATTTCCCTCACTTCCACAAACATGCTGCCACTTCCCCACTGTCCCTGACCATGACACTCCTTCCCTTCCATCCCTAACCATGCCTGCTTCCCCTATAAAAAAGTTCTTCCCCCCAATATTAACTTGATTTGTAGAGTTGGAGTGGGAGGGAAGGACTGGGGAGCATGGTGCAGCAAACCTTCCCCTCAGCAGCTCCACTGACCTCAGCACCCCCCTTCTCCCTAGAAGCAGGGCCCTAAATGAGAGGTCCTGGTGTACTAAAGATGCCCACAGGCTGCCAGACCCCTCGTGTCCCAAAGAGGAATGTGCATTAAAGACACATTCCTCTGGCCCCTGTAGGGAAAAAGAACCCAACCGGATTCTGGCCGTAGGGCAGGAACAGGGACTCTGCCCAGCCCCCATGGGGGAACAAGCAAACCCCCTGCTTGGGGAACAGAACAAACCCCCACCGGGCTCTGGCAGGGTGGGGGAACAGAACAAACCACCCGCCTGGCTCGGGCCGCGGCGGGGGAGCAGGAGATACCCCCACCCGGCTCTGGCCGTGGGGGAGAGGGAGAAACCCCCGCCTGGCTTCTGCCGCAGCGGGGGAGCGGGAGAAACCCCTGCCCAGCTCTGGCCGCAGTGGAGGAAGAGGAGAAACCCCCTCCCAGCTCTTCTCTTCCCCCTTCTCTGTCACTGTCTCTTTTGTTTGAAGAGTTAAAAGTTAAAGCCACAGTTGGAATGGTGCTATGAACTTGTATTCGAAAGAGGGTTAATTGGTGGCTTTTCACCTTACTCCTCCTTTGCAGTTTTGGTTTTCCAAAATTTGAATGAAAAAACTTTGCACATACTTTAATGTAAAAAGGTGTTGTGGAAGGTAAAGTCTTGATTTCTATGCAGTCATCCTAAAAAAAGAATGGGCCTTTTTGTCAAGCAAATGGTCTGTAAATCGTAACTAGAGCACTTAAATGTGAATAATTTGGTTGGAATCACTCAAGGAAAACGGGGTTCATCTCTCTTGAAACTTAACTGTCTCCAAATGTCAAAAAAAAAATTGTTTGTGTACATCTGTAATTGTGTAGATCTGTAAGGTTTTAAAACCTAAACAAACACTCTTGGTTTTAGAATCTTGCATGCTTTGGCTTGTTAACATTATACACTTTGAAAATCTGGCTGTGGGTATGGCAGTCAGAACCAGACAAATTTGGTAAAAGTTTATTTTTAGTTTATGTAGTTGTTTTAATCAATACACTGACGCCCTTCTCAAGGGGTAGGAAAACGTTCTTTTGTTTTTCAGAAGCAAAAAACTGGCGCCAGCAAAACACCTAAACAAAAATCCATGGATCTGCTTTTGCAAGAAAGTTGTTGTTTATGTTTTGTGTTTTATGGTGCTTGTCTTGTTAGTAACCTTGGTGTGCATTAAAAAGGGTGAGTTACCTACAGTAACTGTCCTTCTTCGAGATGGGCTGCTTGGATCCATTCAGTATTAGGTGTCTCCGTGCCAGAGCACTGGATTGGCCGGAAAAAACTTTTGTCCTAGCCTGTCAGAAGAGGGGAGGTGGCCACCGCCCCTCGCACCACCTGCAACTATATATACGGCCGCCTCCCCGCCCTCTCCTCAGTTCCTTGGAGTCACCGACTCCAGAAGTGGGGATGGAGGGGAGGGACCTGAATGGATCCAAGCAGCCCATCTCGAAGAAGGACGGTTACTGTAGATAACCCACCGTTCTTCTTCGAGTGCTGCTCGGATGCATTCAGTATTAGGTGACTACTAGCCATGCTGACGGATGGTGGGTGGAGTTGATACTTCTACCTTCACCACAGCGACAAATCCCACGGAGCAGACCCTCCCCAGCAAGGCAATTGCTGGGAAAAATGGCAAGCAGGCCTGACGGCCCAGGGAGCAATGGCTGAGGGTCTGCCAAGACTAGGTAGGCCTGAACCCACAGTGGTCGAAGAATAAGGGTCAGGCCAGGTCACCTGGGTTGGTAAAGGGAGGGCAATCTTGGGTCAGACTGCATGGGTGCCCTGCCGAAGGGGGAACTCGGAACATAACTGTCCGATAAGTTGGCCTCAGGCACGTTTTATGACTGCGCAAGAGAACGACAAAGGCTAGCAAGAGGGCTAGCCAAGTAGGTGCATCTTGGCAGGACGCAAGAAGGTATAGAGCACTGCAGGCTTCCAGGAGCCACCTAGCCATAGACTAGTTGGTGGCTGCTAGTTGCATATGAAGCAAAGGGAGACAGGCAATGGCTGCCATGGAGAGTGTGGCTACGCGGCCGTGTGAGCGAAGGGAAGTAAGGGTAAAACCACGAGGTGGCGCGAGGTTGGCTGAGAAGGCCATGAAACACGGCCTATGGCCTATGGGTTCAGGTCAAGGAGGGCGGGCCTTTGGCATGAATAAATGACCCCAAGTGTGGAGCGTGTGATTCAGCCGGATTGGCCCTATAACTGGCTCTCGTAGAAGAGGCATGGAAAGTACTGGCTGCAACGTGGCCTAGTAATTGATGGCAAGGCCTATAGGCTGCTACAATATAAAAAAGGGGGGGGTCACCTCCCCCCAGTTTGGCCCTCTCGGGTTTTCCCTTCGGCTCTTACTAGAGTGTGGAAAAAGCGGTGGAAGGTGGAAGGAAAAAACGTCCACTATAGTTAGAGAGTACCTAAGTGATCGAGGGATCGAGGGTCAGCCAGGAGAGAACCTCCAGACTCAATACCTATGGCCTTTGTCTGGCGAGTAGGTCTACCATCTTGTCTGCCAGGGTTGTCCAGGAGGCATTTCTAAGGCATAATATGAGGGAAGGTACCAATGGGGGTCCTTCTAGGCTTCAGAAGGGAGCCTAAGTCGAGCGGTCGCCAGTTCAAGGGACGCCCCATTATCAGAGAACCAGACAGGATCCCTGCCCGGGGGGGCAGAGACGGAGGAGAGAAGAGGCAGGAGAACCACCGAAGCTGCCATACATTGCCTAGGAAAAAAGGGGTTCTCTGCATGTTGCACCATGGGAATAGCAGTGGTGTCAACGGGGTCCTTGAGAGAAGCGAGGGGGACTGCAAATATGCCAGATGCCGCCGCCGCGTGTGGGCAGGGAGTGGTAGCCCCAAGGGCTGCACTGGGTATAGTGGGCAGTTACGCAGGTGGGCAGGGCAGGAAGGAGAGAGAGAGAGAGAGAGAATATGAGTATTGCGCCCTGCCCGGGGAAGATTGAAGGTAAAGCTATGTAGGTGGCCAAGAAAGGAGGAACCTACATCTGATATAGATGGCCATCCCCAAGGCGGCAGATCTCAAGTACTATGTGCGCGGGGCACTCGAAGGGGTAAGCCCCTCACCGTTTCTGGAGGTGTGGAACACGGCAAGGTGTTCCCCTTCAGGATTAGGTGTCTTCGGTCATACTTGTTGACCCTGGGGCACCGTGGGTGACCCTGAAGGTGATAGATCAGAAAAGGGGATGTTGGGTGGGTCCCCAGTTCCCAGTAGGTATTCAGAGGTAGGGCTGGCGATCTTGCGAGGTGGGAAGGGGAGAGGGAAGTGACGGACCATACCTACGGTTCCTACAGGGGTATACCTCTCTCTATGTACACCTTCTCGACAATGGCATCCCAAACATCTGTATTCCCATATAGGTATGACCTGTTGACTGCAGAGGAAAAATCCCGCTGGAGGGCCGCAGTGTCAGCGCGGGCAGCTGTGTGACCAGGGACGTCCCCCCCCCCCCTTTTTTCCCCCAACCTGGGTATGTGTGGTCCTACCTAGGACACGTGTGATGATCACTGTGTAGTCCTGCTAGGGGGAAAGTCTTCGGACTTGCGCATCTCGGATCCCCGCCGAAGCTAGGCTACAACGAGGAGCGTCTCCATCCCTTGACGGGGCTAGCGTGCGAAACGCAATGGGCGCAGTCGGGGAGGGAAAAACTGTTGTAATAGAGGGGGAGCGGTTTTCGTTGGCAGGTTTTGGTCTAAGGGGAGCGCCATTGCCAAACCCCTGGCTGCTGTATGGCTCAGGCCCGGGTAGGGGCTCTAACTCTGGGCCTTCAGGTTGAGGGCCTGTTGCTCAGTAGCTACCTAGGCAGGCCTAGGAGACTGCGAAGGCAGGCCTAGGAGGGCCTGGCAGACCTGACCCTTCTATGGAAAACGGGAAGGGGGGGCCTTAAGCCAAGTGGAGTAGCGGTAGCCAGGCGGCTTGCACCCCTGAGGGTGGCTAAGGAAACTTTCTGTCCGGTTGACAATGAAAGGCAAGGGGTTTACCTGTCTGAGGGGTAGGATTTAGGTCAGTGGTGTGGCACCCAGGGGAGGAAGGCCAAAGTATTTGGCCTCCCCTCATGGATCTCTGGCTGTGCCCACCACTTGAAGGGTTTCAGGAGGGAACAGGGCCTCCCCATTGAAAGGCAGGTCCAAGACCACCTGCTGCGCATTTGGGGCCACTCTGGCCTCTCTAAGCCAGGCTGCCCTGCGGAGGGTAACTGCCGACACAATGGTCCGGGCAGCGGTGTCCACCGCATCGCAAGCAGAGAAGAGGAGGTCCTGTGAGACTGTGTTGTTGCCTTCCTCCAGGAAGGCATCAAAGTCATCTCTAGCCTGGGGTGGGAGCATGTTCCTGAATCTCCCCAGTGATTCCCAGATATCCAGCAGGTACCTGCTGTTTATGGCCTGGTTGTTGGCCACCTGCAATTGAAGAGCCAATGATGAATACACCTTGCAGCCCAGCAGGTCTATTTCCCTATTCTCCCTGGAAGAGGGGAAGGAATCCCTGGGGAGATCTCCAGCCCCTGTTGCCATTTGGACAACATCCCAAGGGGGGACTGGGTGACCAGCAAGTGAGGGGTATAGAATAGAATCATAGGGTTGGAAGGGACCTCATGAAATCATCAAGTCCAACCCGCTGGGGCTTGAACCTAGAACTTTCTGCATATTAAGTAGAGGTGCTAGCCACTACGCTATTTGCAGGGCTAGTCTAGTTCTGGTACCCTGTCTTCATGCTTGCCACATCTGAGACTGGTGGGACAGAGCATGGGTACTGCCACCTGGAGCACACAAGATCCCATACACTCGGGTGAGGTGGGACTGCTAAGGGCTCCGTGGCTGCGAACGCCGGCCCGAACAGTGTATCGGGGGGGCAGACTCAGGGGATCCACCTGCATGCCTAGGTGAGCCATAGCTCGGCGCAGTAAGTCAAAATGCGCCGAGAGGTTCCCCGTAAAGATCTCCAGTGCTGGAGACAGCACGGGACCGGGGGGCCGGCAGGGACGGGGTGGACCCCCCTCGGGGGACCATTCTTGCGCCTGGAAGCGAAAAGGGGATGCTGTTCGGTGCTGGGGCCATTTAGAGCCCCTGGACGGCCCTTCTTCAGGGCTGGAGCCAGGGGACGGGGGTCGGGACTCTCGGCTCTGCGCCAGCGGTGATGTACCACTGGCCTCCGTAACGGGGGGAGAGGGTGATCATCCCTTTTGGGCCCAGGCCTTGGATGAGAAGGCTGGCATGCCCCTTCTAACCATGGGTGGGGCAGGGGGAGTCGGGAGGAGCAGTAGGGCCCGCGCTGCCTCCATCGCCTCCGGTGTGGAGGAGACAAGGATTTCCCCTGCGTGGGCCATCGGCAAGTCCTCACTGGGAAAGGGAGGGCTGCTCGGGCAGGAGGACTCCCTCTCCGTCAGCACCAGGCTCTGCAGTGCCACTGGTGAGGTTAACCTGTACCGAGGAGGAGTTAGCACCGGTGAGTCCGGGCTATGCCGGGCCATCGGCACCGGAGGTGAGGCAGCTCGGTGCTGGGCTTGTTGATGGCGACCCTGGTTGGTGCTGGGGTGCCAGAGCGCCAGGTCGGCGCTGCAGTGCCAAAGTCGGCACCGAGGTGGTACGGCGGAGGCGGACACTGGTAGCATGGTGCTGCACAGGCGCCAGTGCCGAGCTGGACCTCGGGGCTGGGCTCAAACCCGAGGCTTCAGGTGAGGGGTGCTGAGCCTCCTCCGAGGCTAGGGCGCAGCGTTGCTGTTCGCTCTCCTGGATGGTCCAGGGTTTGAAGGAGAGACATATGGAACATGCCAAGACCTTGTGGTCTGTGCCCAAGCACCTGAGGCACTTCCCATAGGGGTTGTCCCTGGGGAAGGCCTTGCCGTATTCAGCGCAGGGTTTAAACCCTGGCATGGTTGGAAGCTTCGGTCCAACGACAAAAGGTTCTGGAGCGGAACTAGTTCCACAACAGATTCTCCCGGTCGGCGAAGCTGATCTCACGGGAAAGGACACTTGCAACAGCAAGGAGCGGATGTTCCAGATCCGACACAGGAGGCGAAAGAAATGAAACTGAGGAGAGGGTGGGGACGTGGTTGTATATATAGTTGCAGGTGGCGCGAGGGGCGGTGGCTGCCTGCCCTCTTCTGACAGGCTAGGACAAAAGTTTTTTCCAGCCAATCCGGCGCTCCGGCACGGAGACACCTAACACTGAATGCAACCGAGCAGCGCTCGAAGAAGAACTTTTTTGTTTTGTTTTGTTTTAAAGTAAGGTAAAGTAAAAATGTGTATAATCTGGTACGATCACATTGTGTTAAATCCTAATAGTTAAATTATACAATGGGGTCAGGTAGTGGCTACTACCATGTTTTTGTCCCCAGGAGTGTTTACAACAATTCAGAGGGAAAAATGGGCCCTTTTCCTAGAGGAATTGTTTGTAAACAATTAATTGTAAATAATTGGCATGAACAGTACAATATTGGAAATCAAATTCAAGATTTGTGCAAACTTAGCCCAAAATTGGGTGGGTGCCACAAAACTAAGACAAAGAAAAACTAAGAAAAGGTATTTGGTAAACTAACAATTAAGAGAGCAGCAATGCTGTGCCTCAGGGCAAAAAAAAAAAAACCTAAAGATAATGGCTAAAAGGAATTTGTGGGGTTACAAAAGGGATGCCCAAGAGGCAGTGGTTAAGTCAAAGTCTCTGCACCCAAATACTTAGCCTGCAATTCAGATTTCAGGAGGGAATTGTGTTTAATCTTAATGTGATGAAAACTAACATTGCTTCTTCTTCGAGTGCTGCTCGGATGCATTCAGTAATAGGTGTCTCCATGCTGGAGCGCTGGATTGGATGGAAAAACTTGTCCTAGCCTGTCAGAAGAGGGGAGGCGGCCACCGCCCCTAGCACTACCCACGGCTATATATACAGCCGTCTCTCTAACCCCTTCTCAGTTTCATTTCTTCTGCCTTGCGCATCGGAATTGGAACGTCTGCTCCTCGCAACTCGCAACCAGCCTGTCTCTTGGACTTCTACTCACTGTCCGGCGGGGCACATCTACTTGTGGATTCAACTCCACCGCGAGAGTACCAACACCAGACCAGAACATCGCATCGACGATGCCGGGGTTTAACATCTGTGGCAAGTGCAGCAAGGCCTTTCCCCGGGACAACCGCCATGGGAAGTGCCTTAGGTGCCTGGGCAAAGACCACATGGTCTTGGCATGTTCCATATGTCTCTCCTTTAAATCAAGAACGATTAAGGAGAGAGAACAGCGACACTGCACCCTAGCCTCAGAGGAGGCTCAGCACCCTTCACCTGAGGCTTCGGGTTCGAGCCCAGCACCGAGACCCAGCTCGGCGCTGGAGCCTACGCAGCACCGTGCCACCGCTGGCCACCACTGTCGCCGCAGCACCTCGGTGCTGACTCCGGCACCACAATGCCTACCCGGCGCCTCGGCACTGATCGAGGTTGCCCTCAGTCAGCCTGGCACCATCGGCACTGGGCTCACCTCGGCACCGCGCCGTGTCATCTCTGGTGCTGACAACACAGTACCACCCGGCCTCACTGGTGCTAACCTCACCCCGGCACTGGCTCACTCCACCCTCAGCACCGCAGAGCCCAGTGCCGCAGGAATGGGAACCTTCCCGCCTGAGCAGTCCTCACTTCCCCAGTGAGGACTTGCCCGCGGCTCACATGGAGTTGCTTCTCGTCCCATCCACCCCGGAAGCGGTGGAGGCAGCACAAGCCCTGCTGCTCCTCTCGACTCCCCCTGCCCTACCTCCAATCAGAAGGGGCAAACCGGCCTTCATCTCAAAGGCCTGGGTTCATCCGGGATGCTCACCCTCACCTTCCAGCCCCCCATCTTCCACCCCAGTGGAGGCTGACACTACTCCACCACCAGCTCGGGCCCGGGAATCCTGATTCCCTTCCCCCGTCTCCAGCCTGGAAGAGGGACTTTCTAAGGGCTCCAAATGGCCCTGGCGCTGCACATCAGCCCCATCACCCTTCTGGTTTCGGCCACAAGAATGGTGCCTTGAGGGAACTCCCTCCCCTCCGCGGCAGACCCCCGGTGCTGTTCTGTCCCCGGCACCGGAGTCCTTTACGGGAAACCTCTTGGCACACTTTGACCTGTTGCACCAGGCCATGGCCCATTTAGGTAAGGTGGTGGAGCCCCTGAGTCTCCCCCCGACACCCTGTTCAGACTGGCATTTGCCTCCACAAAGCCCTTAGCAATACCGCCCCTCCCAAGCGTATGGGGCCTCGCACGCTCCCGGTGGCAGAGTCCAAGCTCTGTCCCCCCGGTCTTGGATACGGTGAGCATGAAGTGTCGGGTACCCGAATCGGACTACCACTTGCTCACTGGCCACCCATTTCCCCCTAGGGACATGGTCCAGGTGGCAATGGGGGCCGAAGAACCCCCCAGGGACCCCCTTCCCCCATCCAGGGAAACAAGGGAGCTGGATCTGTTAGGCCGTAAGGGGTTGGGGTCCCACTGCAGAAGACGGTGGTGTGAACAAGGGCATCCCCTCCCCTTCCCCTGACCCGGAATGAGGGGGCCTACCTGGGACACGTGTCGTGACCACAGGCACAGTCCTGTTGCGAGTAGGCTTTCGATGTGCGTGTCTCGGAGCCCACCTCAGCAAATCGGCCTTTCAACTGTGAGTGGCAAAGAACCAGGCCATGACCAGTAGGTACTTGCTGGATGTCAGGGAGTCACTCGGGAGATTTAGAAATATGCTTCCGCCCGAGGCCAGGGATGAGCATGATGCCTTCCTGGAGGAAGGCAAGATAATCTCTCAAGACCTACTTCTTTCAGCCTGTCATGCGGTGGACACTGCTGCCCACACCATGGCCTCGGTGGTTACCCTCCGCAGGGTAGCATGGCTTAGGGAGGCTAGAGCGCCTCCTAATGCACAGCAGGCGATCCTTGACCTGCCCTTTGAGGGGAACGTTCTGTTTCCCCCTGAAACCCTCTCTGTGGTGAGGACAGCCCAGGACCCTCCAGGAGAGGCCAAATATTTCAGCCTCCTCCCTCCCGGACCCACCCCCCCAACTTAGCTCCCCAACTCCCCGGGAGGGGCAACCCCCTTTCTTTCCTTCCCGCCTCACTCATGGCGAGAAGAGGGCCTTCCCCCACACATCCTACTCCTCTCCCCTTCAAGGAGGGGCTCCTCTGACCACCGCCACCCTCTTTACCCTTAGGGTGCAGCAGGTCCCAGGGCATCACTGCCACAGACGGCTAACCCCACCCCCCCATAGGTCCAGTGGGATCCATCCTGGTCTTTCCTTGTTCTCCGCCTTCTCCAATTGCAGGAGCAAGAATTCGATTAGGATGCCGGGGGCTGACAATACAACGACGCCCGCTGTAGGGGAAAATCTAACTCTGGCCCTCAACTTCAGAAAGAGGCACACCAGAGCCTTCCCAATGAAGCAGACCCGTTCCCAGCCGAGACTCCAATAGGCAGAGAACGAGGTGTGGTTCAAAGTTTATTATTCAGCAGAATAATAAAAGGAACTGCAGCAGAGGGAAGCAAAGAGAAGCTAGCCTCTCTGAGCAATAACCCCCCCCATATAGGGGCTACAGGTCATACATACTTTCTAATATGCAAAATACGATATACATAATGCAACAAGCTCATGCATAATACAACAAGTTACATCATGCCTAAAATCCATACGTGGTATTACTACTTTTAATATGCAGGTTACATAATTAGATTATACTTAATAGGTAGCATATAGTTAGCCTGCCTCTGTTGTTGTTTACAGCTTATTTGGGTAACAGTTACTGTCCTTGTCCAATGAGAGTGGCCGGACTCCTGTGACCCCTCAGCTACCTAGCCCCTGCCAACCTGTTTACCAGACTAGGGTGATAGCTTCCCATCAGGGTCCAGACAGGAGGGATTGTCTTATAATCAACCTCTGTGGATTACCTCTTGTATCTATAGAAACAGTCTACCTTCTTATCAATCTAAACCCCTAGCCCTCCTGACTTATGCCTTAATAAACTTGTCTAAGCAAACACAGAGCCTCGGACACAGAACTTCCAGACCAAACTTACTCCATCTTTAAACTTCCTTTACACCGCCTACGGTGCTGGTACCCCAATACCGTAGCTACTACCCCCCACTTCTCACCCCCTAAGCAGCGGCTTCCCCGAGGATGGAAACTGCCCCTCTCCTATCCCTAACAGCTTTCCTTCCCAAATATTCCCCACCACATTCCCCACCCTAACCCCTCGTCGAGGGATGGAAGCGCATCTCATTGTAGCCAGCTGTGGCAGGCTCCGAGAAGCGCACATCCAAAGCCTACTCGCAACAGGACTGTGCCTGTGGCCATGACACATGTCCCAGGTAGGCACCCTCATTCTGGGTCAAGGGAAGGGGAGGGGACGCCCCTGGTCACACCACCGTCTTCTGCAGTGTGACCCCCAACCCCTGTCAACAGGATTTTCTCCTGCGCACTAAGGGGACACATCTGTGCAGCAATTCAGCTACCTGGATAGCTATTTCATTGGGAAGGTATCTCTAGAGTGGCTTTTACACCAGCACAGGCCTTAGGCATGGCCCACTTCCCTTTTCCCACCCTCGCACGGTTCCTCGTCTCCACCCCTAGTCATCTCGCTGGAACAGGAGCCCACCTCAGGAACCCTCACCTTGGTCTACCCTCTCTGAGGGGGCCCATGCTTCCCAGACCTCACCAAAGCCCAGCCGGGGGCACCCTTCTAAAACCCTGAGGGGGGACACCTTGTTGTGTACCACATGTTGGGAAATAGTGGAAAGGCTATCCCTCTGAGTGCCTCAGCAGCCACTGCCTTCTGGACAGCTATCTACGTCAGACAGAAGGTCCCCTACTTCCGGGGCACTTGCATAATTTTGTGCCCTACGCTTTTATTCCCTGGCAGGACGCAACCCCCTCCCTCTTCTTCCACCCTGCCTCCCCGTGGGATCGTTCCACTATGCCACGCGTACCCCATCGTGCTACTGCAGTTTCTCCCCATACACGTTAGCAGTGCCTGGCAATTCTGCAGTCCCTTCTTTCTTTTCTCACGGACCCGTTAACACCCACTGCCATCCCAATGGCGTGCTATGCAGAGAACCCATTCTATACAACATATAACAGTTTGGGGTTGTACCCCTTTTATTCACCCTCTGGCTCCCTCCGGGGAGAAAACTTCATTGGGTTCTCTGACCCCAGGGTGCCCTTCAGATACGGCAGCTGCTACCTTGTTGCGGTCCCATTCTCTGACTTAAGAAGGACCCTTCTTTGGTAGCGGAGTCCTTCAATATCCATGTATTGAAGAGTTTTCCTCCTTGGCAGCCCTGGCATGGCATAGTGGTAGAGTCATCCCTGGGGCAAGCACCTTAGGTACTGAGTCTGCGGTCTTTACGACCCTCCTTCAATTCTTCAGTCGCCAAGGGGCTGACTAGATGGTAGTAAGAGTTCTCTTTCGTCCCTCTCCCTTCCTCCTCACGATGAGTGAAAACTTCAAGAGGCAGACCCCACAAGCTCAGACCAGCAGGGCCCTCCCCCACACTCTAGTGCCTTGTGGGCCCTAATAGGCCCATCTCGTCAACATTGCCTCAGGCCACCTTGCGATCAATATTTTTCCGGAACCTCTCTCCTATGAGAGCCCAGTCGTGGTGCCGGCTCAGCTGAAAATGCGCGCTTTGGTGCTACCAGGTCATTAATTGGCATGCCGTAGGCCCGCCCTGCTTGGCTTGACTGTATACGTCGCGGCTAGTGTCTCGTGGTTTCCTCCACCGCCCTTGAGCCCATCTCACGACCTTGTATCCTTTTCTCTCCTTTACCCAGACGGCTTGCTTGACTGCATCCTAGGTAAGGGGCATTGTCATTCCCTTACTTCTCCCTGTGTACTCAGTAGTCGCCAGATCAGTCCATGACTACGTGGCTCCTGCAAAACTTTTGGGTGCTCTATGCCTTCCCTCTCTTTGTTCTCGCGCGAGACGCACCCATGTGGCTAGTCTCTTTTGCCAGCTTAGTGTTCTCCTTTGAGTCCACGTGACACGGCCCAGGCCTAGATGTTGCAGTCTGTTGGTTACATTCCACGTTTTCCTCCTAGGCAAGGGCAGCCGCGCAACCCGTTTCTTAGGTTGCGTCCCTTTCTCCAGCTCAGGTGACCTTATCCGACCTGCGTATGCATTCTGCCCCGGTGGGTCCTGTCTTGCTGTGTTCTGGTTGACCCCCAGCTCTTGCTTCTTCTGGGTCCTTCAAGGCCCACCCTCCTCTTTACTTCGGTGAGCATCTTGCTGGTGGGCCTCTACCTTACAGGGCTTGTTGCTGTGCTAAAGGCAGAAGTACCAACTCCACCTGCCGTCCTTTTCAGCATGGCTAGTAGTCACCTATTACTGAATGCATCTGAGCAGCGCTCAAAGAATAATGGTGGGTTACTCACCAGTAACCATCCTTCTTCGAGATGGGCTGCTCAGATCCATTCAGGTCCCTCTCCTCTGTCCCCGCTTCTGGAGTTGGCGACTCTGAGGAACTGAGGAGGGGGCGGGGAGGCGGCCGTATATATAGCCGCCAGTGGCGCGAGGGGCAGTGGTCGCCTCCCCTCTTCTGACAGGCTAGGACAAGTTTTTCTGACCAATCCAGCGCTCTGGCACGGAGACACCTATTACTGAATGGATCCGAGCAGCCCATCTCGAAGAAGGACAGTTACTGGTGAGTAACCCACTGTTCTTTTAGCCAGGAAAATCCAGCTTGTGAATACTTCGTCCTGCCTGCTCACAGGGTGGCAGGGGTAGTTCTACTGTAAAAGTAACACCCCTGCCTTTGTGCTAACTACACCAGCTACAGAGGACAGCAGCCCACCAATCACATGTTAACGCCTTACAGAAGGGAGGGAAAAACAAATACAATAGATTCTTGTTACCTCTGACCCTGAAATCCCAGCACCATAAGGGTCCAGGAAAAAGTGGTAAGAGCAAAGGATTAAACCAGCCAACCCCGGCAACAAACTGCCTAAACAAGGGTGCAGTATGGGTACATATGTGTAAGCACCTATCTATGAAAGGAATTTAATACTGATGTTATATTAAGTGATAGTGATGTAAAAATGCATGCAGTCTTTGTAGTTAAGTGTACGGTGTGTAAATTTTTGGTAAAGTTTTGTGCATGTACTAGAATGGTAAATGGAGAAACTGAGGCAGGCAGCCTCATAATTTCAATGGTATCATGTTACAAGTTTTTCAAGGTTTTGCCTCTGGATTAGACAGTTCCTAATCTTCCGACATTTTTTTTAATGGAAAAAGCTGCAAAGCAAGCAATAACAACTGCCATGGCACTTGAACCTTGGGGAACAGGCTCACTGTTTGCAGGTATTGGTTACCCAGGGGACAGCAGCGTGGAGACTGTGGCAAACTTGTGATCACTTGGGTTCTGGAGCAAAATCCTACAGAGTGCGGCAGCAAATTACACCCCAATTGAGCAAATGGGTTTAGCATGTTATTCAGCTTTACAAGAAATGGAACAAATAACAGGGGGACGGGAGGTTGTGCAGAGACCAGAACTCCGCATTATGGCATGGGTCCAGGAATCACTGGGGCCCAGGATAGAACAAGCCCTTCCTAGCACAATGCTACAGTGGGAATGGTACACACAGGAGCAAGCAAAACCAGGCCCATGGGAGTTTTGCCTCTGCACAAGGAGGTTGCCCACCTCGCTGATGCAGAGAAGCCCCCACTGCCTTTACCAGTTACTGCTGGACTGGCTACCTGGGCCCCATCCTGTGGGACACTTAATCCATTACACAGACATTATGCCTGGCTCACTGACGACAGTGCTAAATACTAAGGCCCGAACTGGGTGTGGCAAGCAGCAGCCATGCAAGGCCAGCAAGGCATACAGCTCACCCAGGAAGGGAACAATAAATAAAATCAGCCAATATGCTAAACTAAAAGTCATCCAGTTGGCAGTAACCAAGGCAATATAATTGGGAAACCCCAAGTGTTATATCTATGCTGACTTGTGGGCAGTAGCTAATGGCTTTACCTTATGGACAAGTATGGAAACAAAATAATTGGTGCATTCAGGCAAACGCAGTGTGGGACCAAAATATATGAAAAACATCAGTGCCCAAGCTAAATGTATCAAAGCTTAAAGTAGGGCACACTACTGTACATACCAAAAAGAATACTGAGGAAGCAAAATTAAATGCAGCTGCAAATGCTCTAGCAACTGTTCATAAGGTGTCACAGGAAACAGAAGCCACAAAAGAGGTTCACCCTTTTTAACACGGTGGGCTTATAAAAAACGGAGGCATCTGGTACAAAAACTAAACTCACCTGTTATCTGTCTTCATGTTTACAGACTCATAAATAACCGTATAGTGCCTTCTGTGTGTGTTTTGCTGTGTCAGACATTGGTGCTAAGCAACAGCTATGTTAGCTCTCCTGTGAGCAACCAACATGAGCACAACCAAAGATGAAGACCAAATCCAAAAAACTTCACCATTGGGAATTTTACCTCCACCTGCGAAGGCAACTATAACATAGCTAATGTAATGTATTATTGCCCTACCAAATGTTACTCACTGTATACCTCTCATACTTGGTCCAAACTCTGGGTTATAAAACAAAATAGTACTCTTACTTTCAATGTGAACTGGGCAAGTAACACCCTGTAAGTCAAAACTGGCATCACTAAATCACGTGTGTAAAACACTTATGTAACAGCATGTGTGGCTTCCCAATTAGCAGCCATGCCACAAACACATACTTTTGTTTTGGGGTTATCTACAGGTAACCCAGTGTGGATCAAAAAAATTGTTTAATATCAGCTAATATGTCTGGATCCAACCCCTGCCAGACACCTTGCAGTTTAACTAGTCCTATATTTCTTTTGCTTTGTGTTGACCTATAATAAATCCACTCCTTTATTATTCTGCAAATTCGTAGTACTCCCACACTTAATGGGTAAAAGATTGTAGGAGCAACAGTTTTCAGGAGAATGGATCAGTCCTTATACTAACCATACCTATGAGTTGCAAAATTGTTAACAATGGACATCTGGATGCATATGTTCCACTATAACACCCCATCCAGAGCCCTGTACTTTTCAGTAAAATGGTTTTATATGTGTAGCAACACTGTACGCTCTTGGGTGTGTTAATTGTCAGCTTTCCTCTTTTAGCTTGTTAATTCACCCTACTGTTATTGTGTTGTGGTATTTGTTTTCTTCTATTACTTGATAAGTTATATCTGTTTTTCAAAAGGTGGAAAATTTGGCAACTTGTTCAGACCCTGACATGTCATTTTAGCTTACAATTTGAAGCTAAATTTAAAGGTTTTAAGGCCCTCCATTGCCCAGGGGTGGAGCATAGGGCAAACGGAAGACTTTGTAATGGTATAACAATAGTGGGCAATGGAGGCCCCCAAACAACTTAAGGGTACTTTGTGAAGTTATATAGTAAACAAGTAGTTATCTAGGTCCTGGATACTGAATATTGGGGAGTGGGGAAAGCAAGTGTTGTCAGGCATACTGTCATTGCTTATGTTTGTGGCTATTTTCTATGTTGTCTGTAAATTGTGTTATTATCTTTGGCGAACCTGTGGGTCCCAAGAAAGCCAGATGGAACAATGGTGAAGGTTCATAAGAAAGGTGGGAGATCAGCAAAGGCAGCTGGCAAGGGTGAGGCTTTCGCTACTAGGGGACGAAGCCTCAAAGGGGGGGGATTGTGGAAGAAACTAAGTATAGTATCTGGCTAACTCCATTTTGTAAGCAGCAGACTCCATTTCAGCCTGAACAAAGAGTCACATACCCTATTGATCTGGGTAGTGGGGCAAATTAGGATAAGAAAGAGACAGAAGCAGGAACTGAACTTAGGAAAACAACCAGGTAGCAGACCCCCATATAAGGAAAGAAGAGCATCTCCTCATTATGGAAAGATAGTACAAGCGTCATGGGATTGGAGAGAAGCCAAGTCACACTAGGTGATATACATGATTATATTATAATAATGTATTACCTATATAAGGTAACCCCCATCCTTTGTTAGGATCTCTTGGGTCTTTGTTTTGGCCCCAGAGTCTGCAGCTGCGTATAGTTTTCCAATAAACTTTCTCTCTTTTACTAAGTGTGGCCTCCACTGACTGAACACCCTTAAATTTCCTCCACAATTGACAAGGAGGACAGCGAGGAGAGTGGGGCATCGAGAAGGGAGAGGATAACGTTAAAGGAACATTTGTTCATTAAACAAACAAAAAGCCTAGTAGCACTTTTAAAGACTAACAAATTTATCTCACTATGTTTTAGCGACTTTGCTCCAGAATGCTAGATTTGTGACTGGGAAACTGATATAAACATTTCCTAGCAGGTCAAGATTTTTAAAATGCTTTATTTTCAAAGGTCAATATCTCATATCATGACTACTTTGAGAGTGAAATATCTTGGATATTTTCTGAACTAAAATCTTTTTATGTTTTAATTGATTTTTACATAAGAGCGTTAGAATGGCAATACTGGATCTGACCAATGACCATCTAGCTGGGTTCCAAAGGGGTAGCCATGTTAGTCTAGTTCAGCAAAACAAGAAAGGAGTCCTGTGGCATTTAAAGACTAACAAATTTATTTATCGCATGATCTTTATAGGAGAAAATATCACTTTGTCAGATGCCTGTCTTCTGATGGTGGCCAATGTCAGGTGCTTCAGAGAGAAAGAACTGAACAGGCAGTCATGGAGCTATCCATCTCTTGACATCTAGTCCCACCTTCTGGCAAAAGGAGACTAGGAACGTTTCAGAGAAATGTGTTGTATCCATCCCCACCCACCCCAATTAATACCATTGATGGACCTATTCTCTTTAAACTTATCTAATTCTTTTTTGAACCCTGTTATAGTCTTGGCTTTCACAACATCCTCAGGCAAAGAGTTAAACAGATTGACTGTGTGTTATGGAAAGAAGTACTTCCTTTTGTTTGTTTTAAACCTACTGCCTATTAATTCAATTGGGTGACACCTAATTCTTGTGTTACATGAAATATTAAATAGCATTTCCTTATTCACTTTCTGCATATCAGTCAACATTTTATAGACCTCTATATCCACCCTTAGTCATTTCTTTTCCAAACTGAAAAGTCCCGGTTTTATTAAGCTCTTCTCAGATAGAAGTTGTGCAATACCCCTAATCATTTTAATTGCCTTTCTCTGTACCTTGTCCAATTCAAATATGTATATTTTTGAGATTGGGCAACCAGATCTGCATGCCATATTTAAGAAGTGGGAGCACCCTGAATTTCTACAGTGGTATTATATTTTATGTCTTATTAAATCCATTTCCTATCCTAATGGTTCCTTCCTAACATGCCACAATAGACTCCAACATCTGGTGAGACTTGCTCACATGCTCATGGTTTAACTGATTGCCACATTTTGAGTCAGAATTCGGGAAGGAATTTTTCCCCAGGGCAGACTGGCAAGAGCTGTGGGCATTTTTCAACTTCCTCTGTAACATGGTGCACTGGATAGCTCACTTGCTGGTGGATTCTCTGTACTTTAAAGTCTTTACATCATGATTTGAGGACTTTAACTCAGTCAGAGGTTAGAGATTTATTACAGGAGTGAGTGGGTGAGGTTTTGTGTCCTGCATTGTGCAGGAGGCCAGACCATCATATTGGTCCTTTCTGACCTTAGAGTCTCTCTCTTTCCTGAATGGTAACACCTAAGACCGTTATTTTATATGTATCACTGGGTTTCTGTTTTCAAATATGCATTACTTTGTATTTATCAACATTGAATTTCAGCTACCATTTTGTTGTCCAGTCATCCAGTTTTGTAAAATCTCTTTGTAACACTCTTCACAGTCTGGTTTCGATTTAATAATCCAATTTAATCTTGAACAGTTTTGTAGCATCTGCGAAACTTGCCACCTCAGTGTTCACCCTTTTTTACCTGATCATTTATGAATGGTATTGGTCCCAGACCAGTAGCCAACTCTGTGTGACAGTCTAAGAAAATGGTCATTCATGACCACTTTTCAGTTTTTAGTGCCATATAGCCCCTCTTCACCACCATAGTCTCACACCTCATTGGCCCTCACACACCCCCTGTAAATTCCAGCATACCTCCTAATTTGAATTCCTGGGGAGAACCCTGATGGACACTGAGCATCGAAAAGAGACTTTTAACAAAAGGGAGAAAATGAAGGACTTTAATTTGGGAAAATGGAGCAAGCAGGATTCAGATACACAATACCATCAACAAAGTCCCCACCCCAGAATATGTGGGGCAGTTTCCTTTTACCTCAGGTTCTTAAGGCCAGCAACCAGAAGTTCCTTTAATGTGCCTCTCCCCTCACAGCCTCCACCCACAGCTGTCCTCAGGCAGGGCAGACCCAGAGTGCAAACTTCAGAGGTGGAATTGTGGAGTTCACCTCATACCCTTGCTGGGAGGAATGAAGGGAAATAAGACCCTTTGCTCCATCTGTTATTCAGACACCCACTACCAACTGCCCCACTGGCTGCTATGCTCTCCGTCCTGTCAACCATTTTCTGCAGTTGCTGGCTACACTGACAGATGTCACCACCACACACTTTCGCCTTCTACTACCACCTGCTTCTCTACGGAGACCTCAGCTGGCAGGTCAACACTGAGGCTCCCCCCGCCCCCCAACCCCAGCTTCTATTGATTGCCAGCACACTGAGATTTACAGCTTCTAATGGGAATGGGGGATGTTAAAATTAGTTTCATTTAAAATCTGTTTAAATGGCCTAAAAATTAAGCATTTAAATGATGAAACAACAGGGGTCAGGGCCAGTGCTAGGGTTCCTGGTGCCCCCTGCAACCAATAAATGGGTGCCCTCCCCCTCCCTGGGGCAGGGTGGTCCCTGGGGGGTGCCAGGCCCAGGCAAATCACCCTCTGCCCCCCCCCCCGCCGCATTGGGAGGCAGGGCCGGCTGGCCCAGGGGAGGGGCAGACCCCTACACTACCCCCTCCATGCCAGGGACCTGGTGAGCAACCAAAAGGGAGGCCGGTGCAGTGCTGCTAGTCTACTCGCCTGGCCCCCCTGTGACCCAGTTCTCCTGGGATAACCTTCTGAATCTGCCAAAATCAGGGAAAGCTGCAAAACCAGGGGCCAAACCCCCAAACCACTGATGGGTGGTACTTAAACCAGTCTCCCAGTCAGCAACAAAACATGCTTCTGATTCCCCCACTCTGGTCATCACCAAGCATAACAAAATAGAAACAGCCCCCTTACTACACATAGATTCCCATGGTGCCCTCTAGCCACTGGGTCTCTTAAAAAAAATAGGTTGTCCTGACCCCATAGGGCCAACCACATCTCCCAGAACAATATATGCTTGGATCTTACCCAAAATACCACGCTGCCAGCCAAACCTTTACTGACTACAACTAAAGGTTTAATATAAAGGGAAAACAAACAAAATATGAGAGATGTTAAGGAGTTCAAGTGAATCACATACATACAAATGATTTAGAGTCCACAGAAAGCATATCCTTGAAGATCCTGTTAGCAGATTAGCCTCACTCCTCTGGTGTGCACCCAGCAGCAGCAGCAGGTGGGTGAGTCTCAGTCCTTTGTTAAGTCCCAGAAAAATAGTTCCAGAGGAGGGACAAAATGAAGATGGGTCCTCTGCCTTTTATCTCAGTGGCCTTGCCAGATCAAAATGGAGTTGGGCCACATGGTCAGTTTGGGTAACTGGTCAAACAGGTTTCTTCTTGGGCCCACTGCAGCTGGAAGCCTCCCTGATGGGGGCCATTAAAAGGAACAATAGTTCTTCTTCGAGCGCTGCTCGGCTGCATTCAGTAATAGGTGTCTCCATGCCAGAGCACCGGATTAGTCGGAAAAAACTTGTCCTAGCCTGTCAGAAGAAGGGAAGCAGCCACCGCCCCTCACGCCACCCCGTGGCTATATATACGGCCACCTCCCGACCCTTCCTCAGTTTTCATTTCTTCCACCTTGCACGTCGGAACTGAAACTTCCGCTCCTTGCAGATCACAAGCAGCCTCTCCCTTTGTCTTCAACTCACTGTCTGGCTGGGAGCATCTCTTCGTGGATTTAACTGCACCACAAGACTTCCCACTACCAGACCGGAACATCGCGTCAACAATGCCAGGGTTTAAACCCTGCGCCAAGTGCGGCAGGCCTTTCCCCGGGACAACCCCCATGGGAAGTGCCTTAGGTGCCTGGGCAAAGACCATATGGTCTTGGCTTGTTCCATTTGTCTCTCCTTCAAACCCAGAACAATCAAGGAGAGGGAACAGCGACGCCATGCCCTAGCCTTGGAGGAGCCTCGGCACCCTTCACCTGAGGCTTCGGGTTCACACCCGGCACCGAGACCCAGCTCGGCTCCGGAGCCTACGTGGCACCGTATCACCGGTAGCAGCCGCCGCCACTGCTGCACCACCTTGGTGCTGACTCCAGAACTGCAGTGCCTACCCAGCGCCTTGGCACCTCGATGGCACTCGAGGTCACCCTCAGTTAGCCTGGCACCAACGGTGCTGGACTTGCCTTGGTACCATGCCGTATCATCTCCGGCACCGACGGCATGGTATAGTCCAGAATCACCGGTGCTGAGCTCACCCCGGCACTGGCCGATTCCACCCTCGGCACTGCAGAGCCTGGTGCCTCAGGAGCGGAAGTCCTCCTGCCCAGGCAGCCCTCCCTCCCCCAGCGAGGACTTGCCTTCGATTCAAGTAGAGTCGCTTCTTGTCCTGTCCACCCCAGAAGTGGTGGAGGCAGCATGAGCCCTCCTACTTCTCCCGTCACCCTCTGCCCCACTTCCAACCAGAAGGGGCAAACCGGCCTTCATCTCAAAGGCCTGGGTCCACCCAGGAAGCTTGCCCTCACTGCACAGCCCCTTGTCTTCCACTCCAGTGGGGGCAGGCACCACGTCGCCGTCACCGGTACTGGCTTGAGAATCTCAGTCCCTCTTCCCTGCCTCCAGCCCAGAGGAGGGACCTTCCAGGGGCTCCAAATGGCCTCGACGCTGCACATCGGCCCCATCACCCTTCTGTTTTTGGCCACAAGAATGGTCCCCCCAGGGAACTCCCTCTCCTTCATGGCGAGCTCCCAGTACCGCGCTCTCCTCGGCACTGGAGTCTTACACGGGGAACCTTTCGGCGCATTTTGATTTGTTGCGCTGGGCTACAGCCCATTTAGGCATGGAGGTGGAACCCTTGAGTCTGCCCCCCCATACCCTCTCTGTGCCAGCCTTCGCCTCAACGGTGCCCTTAGAAGTCCCGCCCCATCCAAGCATATGGGACCTCAAACATTCCCAGTGGCAAAGCCCAAGTTCTGTCCCTCTGGTTTCGGATACAGCGAGCCTGAAGTATTGGGTATCCGAGTCGGGCTACCCCTCCCTTGTTGGCCACCTAGTTCCCTCAAGGGACATAGTCCAGATGGCAATGGGGGCCGGGGAGCCCCCCAGGGATCCCCTCCCACCCTCCAGGGAAACCAAGGAGCTGGATCTGCTAGGCTGTAAGGTTTATTCCTCATCAGCCTTCCAATTATGAGTGGCAAACAGCCAGGCTATAACCAGCAGATATTTGCTGGATGTCTGGGATTCACTCGAAAAATTTAGAAGTCTGCTTCCACCTGAGGCTAGGGAAGAGTATGATGCCTTCCTGGAGGAAGGCAACATAATCTCACAAGACCTCCTCCGTTCAGCATGTGATGCGGTGGATACCGCTGCTCACACCATGGCCTTGGCAGTTACCATCTGCAGGGTGGCATGGATTAGGGAGGCTAGAGCGCCCCCTAAAGCACAGCCAGCAGTTCTCGACCTGCCCTTTGAGGGGGATGTCTAGTTTCCCCCTGAAACCCTCTTGGTGGCGAGCACAGCCCAGGATCCTCGGGGAGAGGCTAAATACTTTGGCCTCCCCTCTCCCAGACCCCCCCCCAATTTAGTCCCCCCACCCCCGAATTTCCATCTTCTCAAAGCAGGGCGGTTTTCTTTTCCTTCCCACTTTATCCACTATGGGGGTTGGGTCTTTGCCCTCCCTCTCACAGGGAGGGGCCCCTCGGCTCACCACCACCCCATTTTGATCCTCGGGCACAGAGGCGTTAAGGCGTCAACGCTGCAGACGGCCACACACCCCCTCCCCTCTAGGGGAAAGGAGGTTCGGTGGGAATCACTCCCAATCCTTTTTTGTTTCTTCCCCTTTTCTCCACTACTGCACGAGCAGACCTTGGATCGGGGCGCCAAGACCCCGACAATACGACACCCGCCTACGCCAATGGTACCCCAGTCCTGTGGTTTACCCCTCCCTTCACCCCTTAAGCAGTGACTCCCCCGAAGATGAAAAACCACCCCTTTCTCCTCCTCGCACCCCACCCTACCCGGATATTTCCCCTACCACATTCCCCACCCCAACACCGCACCCAGGAATGGAGGTGCGTCTCGTTGTAGCCCCAGCCTGCTGTGGGGGCTCCAAGACACGCATATTAGAAGCCTGTCTGCAATAGAACTGTGCCTGTGGCCATGATGCCTTTCCCAGGTAGGCCCCCCCTCGTGTCCGGGTCAGGGGAAAGGGAGGGGATACACCTGGTTGCACCATCAGTTCAGCGGGCACCAGCTGCTGCAACCCCAACCCCAGTTCGACAGGAATATCTCCTGCTCACTGAAGGGGACACATCCGCGCAGCCAGAGCGGATCTTCACCTCTGTAGGGGGCCAAGGTGAACAGCCCACCCCTCCATTTCCCTTCCTTATGGGAACTACGGTTCCACACCCTCACCTTCTGGTGATCTAGTGAGAACCAGGGCCCCACCTTAGGAACCCTCAGCCACTGTCTGCCTCCCCATTGAGGTAGCCAATTTTCTTCTGCCCTCACCCAGAAGCATGGGCCAGGTGCACCTCCTTCAAACCCCGGACAGGGAACCCAAGAGAGAACACCTAGTCACACCCTATGTTGGGAAACTGCAAAGGGTCCACCCCTTCAAGCGTTCTTCCACCCATACTCCTCCCCTCATTACCAGCTGCCTTTCTGGGCAGCTGTCCATGTCAGACAGAGGGGTCCTTTTCTTCCCAGGGCACTTATAACTACCTCTCTTGCTTCTCGGTCCTGTCCCCTGACAGGACACGTGTCCCCCCCCACCGTGTTTTTCTTGGGACCGTCTCCCTATGTCGATCATAGACCTTTAGTGCTACCATGGGTTATTCCCATGTGCACTGGTGGCACCCGGTAGTATTGTGGTTCCTCTTCAATTTTTGAGGACCTGTTCTCACCCACTGCCTGCCACTGGTGTGATAGACAGAGAGCCTATTTCCCTACAACATCCAACAATTTGGGGTTGTACTCCCTTTATTCGCCTCTGGCTTCCCGCCATGGAGAAAACTTCGTTTGGTTCTCTGATTCCAGAGTGTCCTTGAGATGCAGCAGCTGCCACCCTGTAACAGTTTCACTTCCTAACTTATAGGAAGGAACCTCCCTTGGTGTCAGGGTTCTTCAGATATCCATGTATTGAGGAGTTTCTCCTTGGCAACCCTGGAATGGCAGAGTGGTAGTGTTATCCCCCTGGGAAGTACTGTAGGTACTGAGACCGTGACCTTACATGGCACTCCTTCAAATCTTTCGGTCCTTGAAGGAGTGACCAAATGGTAGCAGGCGTTTCTTTCCCCGCCCCTTTTCTTCCTCCCTCACGCTCTAGTGAGAGCTCCCGCAATGCAAAACCCTGCAAGCTTATAGGCCCAGCGGGGTTTCCTGTGCATTCTTCTGCTGCCACAAGCCCTAGAATGACCAGCTCATCAGCACTGCCTCAGGCCACCTTGCTGTTGGTGAACTCACCGGAACCCCTCTCTTGTGAGAACCTGGTCCTGGTGCCTGTTCGGCTGAAAATGTGCACTCTCGTATTACCCGGTTTATAGCTAGCATACTGTAGGCCTCCGTCTTGCTCGGCTCGACCCCGTATGCTGCTGTTTGGTGTCCTGTGGTCTGCTCGAGCCCATCCTACAACTTTGTATCCTCATTCTCACTCATTTTAACCAGACGGCTATGCTTGGTCATGACCTAGATAAGGGGTATGGTCATCCCCTTACTACTTCCTGCGTACCCAGTAGTCGCCAGATCAGTCCATAACCACTTGGCTCCAGCTAAGCCTTCAGGTGATCAATCTCTACCCTTTCTTCGTTCTTGTGTGACACACGACCAATATGGCTAGACTCACACTTGTTAGCGTTCAGCGTTCTCCTTCGAGGCCACGTGGCAAGATCTATGACCAGACACTATAGTCTGCCGGTCATACTCCACATTTCCACCTATGTGGAACACCTAACGCAACCCTTTATGTTTAGGTTGTGTCCTTTACTCCAGTTATGGTGACCTTGTTCCAACCTGCTTATGCGTTATGCCTCAGTGGGTTCAGTCCTGCCCCTGTCCTAGGTTGGCTCTCAGCTCTTGATTCCTCTGGGCCCGTCAAGGCCTGCTCGCCTCTTGACTCTGGCAAGCATCTTGTTGCTGGGCCTCTACCTTATGGGGCTTGTTGCTGTGCTGAAGGCGGAAGAACCAACTCCACCCGCCATCCATCAGCATGGCTAGTAGTCACCTATTACTGATGCATCTGAGCAGCACTCGAAGAAGAACGGTGGGTTACTCCCCAGTAACCGTCCTTCTTCAAGATGGGCTGCTTGGATCCATTCAGGTCCCTCCCCTCCATCCCCGCATCTGGAGTTGGCAACTCTAAGGAACCGAGGAGGGGTCAGGAGGTGGCTGTATATATAGCCATGGGTGGCGCGAGGGGCGGTGGCCGCCTCCCCTCTTCTGAGAGGCTAGGACAAGTTTTTTCCGACCAATTCGGCACTCTGGCATGGAGACACCTATTACTGAATGGATCCGAGCAGCCCATCTCGAAGAAGGATGGTTACTGGTGAGTAACTCACCATTTTGCAGATGCCCAGCCTGGGATTGCTTTAAGAACAAATCACTTGGAACACATGTAAAAACAAATAGGTTCCTAATTTCTAATGCAAATATGATACCTACATATAAATCATATAGTCATTCCTAGCAGCTTACAGCCTTGCTGCTGATACCAAACATGGCATATCACATATGGATTACTGCAAATATGAAATATTAATATGAAAAATAATCATAAACAGTCCCCCCCCGACCCAGACAGTATCAATTCCCTCTTCCCCCTACCCACACAGAGAAGCCATTGCCCTTGCTGGCTCTGGCTGCTGTGGGGGGACGTGATCACCCCTGCTGGTTCTGGCCACGGCAGAGAGAAGTGATTCCCACCCTGGCCGGAGCCATCAGGGGGGATGCCGTGGTTGGAGCTGGCAATGGGGGTCCCTATGCTACTGCGATGGGAAGAAGGGACCCCTCCCCTGCTGCCGGCTCTGGCTGCATTGGTAAATCACTTCCCTCTGCTGGGGCCAGAACCAGCAGGGGCGATTGCACCTCCCCACCGTCGCAGCCAGAACTGGCAGGGGGGATCACTTCCCTGCCGCGGCCAGAGGTGGCAGGGGCAAAGGCTTCTCCATGGCACCTTTTAAACTGGCCCCCAAGGCAAAGCCCCTTTCCCCTTACCACCCTCGCCATGGCAGGGGGAAGTGGCAGGGCCAGCTCAAGGGGTTGTGGCACCCAGAGCCAACTTTTTCTTTTGTGTCCCCCATGGCCATGCTTCCCCCCACCCCACTGCCTTCAGCGTGGAGCCAAAGGCAGCAGGGGATGTGAATGAGAGTGCAGAACCAGGCCTCTGCTCTGGGCTGGCTCGCCCTGCCCCCAGAACAGGGAACAACCAGCTCAGGGGTGGTGCAGGCCCAGAGGCCGGGCTCTCCTTTCTTGCCCCTCCCCTGGGCCAGCTGTTCCTCCCTAGAGGCAGGGAGGGCCAGCTCAGAGACTGGACCAGAGAGCAGAGTCCAACCCATGGGCTGGCCCACTCTGCCCATGGGGGCAAAGTGACTGGCTCAGGGGGAGGCAGGGGCATGGAGTCCAGCTTCTGGGCTGGCCTGCCCCACCCCCCGGCACCCCTAAGCTTCAGCACCTTGGGCTGGTGCCACACTGGCTCACCACTACTGCCAGCCCTTGCATTTAGTTTCATTCCTTTCTGTAAGTTCACCCATCTTCGAAGCATCTGAGGAAGTGGGATCTTCTCCCACGAAAGCTCATGCAAAAAATAAATCTTTTAGTCTTAAAGTGCCACACAACTGCTTGTTGTTTTTTTACTGGACTAGACTAACACGGCTATCCCTTTGGAAATTGACAAGATTCAATTTTCTACACAGTTCAACTCTTCTTTACTTCTGCTGCTGTAACTGTGATGCTTTATGGGTCCAGCTTGAACCAAAGGTGAATGAGGAAACATTTTCTCTTGTCAAATTCCAAAGGGGCAGCCGTGTTAGTCTAGTAAAGCAAAAAAAGGAGGGAGTATTGTGGCACTTAAAGACTAACAGATTTATTTATTGCATGAGCTTTCTGATTTGCTGTTGCAGTATGACCTGATCCCATGTCTTACACTCTCCTGCATTTATTTTCATCCCATTCTGTAAGTTACCCCATCTTCGAAGCATCTGACAAAGTGGGATTTTCTCCCACGAAAGCTCATGCGAAAAATAAATCTGTTAGTCTGTAAGTGCCACACAACTCCTTGATTTTTTTGGTAGAACAAACATGCTGCTCAACAATGAAACAGTGGGATTTTTGTGCAAAAAAACAAATCCTCTTTCTATGAGAAGGAACAAGAAACCATTAGTGACTAAATGAGTATTTCCCAACTAGTGTGCCACAGAACCCAGGTGTGCCATCAGATCTGAGCAGATGTGCCATAGAATTTTTTGAAAAACTACTCAAAGAGCTCTGGTTTGGTTCTTGGCTCATGAATATTCATGGCTTCATTTGGAATCATATGGTGGTATGCCTCTAATTAATTAAAGGTAGCAAGGTGTGCCACAACAGAGAAAATGTTGGGAACCATTGGACTAAACAGCAGAAATCTGCTTCTAAGGTGTCTCTCCAAAGATCCTCATGTAGGTAAAACTAAGTCAGTTTAATTCAAAGAAAGTCTGGGCTGATCTTCAGGGGATTTCAAGTATAATACTAGAAGCACCAAATCTGAAATGCTGGGCTAAGCCCTTGTGAAAGACTATCAGATCACCCCCTCCCTCCCCTGTCTCATTTACAAGTGAATCACCCCAGATCACTCCCTCCCCTACCTCATTAACAGGAGAACACAAATCAGTAGGTCTGAGAGTTTCTCTCTAAAGAAAAAAAAAAAAAATCCCACAACAACAAAGGAGTCTTGTGGCATGTAAAAGCAGCACACTGTAAGCATTGCAAGGGGACGCCCCTCCAACGTCTGTGCCTCCCTGCAATGCTTACCTTGCTTACCATGTTCCACCGGCCCTGACAGGGGTATAGTAGCTGCTTCTGGGTAGCTCTTGCTGGTGGGGAAGCATGGAGGCCAGTTGGAGGGGGGCATAATCACAACTGGGTTCAGCCAGGGCTTAAAGTAAGGGGGAATGCTGTTCCAGGGCCCACAATTTTTAGGGGCCAGTGTTCCAGGGCCCCTACAAATAGAATAATGGGGCAGAATGCAGTGTTCTGGTGCATTCTGGGGCCCCTACAAATAGAAAAATCTGGCAGAATGTATGTTCTGCCCTCTCTGCCCTGGCTGCTGGCAGGTCCTAAGTCCTACCATCCAATCTGGCCAGCAGGGCGCCTGGGAGCTGGATGGGGCCTTTTGTTAAATCTTCTAGAGTCCTGCCCTGAGCTCAGAAGTCTGATAGTGGCTGGCAGGAGAGGCCTGGTCAGAGGAACTTCAAGTCTCCCTGCTGTTCTGGCCAGGTAAGTGGGGCGGGTCAGATTGGGAGGGTCCAGGAATCAGCTGACAAGGAAGAGGAATGAGAGGGTTAGGGTTCCACTAAGCTGTGCATGTGCACAGCGGCTGTCGGACACCTGCACAGGCATCAGAGACTCCCATGCAGCCCCTGGACGTGTGCGGAGCCTCCTCCAGCGCAGGTAGTGAGAGGAAGCCAGGAGCTGTGGCACTGGGCAGCAGCAAGACCGGCCCCCTACCTCTTGACCGCTGCAGCAGGTAGAAGTTGCTGCTTGCTGGAGCATGCTCACCTCTCTCATTTCCTCCAGACGCTTCTCCCAATGTCACTGCAGCACTCAGCGCAGCCTGCAGGCACAAGAGGGTCCCTGCGCTGCTCTCGCCACTGCTAGGGATGGCAGGAGCTGGGGAGGTGTAGAGAGAGTTGGAGGGCTGAAGGAGGTGGAGTGGGGAATGGGGACAAGTGAACTGAAGGGAGCTGGGGATGTGTGGAGGGGGCTGAAGGGAGTGGAGTGAAGATGGTGGTGAGGGGTTAGGAGTGCTGGAGTGGGGGCTTGTGGGCAAGGAGCTTAGGGAATGGGGATGGAGGCTGAGGATGACATGGAGAAAGAGGGGTCTAATGTGGGCAGTAGTGGACAAAGTTGGGTTGATGTAGATTTGAGGCTGCACATCTTTTGTGAGGAAAGAGTTGGTGGGGCTCAAAAATGCCTACGTGGGCTGGGGTCTGCACATGCATGAAGGGGGCCTGGACAATATGGGAAGGGGTCCCAGGAATTAGGAGGGATCCATGGCCCATCAAATTAAACTTTAACCACTAAATACCATGTGTTCAGAATTCACTGACACGCTGATTGCAACATGGAGCTTCCAAAATTGGCCAGCTGGCTGATGGCATAGTGAGATGTGAAGCTATGCCCTGATGACCAGGTCAGGGCTTTGCAGATAGCCTGGACTGGGAATTGTGTGAGGATGATGCAGATGATGCCTGAGCCCTTGTTGAGTGGACAGTTAAGATGGCCATTGGCTGGACATTTGCCTGCTTGTAGCAAACTTGGCTACAGGCAATTATCCTGGACAAAAGTCTCTGGGCTGAGGCAAGGCATCTTTGAACTTAGCCAGGGAGTCCAGCAGATTAAAATTATATCTTCCTCAGCAAAGTTTGATCATTGTAGATCCACAGTTCAAGGCTACCCATCAAATAAAGATTTCTTCTGAAAATGCCTAGTCTTTTTGTATCTTTTTGTTTAGGGGTGGTGCTGGACTGGCTCTGTGTCTTTTTCATTCACTGCAGACACCACTAGAGATCCTGGCACTGTTCCCTTTAAGCTGCGTGGCCGCGCGGCCGCTCAGCCCGCCAAGCTCCCCTGCGCAGGGAAGGCTGCTGGCCACGCAGGGCCGGCAGCCAGAGGCCCTGCTCACAGCTCCTGCAGGGCAGGTAGTTATTAAAACTCCCACCCACAGAAGCTCTAACAGAGCATGCCCAGAATATCTGAGCATGCTCCGTTAGTGCTTCTCTGGCCCAGGAGCTGTGGCAGGGCCATGCAAGGTAAGCGGGGGGGGGGGGGGCCGCCAGGATCGGGCCCGCCAGGATCGGGCCCGTGCAGGGGGTGGGGGGCCCTGCACAGCAAGCAACAGGAGTTGCTCAGCTGCCGGTGGGTCTTAGAGGGAACATTGGATCCTGGGGGCAGAAAGCAAGTGCAGGAATTTGAACCTCTTTACTGGCACATAATACTTCTCTGCCTTTTTTGAGATGGGGGATAAAGGAGAAGGTTGCCACAAGACTTGACTGGCCCCATCACCATGTCACTGACACGCAAATTCACCTTGGCTGGAGCTACTGCAGCCATACGCTCAATCAGACTGTGTGAAATCTCTTTTTGCTCCTCAATTTCCAGGCCCAGTTTGCTGCAACCCACTTCAGAAGGCCCTGGTGGGCCCTAAGCTCATCCTGCAGAAGCCAGCTCCTCCGTTTTACAGAGACAGCCTTGTGTGAGGAGGAGACTTGTGCTGCAGAAGAGGCTCCTTTCCTTTTCTTCTGCCTCAACTGTGTCCAATGGAGTAGCCTTCTGGACATGGGTACTGGTTGGGGCCAAGAGGGGCCCAAGGCTAAGCAGGAAGCACCTGCAATCCATCTCGCAGAAACCATTGAGTAGACCCCATGGCTGAGGAAAACCCCCAAGCCACTCACCTGCAGACCATGCACCGGCTGTGGGACTGGCACCAAACTCCAGTGGAGCATAAACTGGGTATCAGTGGAGGGCTTAGGCTGGGTGTAAGTTCTCCTTTGGACTTGGAAGAACAGTCTTTTCTCAGTGCCTGCATTAGAGTGGTGCCTGCTTCTGTCTCCATATGGTGACAGAAATCTGGGACTTCAGTGGTACCAGGATAAGGGTGGGCTTACCCCTAGAAGGAGCTGGAGGGGTCCAGTGGCAGAAAGATGCCTGACAGTTCTTCCCTCCTGCCTCCCAGTACTGGAACTGGTGGGTGGCCCCCTGGGATTGGTAGGCAAAGAGGGTCCCTAGCCATCTGGAATGTCTCCTGGAACCATCAGACTGCTGGTGCCATGGTGGCTCCTCAGGTGATGTGACGGTGCTAAGACGGGACCAGGAGCAGAAGAGTGGGCTGGCACAGGTCTCACTGCACTGCTTTCACCCTGTTTGTCTTTCTTCTGCACCAGGGAGTGCCTTTCCCCTGCCCTGGCAGTGCCCTGAATCTTGTATCTCTTCCTTGGCACTGGAGATGATGAACAGAGCCAAGCAGAGATTAGTGCCACTGAAGGACTTTGCACCAATGCTGAATTATCTTGCACCAAAGAGGAATGACTCAGCTCTGAGGGTGGCCTCTATGGCTGTGTTCACACAGCCCTCTTATTTCGAAACGACAGAAGTTGTTTCAAAATAAAATTTAGGCTGTTCACACGACGCACGGTTGTTTCAAAACAACAGGTCCCATTGTTTCGAAACAACAGCGTTGTTTCGAAACAAGTTAAACCCGATGCGGAAACGAAACAATGTTGTTTCGAAAGGATTGTTTTGAAACAACGCCGTGTGAACACGTTGTTTTGAAACAATGGTGACTTGTTTCGAAATAACTGTTGCCTGAAACTATTTCGCTTTGAGCATTTTTCCTTAATTCGAATTAACAAACTGTTAATTCGAATTAAGTTATTTCGAAATAAGGCGTTATTTCGATACAAGTTGTTTCAAAACAACCGTATCGAAATAACCCCGTGTGTGAACACAGCCCATGAAGATAACCTGATGCCATGGTGCCATTTAGTGAGGGGGGCCCAAAGTCCTGACAGATTTGCCAGTTGGGCTTCATGTGAGCTTTGCCCATGCACGTTAAGCAGCTGGAGTGTGAGTCACTCACAGGTCTGGGTTTGCCACAGGAGGCACATGGCATGACGCCCGTGGACTGACCAGGACAGGCCCAGCCCTCTGGGTTGAAAAGTCCCTCGCTGAGAGGGCCTAGCTTCATACACTAACCATACACACTAACATTGCTAGCCAGAACTAGAGGCACTACACTGTTAACGAACAAGCCACGCAGCGCAAGAAGGATTAGGCCAGTAACCATCACGGCAGTAAGAAGGAAATGAGAGGGTGTAGGGCTGGCCATGATCTGTATGCCCGCGCATAAGCATGCAGCTCCAGAGGGCACTAGAGTCAGTCCAGTGGGTACCACTGTGGGGAAAACCTTCCACACTGGTGTGCATACCACTGAACGTAAAGGAAGGACTTTTCTCCAAGGTCAAATTGGCAGAGACAAGGGTAGGGTTGCTACCTTCCTCTGCAGCATGGGTCCTGGGTCACTTGCAGGTTTGCCCTATGGAGTCTCTGGAACACAATGTCTTTAAACTGTGATCTGAGACCTCCAGTAGCTCTGCCAATGACTGGGAGGATAGGCCAGGAGTGGGTGGGAAAGTGTCTGTGGCCTGTGATGTGCAGTTCAGATGAGCACAATGGGCTATTTTGCCCATGAGTCTAGCTACTGAGCATGTGTCTAGAGCAGTGATTCCCAGCCTGTGGTCCAGGGACCCCTGGGAGGGCTGCAGAGTGGCTCCAGGGGGTCCACAGACAGGCTGGGAGCTGGGCCCAGATGCTGCTGAAGTCTCGGGTTCCTATGAAGACCCCAGCTTCCGGCTGGCAGGGAGCTTCCCCCATGCAGGGAGTTTTTAAAACTCCCACCGACTAAGCATGCTTAAACCATGCTCAGGAGAGTAGCCAGGGGCAGGGGGGCAGGTGCAGCAGCTCCAGCCAGGTAAGGGGAGTGGAGGAAGGGGCCCTGAGGAGGGATGGGGGGGGAACCAGTGAGGGGGTCAGAGAATGGGCCAGTGGGCAGGGAAGATTCAGGGGGAGGGGCAGGGACAGGAGACTCCCCAGGAGCAGTGGGGGCCGCATTCCACCAGCAGAGGCTCCCCGGGAGCAGTGGGGGCCATGTTCTGCCAGCAGGGGCCACATTGTGCCCTGCAGAGGCATGGCCACTAGGATAAAAATGCAGCCAGGGGAGCCACAGAGTTGTTTTTTAATAGAAAAGGGGTTCCCAGCCTGGAAAAGATTGGAAACCACTGGTCTAGAGCAGTGGTTCCCAACCTGTGGTCTGGGGACTCCCAGGAGTCTGCAGACATGTTGCAGGGGGGCTGCAGAGCCTCTCCCTACCGGGGCCAGAAATCAGCTACAGCCCTGATGCTCCCCGCCAGGGCTGCCTTTCCCCTTCTGTGGCCAGATCCTGGCAGGGGGATGGGGCTGTGCCAGCTCCCTGGCAGGGGACCATAGCTGCTGCCATTTGGTTCACCAGCGGTACAGGCCTGGTGGCGGGAGCACTGCTCGCTGGCTGTCCCAGTGGCACCACCAGAGTGATGTGGGCCACAGTCTGCCCGCGTGGGCCAGATTACATAATTAGCCAGAGGGGAGGTGCAAATTTTTTTTTTAAAAAGGGGTCCCCAGCCTTTTTGGTTGGGAGCCACTGGTCTAGAGGACAAAGCCACTCGGCCTGTGGGATAGTGGGACCCTGTTCGAATTCACTAAGCAGAATCGAGCAGGGCTGATTTATGCTGAAAATCAATAGGGCTTGCACTTTAGGTCCTAGCTTGATTTTGGCTCAGACCTTCCACCCCATCCTGGAGTGGCTCAAGTTGTGTGTAGACAGAAGAGCGGGTTATACTGGCACCTGGGTTTGAACTGCTCCAGTGCCGTTTGAGGGCTGTAGTTTCCATGGGCAGTCATTAGATGTCATCAGAGTCTCAGAAAATGGCAGAGGCAGCCATTGTGGAGGGCAGCACATCAGAGGCCATCCTCTACCACACAGAAACCAAAGGGGCTGTCACAGAGGGGAGCTTGCCACTCATCTACCCTTTGTGGTCAGCGCACTGAGCAGCAGGCTGAGTTCACTCCTGCATCTCCACAAAGGGTCTCTCACTCATTTACAGTGTGTGTACTTGCAAGCCCTACTCCCCAGATGTAAATCTTTTCTGGGTGAGGTGAGACCCTGCTTATTGATTTAAAAACTCAAGGAGTCCTGTAGCACTTATAGACAGATTTATCGCATGAGCTTTCATGGGAGAAAATCCCACGTTGTCAGACGCTTCTTGACAGGCTGCCCTCTGGAGAGTCAGCTGGAGGTGCCCCACAGAACCCCAATATTGCAGACAGCTGCAACACCTGGCTCTGCCAGCAGGCAAAAGCAGCACCCAGGGAGACACATAGGACCAAGTGCACTGCTGATGAGGAACCAGAGGGAAGAAGTACAAAATCCCCAGGGAGGGCAGGAGTGTCGCCTGGAGCCCAGACACCAGTGAGTTACCTTACTTTAGCTGAGATGAGGCAGCATCCGCACCATGGCCCAGATCTCATTAGGGGGTGGGGGTCCATCCCACTTACTTGTTACTAGCTATTATATCACTGTGAGAATAGCTCTCGCCGCTTGGTGCATTTGTAGCTGGTTCCTGGTTCTCATCTCCAGTAGCCTCTAGCTGAGGCCCTTTACTCCACCCTCCCCATGCTCCAAATTGCCTCACATCCCCCCAGCACCAGCCACACGGCCAGGGACTAAGTTTCCTTTGCAGCTGCTGTACTAGTGAGGCCTCCACCTGCCCTAGCTCCCCATCTGTCAGTCAGTGTGGTCCCCAGGACCCCTCCATTTGTCCTGTCAGGCCCATTTCTAAAGTATCCAACTGCAGTGACCTGGCTGGATTTTCCAACCTCCTCCCAACACCTATGAGATCATTCCCTGAGCCTTTGGGACATTTTCAGCCTCCCAATCTGCAAGCAGCTGGCAGCAAGGTTCTTAATCTGCCCATCACCCACATGTGCAGAAACATCAAACAGCACCTCAGCCAGCCTTGTGCCTAGCCACCTGACACCTGCCCCACACTGCATCTCCCCAGCATACCAAAAACCACAGTTCAGAGCCAATGAATTTTCATGGTCCAGAAAAGACTTAACTTGCCCCTTGACTGTGGATGAGCAGGGGGCTAAGCTACCAGCCTATATTCTAGCGGGACATTAAGTTCCCCCTTTCTACAGGATTGTGATGACCCTCCACCAACTGGCAGGAGGTAGGTGAGTGGTGGTGGTGGTGGTGGTGTGGAAGGCAAACAGAGGCAGGGTTGAGGGGATGTCAAAGTGGTTGCAACTGAACCCTAGCACAAAAGGCAAGACCAGGACCCCGTGCAAATGCAAATTCTACAGCCAGTGAGCAGTAGAAGCAAGGGGAAGCACATAGTGGACACCTCCCCCAGGGGCTGCAAACCAGTCCTACAGATCCCCCATGATGGACATATGGAGTGGGGAGGTCAGAGCACATGTGCTTTGCTGGCAGCTGGTACTCAAAACTCCTGCCAACAAGGCACCCAAGTAACAGCAGCGGGAAGGAATCCAAGCTGGAATATGAGACCAGGGCTGTTCCCTGCTCCATCAAGGATTCATGGAGCTTCCGGGGAGAGGGGAAGGATGGTTGAAAATTTTATGAAGAAACAATCATTTTTCACAAACTACCCCTTTCAGCAAATAGAGGACCTGCAGGGCTTTCCCTGCTCTTTGGTGTGTTGCTGCTTCTGGTTGTTGCCTGACAAAGGAGTGGAGTTTTCTTCCTGGAGTGGTTTCCCCTTTTTTTCCCCATTCCAGTCCCAGTGCTGGTGGACCAATGAGGTCACAGCTGCCCCACAATCAATCACTTCAGCTGGGACGTTTCCACTTTGACAAATATTTTCAGATGTGGGGGGGGGGGAAAAGAGCAGCCTTGGACCCCATGCAGCAGCAGAGACCCACAGCACACAGGGTCACAAACTGGCACTTTCTTGTAGGGGTGGGGTGGGGGGAGAGATGATGACAGGGCCATGGCTCGTCTCCTTTTTCTCTCTCTCTGAACCCCCCCCCCTTGCTCCTGGTGGAACCTTTGGTAAACCTGAACCAAGCCTGCACTAAGGAAGACTGTGCAGCCCCCAAGCAGCCCCCATCCAGTCCCAGGCAGTGAAGAAAAGTGTACTTGATCCATCGAGCATTTCTGTCCATTACTCACCTTCAGAGGGGGCTCACTCCAAGCATGCACATATGCCCCCAAGAAAACCATGAGGTGAAGTTTGGATATTGTTTTTTTAATGTTTATTAAAAACAACAGGGAAAAAAGGGGGGTTTTAAAAAGACCTTCCCAGGCCTGCCCTGGGGAAGCAAGAGTCTTGGCCCAGGAACAGCTCCCTGGTGCAGGGGAGGTTGGTAGCCGGCTACATGTCTTCCCCCTCTTCAGCAAGGGACAGTTTTCACAGGGGCTGGAGCTCCCCCAGCAAGCTGCACCCAGGCCTTGGGGCAGTAGGAGGGCAGCTTGAGAACAGGTGGTGAGGGAAAGAGCTGTGAAGGAGGCCTGCAGCGCCCCCCCCCCCCCCTCCATCTTAAAAGGAGCTTGGGACAGTTTCTGCAGGCATCAGCCAGCAACACAGCCCTGGGAGCCTGAAGGACACCTGTGCCTGGCCCCTCCAGCTAACAGGGACAGATACAGCCAGCAGGGCCATGCCAAAAAGAGCACAGCAGGTCCTGCTACAGTGCAGCCCCCTTTCCCACAGGCCTGTCCCCAGGAAATGGGCCCCACAGCACCAGGGACATCCAGAGGGGGATATTTCTTCATTTCAAGGTTACAGTCTGAGCCAGAGGACAGGTGGCCAAGGCCAGCAGCCTATCCCTCAGCTCAAGCTGGCAGCACACACAGGAGGCAGGTCTGTTGGGGGGCAGGCACTCCCTGGCACCACAACCACACCCAACTTTAAGGCAATCAACCTGTTTGGCATCAAGGGTTGGTGGCTGGGTCCAGTGCAGGCCCCTTAGCTGCTCCATGGGGTGGCATGGCTGCAATTCAGGGGGCATCACAGGGGCTGTCACAGCTAGGGAGTTGGAGCATCATCCCAGCCCTTGTCACCTCTGCAGCCTGCCCTGCAGTGCACAGGGGTGGAATTGCAGGAGGGGAAGCTAATGCTACAGAATATGTACAGACCCATCAGTTGGAGTCCCCCTGCCCCTGGCAGGGAGGTGGGAAGAAAGGGCTCTCTGGGCATCAGATCCCAGCTGCAGGGATCTCACAGGTCTAGCATCATCCCCCCCACCTCCTTGGGGTGGCTAGCATCTGTCCCCAACAGGCCTCTCTAGGCAGGTGTTTCTGTCCCACACAGGTACATCCAAGCAGGCTGCCCTGGGCCAAGCCCGGCTCTATGAGTCCTTCAGCATGCTAATGCGGGCATAGATCTTCAGCGCTGGGCCCAGCTTGATGTTCATGGCACTCATGAGGTGATCCTCCTTCAGTAGCAGCAGAGCCTGCCCATCGATCTCTTGGGCACGGAACTCCTCCGCTATCTCCTGGCACCCTGCAAGGAGCCAGCCAGGTGATCAGTGTGGGTGGCCCAGCCTTCCACTGCCCTACTTCCAGAGCATGCCCCTTCCCCTTGGCACTGCTCTCCCGAGAAGCCACCACCATCTCTGTACCCATACCAGCTCTGTGCTAGGGCAGTGCCAGACATGACCCACAGGACACCTGCCCGGGGGTGCTGTCCCCTATTACACAGCCTGTTATGCTGGCACCTTCTTCACAGAGAAAGAAAACAGATTCTGGTGATGGCAGCCCAGCCACCATGAGCTCTCCACCCTGTGGTCCCGCAGCAATTATAAATGCCTACAGCATTTCAATTCCTGCCCATATCTGGTGCTGTGAGTTTTGAAACAGCTACATCCCACTCCTGAGGTGGCTGCTGTTTAGCACTGGCACATGGGCAGGCACAGTTTGTAAGCAGCACTTGTCTAGTGACACAAGGACAGAAGCACGGTGTGTGCAATGCTCGAGGCACAGGAGCAGGGTACGGAACATGCCATGACTCCTCTCAGTGGAAAAGCTGTCAGCACAGGCATCTGGGGTGCCTCACTTCCAACAGGAGGACGGTGCTAAAACTCCCCTCCCCCAGAGAGGCCCCAAACTAACCCCCTGCCAAGCAATGCCTGGGAAGCATGATGCAGGGAGCACCACACAGGTGCAGGTCAGGGCATCTCACAACAAGCAGGGGAGTGTCAGGTGGGGACAAAGAAGTGTGATGGCTGGGGGTTGATGACAGCAGCCAGGAAAAGAAGCATAAGGGTGGAGGAATGGCTGCGGGCAAACACCTGCAGGACAGACTGACAGCAGGGTGGCAATCTCAGACAGAGGGCAGCTTTCCTTGTTCAAGGCCCCAGTGATGGAGACAGGCACTCAGGGTCAGCACAGGTAGAAAGGGGAGGATATGGTGTTTTATGACGGTCAGCACCTCTCTGACTTGAGGGCAGAGCTCTAGCTCAAACCTGCTTTTTAAGTCAGTGATTCCCAACATTTTCTCTGCCATGGCACACCTTGCTACCTATAATTAATTTGAGGCATATCACCATATAGTTTCCAAATGAACTCATGAATATTCCTGAGTCAGAGCTCTGAGTAGTTTTTCAAACATTTTTGTGGCACACTTGCTCAGACTTGACAGCACTAGTTGGGAAACAACTAGTCTAAGTCACTGACATGACACACTAGTTGGGAAACACTAGTCTGAGTCACTATCTCCCCCAGGGCCCATCACTCGTTGTATGCTAACTTCCAGATCATCTTCCTCCACCCCCTGGATAGCACAAATCAGCTGTTGTGCTCCACCCCAGGCCTAGATGCCTATCAGCAGCAGGCAAAGCAACCACCATACATGCAGGCCTCAAAGATCTCACATGCCCTGGCCAGCCCAGTGCCCACATGGCTGGGTAGGGTGTAAGGCTGTGAGGGTCTCTCACCTGGCAAGGAGCGTATGAATTCATAGACATCCTCTACGTTCCACTTGGTGGGCTCACTCGGCAGGAAGTGGTGTCCAATGCCCACCAATTCCCGCATGTGCATGTCAGGCAGCTCCAGGTCACGCTCACCCTGGCGCCGGCGTGAAGTTGATGAGCTGGCAGAGAGAGGAGACAGAGGCTCCTCATAGCTCGAGTTGTCGGAGCAGCGGCTGGAATCCTCCTGGTTGCGGCTGAGCTGGAGGGATGCTGTGACGGAGAGCGGCACAGAGCCCGTCGAGAGGGAAGTTGGTGTCTGTGGGTGAGCAGGGACATGGGTCAACCTTAGGATGAAGGCACAAACACTCACTGTGCTGTGCTTGCCTCGCTGGACCCTTCTGCTCCACAGGTGACTGGAAGCCTGCCATGCCCTCTGGGAGGGCTGCCAGGGAAAGGCCAGAACTCCTTGGTTCTACTGCTTGCTCTGTGGGGAGTATGACCTAGTGGCTGGGGAAGGTGTAGCTCAAACTTTTGAGCTTAGTCCCAGTTTCAACAGGGAGCTGTCTGTCTTGGGTTCTGTTCCATAATGTCTGACCCCTCCCATGGACTCCCTGTGCCCCTCCTGGGGTCAGCTGCGTAATGGGGCTCACTGCTAGTTCCATCTGCCCAGTCCTCTTGCCCACAGCACTGATGGCCAGAGGGCACTAGCAGGGCAGCGATTTGCCCAGGGCCATGGAAGGTGGGACAATGGCTGGACTCCTGAGGGAGGGAAAGAGATTTGGGTCACCACCCCAGGGTCCTCACATGCTAGATGGTGGCTCACCTGTTTCTTGGTATCCTTGCTCAGGACAGGTAAGGCGCTCTTGCAGGTACGGCGGCGCCCGTGCTGGGTCCCCCCTGGTTTCTGGAGCTTGCTGCGGTCAGGGTGGAAGAGTCCTACCCGCTTCGTGCACCCTACATTGTACCTGCCAGGGCAAGCCAGGAGTGGGTCCATGACAGGGGCTCAGATCAATGACCTCACATATCTCCCCTGCTCTCCATGGGGCAGAGGGAAGTTCAGATGGTACCTGAGGCAGTCTGGGACCAGCCAAAGCACTGCCCTACCAGCCCCCTGGCACTTGAGGTCCACATGTTGTGGGGAGAGCCCATAGCCCCAGAAGATGCAGAGAGGGGTTGGAGCAGGGGAGGGACTCTAGCTTTGCCCCACGGCAGAGGTGACATGGACCATGAAGCTGGACAACACTCGGAGGCCTTGCTCCACTATGGGGGGGGGGGAGGGGGATGCATTTACCTCTTGGCACAGGCCATGGAGCAGAAGCGCTTGGACCTCTTGAACTTGTATGCAAAGTCAACGCGACCACATAGCTCACACTTCAGCTTTGGGGGGTTCCCCTCCTCTTTGGATTCTGGGGGCACATGGACCAACACAGACACACCCAACTCTTAGTAATGGTTCACACAGGGCTGCTTCACAGCAGGGCCTCTGTCACCACCAGGACAGTCCCACAGACATGGGCCAGCCCCACCCTGGCTGTTGCCTCCCAGCACAGCTCCTAACCCCACAGGCACAGATCTGGGGAAAGCAGCACCCTGGCTCTCTGGCTGCCAGGCCTGATGGGCCGACTGGCCTGACTCTGGGATTACAGGGTTTTGCTGTGAGTTGATGAGCAAGCAGGCTGAGGTGGGTAAATGAGTAGCAGTCACAGAACCTGGGATGGCTCTGCCTCTGGCTTAAGCAAGGACCCTGAAATTTTCTTGCCTCTTAACCAAGCAATCTTAAGAGGCTGGAGAGCAGCAGGATGTTGGGGATCATCATCATCTACACAACCACCCCCCATCACTTTCCCCACTGCTCAGCAATCATTAGCTAGTCTCCCAACTCTGCCCCCTCCAATGTCCTTGCCCCAAACACCTACCCACCTCCCCTTGGGGCCTGCTGCCAGGCCATGGACCTTGGAAAGGCCCCAGAGGAAATGGGCCCTGGCCCACATCCCAGAAGCCTTCAAGCTGAAGATCAGAAAAGGTGCTCCAAGGCTCTTTTCCCTCAGCATAACTGCCCCTCAGCTCCCTACATATCCACCCCCACTCCCCTGCATTCTGCACCTCCTCTCCTCTCTACCATGTGCGTCCTTTTCTCACCCCTGCCCGTGTTCTGCAGCTTGCAGCGAGCCCTCATGGCCCCTCGAAGGGGATTGGGATCATCATCATTCTTCCCTTCCCATCTTATGGGTGGAAAAACTGAGTCACAAACAGGGAAATGACTTTTCAGCGTGTGATACAGACAAAATAGAGCCCTGGTCTCCTGACTCCCAGTCCTGTACTCTAGTCACTAGCACCTGCTCCCTCTGCCCCAGTACCTGCTGCCTCCTGCTTTCCTTTTCTCTTTGTGCATTGGGGACAGTGCCAAGGACTGTCTTGCCCTCCCCAGGGCAGAATAACCATCCCACAGTGGCCCCTCCGGTGGGGGACAGTGGGGCAATTTGAGCCTCAGCATGCTCTGGGTTGCCAGGGGAACAAGCAGCCCCCAACCCTAGCTCATGGCTGAAGTGATGGGCCATTCCCCCCCATCCCACCCTCCAGACAAGTGGCCCGACAGGGCCAACAGCAGGCAACCTCGCTCTCTAGTGCCCCTGCTGGCTGGGGCCTACCTTGCATATAGGGCTCCTCCATTTCAGAGTCAGTGGTGGTTGTATTGTCCTGCTGTGGGAGTTTCTCGGCCAAGAGGCCCTGCGCATACTTCTTCTTGAGATTCCCCACGAGCAGTGACGAGCGCCCCACCTGCAGAGTTGGAGACACAGGGCGAGAGGGGTTAAGGAACGGCAACCTAAGGCCAACATTCGAAAACCCTGGAGCAGTGAAAAGGAGGCAGCTAGCCACAGCCCCCTGCTGGTGCATGTCTGGACTAGGGCAGTGAACACAAAGGCACATGCACGCAGATTGTGAAACCCATGCACACAACACAATAGGGTGTATACAAAAAAATTTAACAGTGCTAATAGCAACACTACACAAATTTACATGAAAAATTAGAGGGAACATTGGCAGGGACCCAGGAGGTCAGACTGTTCTGCAGGGCCAGCCAGCGGGACAGGGTGATTTGCTGCTGATGCAGAGCAAAGCAAAGATCCTGCTTTAGGAGCAAGCATGCTGTCTCTGTCATGCTCCTTGCCACCCCAGCCAGCTCCCCAGGCTCACAGCTCTGCCTGTTTGGCAGCTAACTCAAGATCACAAGCCCTGGGCCACATACCAGCAGCTGAACTCTCCCTGATTTGGAGGTGGAGCTGGACATTGGCGCTTCCATATGCCCCCGCCATATTGCATCACAGGCCAGCTCCGCTCCACTCCATGGCTGAAATAGCATCACTCAGCTGGCCATGCAGGGCATGAGGCCAGCTGGCTGCCCAACTCTACTAGTTTCCAGCAAACTGACATGAGTGCATGCAAATACCAGAGGCTGCAATGATCTGCTCAGCTCCAGACACTGGGGGAAAGCCACCCATCTCCTGTGCCCCTCTGGTGCACAGGAGAAGGGATTCCCCCTTCATATAGTGCAGCACACGGTGTCTCATCCCCACTTTCCCACTCAAGTGCGCAGCTGATATGCCCCCCTGCAGCAATGAGGCAGTAGCTCCTGCATTTTCTGTGCTGCAAGCAGGTCCGGCACAGCTATGCAGCATTGAGGCCATAGGCAAAGGGCCACGTGAACACACAAGCATTAGTGAAATCCACCCCTTGGATTCCCCTAGGCCAGGGATCAGCAGCTCGGGCGCAGGGAGCCACCCATCGCTCGGCATCATGGCCAAATCAGGGGCACTGGGGTTGCTCCCACCCTCCCACCACAACCGCATGAGCTGGAAGCAGACCAGCAGCTGCTTCACAGCCCTTAATGCTGGCAGGGGGTGCGTGGGTGGCACACGCTCCCTTCATCCCTCCCTCCGCTGGCAGGGTGGAGCAGTGTTGCCCATCTACCCCTAGCCGGCCGTCCCTCCCAAGAGCAGCAGGCGGAGAGCTGCAGTTTGTGGAGGCGGGGCCCTGGAATGGCCCCTCTGCAGAGTTCAGGCTGCTTCGACTCAGCCACCCCAGAGCTGAATGGGCCCAACCCAGGGCCTGGGGGTGAGGTGGCCACTGTTTAGCCCTGGGGTGGCTGAGTTGAAGCGGCCTGAACTCCATGGAACAAGCCATTTCAGGGCCCCGGCTCTGTGAGCTGCAGTGCTCCACTGGCTGCTCTTGGGAGGGATGGCCAGATGGGGGTAGGTGGGGCAGCACTGCTCCGCCCTGCCAGCGGAAGGAGCAACAGAGGGGGCACGCACCCCCTCCACTCCCCACTGGCGGTAGGGGCCATGGCGCAGCTGCTGGGCCAGCTCAGGCTCATGTGTTTATGGTGGGACGGTGGGGGGAAAACGGCTCTTTTGCTCTTTTGGGTTGCCAACCCCTGCCTGAGGCAGCCAGGTTTAGGAGGGGTGAGAGTATCTCATGCTGGGCCTGTGTGTGGAGATTTTCTTCTGCTCCAATTCGTGAAGGCTCATAGCTCAGTCAGGTCTCTGCTTGTTTTACTTAGCAAGGGTTCCTCCTGCCCCAAAAGAGGTTTGTTTTTCGTTGTGAAGGAAAGTTGATTTTTTTTCCCTTAGCTCAAACCCAACTCGGCCATTTTGGCTCCAACCTGAATATTCCCCTTTGGACAGGGACCAGGCTGAGATGAGATGGAGCAAGAGGGTGGAATGGAAACCTTTAACCACAGCAGCTGCTGCTCCAGCCTCAGGAGCATTTTCTGCCATGCACACTGGCTGCTATTTTGTCTGCACCCAACCCAACCCAAATGCTTTGGCAAAGCAGGGTGGGGGGTGGTTCTTTATAAATAAAATGTCACTTCTCAGGCTGGAGCTCTGATTCTAGCAGCTGCTGAACTCTTCCAAGCTCTCCTAGGAAGCCGGAGAGGTTAACAATGCAATTTTATTTACAAAGCACTATACAGATAAATTAACAATAGAATGGAGACCCACACTGGTGTCCCCAGCATATCATTCAAATGTAAAAGCTGCCATTCTGCATCTTCTCCCATAGCGCACTGTGAATCCAAGGGTTTCAAAGCACTTTCAAAAACAGCAATAAGTTTGAATCATAACCCTTTGGTTAGTACTCCCTGCCCCCAGTGCTTCCCAAAGTCCCCATAGGTCATGTGGGGAAACTGAGGCTGAGAGTAGCTAAGGCATCTCCAAAAGCAGCCATGAATTTTGAGGTCCAGTGGGCCCCCACTGAAGGCTGGATTCCCCAAGGTGCTAGGCACCCTCTGCTGGCATGAAGTATACCAAACACACAAGGCATCTAAAACCATGCACACAAATTTAGAGGTCACTTTCAGGAGGGGGGGGGGGGGGGGAAGAGAGAGATAAGTGACCCCCCCCAGGATCACACATGCCAGCAGCAGAGCTAAGAGTGGAACCCAGCAGTCCCAACTTCCAGTCTTGTGCTCTAACCATGAGCCCACCCAGCCCATTATAGGGGCTCACTGCAGGGCGAGGGCCTGCTTCTCTCACAGCAGAGGTGAGGGCTGCCCTCCCAGCTAAGCATGGCCCTGCAGTGAGCCTGTAGGTTCCCACTACCATCAGGAAAACCCCAAGCTGGAGCAAGATCTGGGCCCATACCCCCCCAAAAAAACACAAAGCAAACGCAGAGTGGGGGGGGGGGGGGGGGGGAAAAAAAAGGTGCGTACCGGGAACGGCTCTGCCCCCTCCTGGATCACAAATCCTTCGATAACATGCGTCAGGACCTGGGGCTTCACAATGGCCTGGGGTGGTTTATTCTCACCATTCTGGGGGGCAGTGCCAGCAACCGTAGAGGCAGAGTTTCCGGTCCCTGATGTCATGCCGGGGCTGCTGGGATCGTTCTGCACATGAACACGGTCCTGTCCTGTCTCTACAGGGGGGACATGAGAGTGAGCACTTGGGTGGGGCATGCAGAGAGAGGCACAAATACACACACAACTAGCGACACGTGCACATGCTGCCCCCCCCCCCAGCAGCACAGAGCCAGCTGGATAGCAGCAACCCATGCTGACAGCACACATGCAGCACTAGACGCAGGCACGCAGGCGCGCACACACACACAGGAGGTGGCCAGGAGAAGGCCAGGCCTCCCACCCCCTTGCTCCCCCCCCCCGGCAGGGAAGGCATGTGGCCAGGCAGTTGATCTCAGCAGGATTAGCAGCCTGTGTGGGATCTACCCCTCTGTTCCATTCAGCCCCTGTGTTCAGCGGGGCAGCCATTACCATACAGCTGACTTCCCGGCTTTCCCCTGGGGCAGGATGAATGGGCCCAGTGCAGCGAGCCATTCCCCTCTGCCAGCCGGCACACACAGGCTGGATTGTGTGGCGCTGAATGCTCTTCATGAACCCCCACGGGCAGAGTCAACGCCTGTCCAGCTGCGACTCTCCCAAGCATAATAAGGTTTTGGGGCAGCTGACTCCACTGTACCTATAAGATCTGGGGACTAGAAGGGCCCAATCTCTACAGGAGACATGCTGAAACACATCCTCTGTAGAGGCCTGCTACATCACTCTCAGCACATAAGCCAGGATAGGCCAGGCAACAAAGCATGGTGGCCCTCTCCCCTACACCCACAGGACCCTACTGACCCACCTCTCTGAGCTCTCGGGGCCCAAGTGTATACCAGACCCCTGCTCCCAGTGAGGGGCTGGAGGGCTCTCCAGCCCCTGCCCCCCATCTGACACTCAGCATCCACTCTGTAGGAGGGCTCAGCTGGCTAGGATAGGGGCAGGGAGAGGAGGCAGTGTTCGGGTATGCAGGGGAGGCTCATGCCACAGATGCTATCTCAGCGCCACATACAATCCAGCATCCACGGAATTCCTGCCAAGCAGGGGAGGGCTTCTCCCTCTGCTACAGCTCCTGGACGCTGCCATAAGGGCCACCTGCCCCCAGCACAGAAGACATCTGAGAAGCAGGGCTTGGGCTGCAGCATGGAGCGCTACAGAGTCCTGGCTGCGAAGCTCTCTCCTGTGCAACTCTAGGTTATGCTGGGGCAGCCCTGACATTAAGGTGAACTGAGCAGCACAAGAATCTGTACAGAAGAAAAGGTTGCCTGTTCTGTGCCGCTCCTCCTGGGGACATGGCAGAATCTGACCCCTAACAAAGCCGGGGCAAATGAAGAGCAGGACTCACAGGTCCGGGAACTGGCTATGGAGCCTTCAGCTGCTAGAGAACATGTCTGGGCCAAGCCCCAACAGGCAACTCCTCCTGTTCACCTTGGTTTCTCTGGCCCCACAGGAGCCAAGTTTGCCAGATCTCAGCGTAGTCCTATAGGCGAAGGGCTCTACTACACACTGCTACAGGGAGCACTTGCAACCCCTCCTCAGCCACATCAGAGACGCTCAGCAGAACAGGTATGTTGAGTGCAGAGCCTTCATGGAACTGAGGCCCGTAAAGTCCAGCCCCACCCCTGACCTGAGGAGGCTACACGTATGGGATGCCTATCCCCCCACCAGACCCTTTAACAGCAGCTGCCACATGACGGGATTATGGAGTTGCCTCTAAGCAGCTCTGGGACCCTGGCCTGGGCAGTCTTGCCACCACTAGCGTTCTCAGGTCCCAGCCAGTTCCCAATTCAGCTCTTGCCACCTCTGGTGTCTGTGCTACTGCTGGGTGGCCTCAGCAGGGAGTGAGGAGGCATTGCCTCTCCGTGCCTTTGATAAACTCTGCCCCTGCTGCCACGCTGGACAAGACTCAGGAAACCAAGGGGTCCAATGTGCCCTGAGGTGCTGCTGCAGCCACAAGAACAGTGCAAGCAGGGAACAGGAAGAGAGGGGATTTACTGCACCAGAGCACAGCAGGGCCCTGGGGCAAACCAAGGGAAACAAAGGCAGCATCTGCCTCTGTCTTAGCAGTAAGAAGCCCACACTAGCCACTTCTCTGTGCCATCACTCAGGTGGCCATGGCCCCCAGCCACGGTGCCTCTTCTTGGTACAACTGTTCAAAAAACCCCACGGGGCAGCGCTAGGGCCAAGGACACCGCACAACACGTCCAGGGTGGGATGCATCGGTGACCCCTCGAGTGCCAGTATTTATCAGAGCACTTCTCATTGCAGGACAACTGCTGTGGACTACACTACCCAGAATCCCTCACAGGAAGCAGGCAGCCAACACCCACAGTTTGCATCACATAGCAGTGCTGGATCTGTACAGCCTAACCCCTACACGTCTGTAACACAACCATCTCCCTCGCCCCATCACCGGGGCATCATCACACCTTATATCCATAGCATGACAAGCACCAACCTCCTCTCACCCCCCCCCCCAGGGCGCACACACACTTTCCTTCCACTGTGGGAGCTAAGTTTTCTCCTCCCCTTTTTGCAGGCCAGAAAGGGGTTTGCTGACCTCAGTTGGGGAGATTCTTGCAGAGCTTGTACTTCCATCCACTAGACTGTAAGCAGGTCCCCTTCCACTCCTGCTTCCCAGCACTTCTCCTTGGCACCTCCCCTCCACAGCAAAATGCACCACTCATTAAACATTAAACACATGCAGCAGGAGGGGCCCAGTGTGCTGGCTGGGCTCTCCCCTGCTGCAGTTTCATTGGCTGCTAGTAGAGAACAATGTGGCTAAGCCAAGGGGCCAGCAGCTGTGTAACTCATTACCCCTGGAGGGTAGAGGTTGGGATGGGAGCACAGGAGTCCCCCCAAGGCAAGGCACTGCCAGCATGTGCAGCTCAGGAGTGCATGGGTGGCAGGTTTCTGCTGAGTGCGAGGAGACCAGGAAGGAATGGAGCAGGCAAAGGAGGGGACTGAGAATCCTAGAAAGGCAGGGTTGGAAGGGCCTGAAGAGATCACCTAGTGCAGCTCCCAACATCAAGACGGGCCCAAAAAAGTACCTTTGGTGCAGTCAGACGGCCCCAGTGCTGCCCAATGGCTGGAGTTGGGGCTCTTCTCCCTACTGCTCCCCCATGCACAGATGCAGCCCCATATTATTACAGTACAGCAGGCAGGACAGGGACACCCAGGGCTCCGCCCCTCAACCGGAACAGAAAGCGGCACAGGAACAAGACAGATTCCAGGCTCTGAAGAGGAGCCTGAGCTCAGGATATAACCCACTGGGCTCCATGCACCTCAGCCACACTCAGGAGCACAGGGGAGGGGGCCAGGAGGCTCCCCTCAGACCCTCTGTGGGCAGGCAGGGTGGAGCAGTGCACTGTAAGGTGACTAGTCATGCAAAAACACACCCACACACAAGGAGTCATGTGGTACTTTAAGACTAACAGATTTATTTTTTGCATGAGCTTTCACTAACCCACAAAAGCTCAGGCGAAAAACAAATCTGTTAGTCTTAAAGAGCCACACGACTCCTTGGTGTGTTTTTTTTGTTTTTTTTTTTTTTTTGCTGGACTAAACTAACACGGCTATCCCTTTGGAAATTAGTGATGCAAAGCTTAGGGTCTCTGCCCTCACCCAGGCGTGACACTCAACCCCAGGGGGACAGGAATTATCACAGGGAAGCCACCTGAGGCTGGTTTTGAAGAGGAAGGACAGGACTAAATGACCTATGAGGTCCCTTCCAACCCTACGATTCTATGAACACCAGCATCTGTCCCCCTTCCTCCTCTGCCCGCCCAGGATCTGTACAGTCAGAGACCAGGTGGACAGAGTTCAGTCACAGCAGGCCACCATAGAGACCAAGGGTGGTGCCAATGACAGGACCACGCAAGGGAATGAACAAGCTGCATCAGGATCACAGATCACCTTGTGGCTCTTGGGAACGGAGCAGAGCAGGAGCCTTAGTTAAGGAGAACAATGGCCCTGAGGAGCCAAGACAGGCTTCAGAGCAGAGACCCAAGGAGACCATGGATAGAGACAGACAGGTCCAGGAATGAGCCTCAGGAGCTGCTGGATGGTGGACCAGCTCCACAGAGACAACAATCCAGGTTAAAGCAAGTAACAGGACACCTTCGAAGGGCAGGGGCAGGCCATCCAGACCCAGGAACAAAGAATGAGGTATTAGCAACTCCAGAAAGACTGGATTCAAGACGCCAGCTGCTGCAGAAGGCCCAAGAGATCAACAGCCTCAAAAGGCCAGCTGGCAGCCATGTTGTCATCAGGGACCAGCCAGGAAAGTGCTCTGGGGGCAAAGGGTGACTCTTGCTGTGCAAAGGCACTTGGGACAGGCAAGCTATGAGTCACCCTTTGTGCTGAAATTCAGACGAGTCCCATATCTCCTGCTCCTGAAGACAGCCCAGGCTGGTCAGTGCTGGGTGGGAAGCAGCCACAGAACCAGGGTGCTAGGGACCTCTGGCTTCCCCTGTAGCACCTTTAACTGCAAAAATATGCCAGAGGCCTCCAGTCACCGCATCCCCCCCTCCAGGAAGGTGTCCACTTCCTCCATGGAGAGCCTGCCAGAGCAGCCGCCATCAGCACCAGCTGCAGGGGTGGACTTCTGATGTGGACGCCTGTCGGCTGAGACCCCTCAACTCACTCAGCCAGCCCAGACAGAATCCAGCAGCCTCTACCCGCCGAAGCAGCCAGCCTCATTCGTGCTCCCCCTCTCACAGGGAAACTCCCTGCTCTCCTCCGAGCCCCACAGCAGGAAGGACACAGACCAGGGCCCGGGAAATCCTCACCAAACATGTAGGTACCCACTCCGCCGCCGCCCCCAAATCTGTGCAGCGGCAGTGCCAAGCCCTCACCACCGCACCATGCCCTGCCGGGAGCGGAGAGATGAACGGGGCCAGGCCACACCTCGGCCCTCCACGCTGCACCCCTCCGAGCCCGGCTTTCAGCCGAGTCACCCCCGATACTTGCAAGCCAGGGGCCGCTGGGCGGCTCCTGGTTTTCATCCGCGGAAGCGCGGCCAGATCCCTAGGGCGCCTCCTTCCCTCTCCATCACCAGGCCGCTGCTAGGCCCGGCCCGGCCCGGCCCGGCTAACCCCGGCCGCGCAGGCCGCTCTCCCGTCAGCGCCCGCCCGCTCGGATCCGGATCCTTCCAGCACGCCCGCTGCCCGCCCCCGCCACAGCCCCCGCGCCGCCGCCGCCGGGCACCGACCTGGGCGCGTCAGAGGCGCAGCCGCCGCTCCCGCGATCCCGCCCGGGGGCGGCCGGCCCGGCGCCCCATGGCCCGCGCGGGGCCTCGGCGCAGACAAAGGCCCGAGCCCGCCGCTTCGCCTCCGGGCCCGGCCCGCCACGCAGCCTCCGGCCTCCTCCTGCGCCGGGGCGGCCGAGACAAAGGAGCCGCCGCCCCGGCGCTGGGGCAGCGGAAAAGGCCCCGCCCGGCCGCGGAGGCTCCGCTCCGGCTCCGCTCGCAGCACCTCGGGGCCCCGCAGCCTCACTCCGCCGGCGGCGCTCGGGGCCGGGGCGGCGCAGACAATGCGAGTGCGCAGCCTGCGCCCGGGCCGCGGGGTGGGGAGCGGGCAGGGCGCGGCGGCCGCGCTTTGTGAGGCCGCCCAAGCCGCGCGCAGCGCCCGCTGCCATTGGCCGCCCGCGCCCGGGCCCGCCCCCGCCCCGCCCCGCCCGCCGGAGCTGGGGGAGGCCTGCAGCCTTCCGCTCCCCGGGGCCAAGGGCCGCGTTTCCCTACCACACGGGGAGTCCAGCGGCAGCGACAAACTAGGAGTCGTGGGGCACTTTCAGGCGAGCCGCTTTATTTTTCGCATGAGCTTTGGTGGGGAAGCATCTGAGGAAGTGGGATTTTCTCCCCCGAAAGCTCATGCGAGAAATAAATCTGTTCGTCTTAAAGTGCCACATGACTCCTTGTTTTATTTGCTGGACTGGAGTCACACAGCTATCCCTTTGGAAAATGTAAAAACTAACCTGTTTCTTTATTGCCTGAGAGACAAAACCCACTTCGTCAGATGCGTCTTCAAAACGTTAGAGCTGTACCTGGGACATCAAGACTTCAAAGAGAGACAGCTGAACTCGAATTAATATGCAAGCTAAATTCTGTGAAGGCTGGTCTGAAGCGAGACTGTGGGTTCTCTTCCCATTACAAAGGGTAATTTGACTTCAGGCTTCCCATGGTTTGAACCTGTAAACTGCTCTGATTTGTTGTTTCTGTATGACCTGATCCTATGTTTTACACCCCCTTGCATTTAGTTTCATTCCTTTCTGTAAGTCCACCCATCTTTGAAGCATCTGAGGAAGTGGGATCTTCTCCCACGAAAGCTCATGCAAAAATAAATCTGTTAGTCTTAAAGTGCCACACAGCTCCTTGTTGTTTTTTCAAAACGTCTGACAACGTGGCCTTTCCTCCCAAGAAGGCTCATGCGATAAACGCATTTGTTAGTCTTTCGGTGCCACAGGACTCCTTGGGTTTTGTTGTTTTCTGAGCCAGACTCGCAGGGCTACCCCTTTGGAAGCCTAGTGCCTCCAGTGCAGTCAACAGCTTCCATCTGCCAGGCAGGCTGGGGGAGACGCACAACGCTGGGGTGTGGTAAGGCTGGGATTGCTAAAAGGGTTTCTAACTACTGTCCCATGTTTTAATAGTAGCATATCGTGTCAACGCTAACAGAGGAACTGTTGTCACACATACCCCGCAGACACAAATCCACAAACATGCATGGCACCCACGTGCTCTACATGCAAACCACAGGCACCCAGCCAGGATACACACACTGCCATGCACCATATTCTGGGGCCCGTGGCACACACCTAGTTGTCACTCAGGTGCTTGCAGAGGCATGCTTCACAACTGTATTCTGTCCCCTCCAGGCATAGTGTACAACACTTACTGTTTCTTCAAAGTGTCTGAAAAAGTGGGATTTTCTCCCACAAAAGCTCATGCAATAAATAAATTTGTTAGTCTTTAAATGCCACAGGATTTCTTGTTCATTTCACTCTTACTGTTATGGATGTTTTGGTCACAGAATAGCTGAGTTCCTTGTCACATGCAACTTCCACTGGCTTCAAGGAGAGTGGTGGGTGCACAGCACCACTCAGAATCAGGTCCCAGATGTCTCAGGTTGGGCCCCTGAAGCTGGGGGCACACAGAATTAGTTGGGCTTTTATAAATGTTGGCCTAAGAGATGTACCCCTGCAGCAAATCACTGATAGATTTATCATGTGATGGTCTGAGCACAAGGCTAGGAACCATGGCCCCCTGAATGTGCTAAACCTGGCTCCAACCAAGGCTTCCCTGTGTATCTAGAACAAAGCTGTTTTCCACACTGAGAGTCAGTTTCCCCACGTGTAAAAGCTAATGTTTGCAGAATGCCCTGGATTTTGTAAATATACTAAGGATTACCGGGTATTATAAATCTAATGAAGCCCTTCCTATTGGTTCCTGTACTAGCCTGACTGCTAGGAAACAACCCATAGCATGAAGGAGACACTGTCTCTGTGGCAGTGTACTATTCAACTCTACATAAAGAGTCCTTATTACAGATGACCAAAAATTATCTCTGAGCTGGGCATATCTGGTTAAAAGGCCTCTGTGAGTTCCTATTTACTGTACAGTTTGGATTGTATACAACAGAGCCTAGCACAAACCAAAATAAGTTTCCATGACTTAAAAAAAAAAAAAAAAAAAAAAAAAAGTCCAATGGAAACAATGTTTTTCTATTGCCTCTACAGTTTGCAATCCAAAGTCTGCACAGCCAAGAATCTTAAAATAAAACTTAGAGATAACCCAAGGGCATCATAGGGTGCTATTGTTTATTACCTGACCAGGGACAGACACTGAAATAAGGACAAATCAGAGATTTTACAAGCACTTTCCCTCCTAATAGCTTCAGCACCACATGTAAAGAAACAGCTGTTTGCAGCATACAGAATGCCAGAGGACTCTATGTAATGTACAAAGGATTTAACTATTGCTCTTGATTTTATGTGAAGGGTGCCCAGATACTATGATAGTGGGCAGCTGGATAACATCTTAATGGTTGGTCTATGCTTAAAAGTTTTGTCAGCATATTTATGCTATTAAAAGCCCTAGTGCAGAGAAACAAACGAGGAGTCCTATGGCACTTAAAGACTAACAAATATATTTATTACATGAGCTTTCATGGGAGAAAAATCCCACTTCGTCAGATGCTTTGAAGACAGGGGAACTCCTTGTTTATTGTACTGAACTAGACTAACACAGCTGCTGCTCTGGATTTAGCGTAAAGAGTTATGCTGGTACAGAAGCAACCCATATCACTGTAGTTGATGCCAGTTCCCCAATAAACACATCTACACTAAAGGGTTCTGGTGGTTTAATTATATATAGTTAAATCAGCATAACTTCTATGTAGCATAGACACGGTGATAGATTAGTTTAGCCAGATAGGGTCTGTGTGAGATGTACTTGGTAAAGGATCCGAGATGGACCTTGGTGGCTCTCCAATCCTGCTGGTCCTCTGTGTAAATCAGAACAGCCACAGCATTCTGTGATTGATGCCTGGCCACCCAGAAGCCCCAAGGGTCCATTCCAGTAGCCAGGAGTAGATGGAGTACAGAGGTAGTAATGCCTACACCCCCTTGCTCACAGCTATATCTTTCACTTATGCCACAAGAAAGGGAGGGCTGGCAAAATTCCATAACATTAGTGTCCAAATTTCAGTGACAGGTGAGGCAATGTATGTATGGGGCCTGATTCTGAGTTCATATGTGCCTATGTAGATCAGGACTAGTTCCCATGAAGTCTACAGAGTTACACTAGTGTAAGGGAACCCGATCAGGATCGCAGGCTATTGCATGTCCTGTACTTTTGGGTCCTTCAGACTGGGATGCTCCATAGCAGTGTGAGGAAGTGAGTCTTTATGCAGTGACTACTGGAGAGAAAGACACAGTGCCTACCCAGAAACCCAGATTCTGTCCCATTCCAACAATGCAAAGCAGCTTAGAAGCTCCATTCCCAGGGTAACTGCCAATATCCTGCCTCACTTTTGGGTACCATATTTGCTTCGCCTCATTCTAGCAGCATCTCTCCCATTTTCCATGACTTCAGTGAACCACAATTTCTTTACCTGGTGCCTCGAGGAATCTAGACAGCCTGAATAAATCCACCTAGGCTGATGTGCAGCCCACAGCCAGGGCTAACATTCCTCTGCTGCAGGAGCCAGATGATCTTAAATGGCCGCAAGAGGTTACAAAGGTTTAATGTATCAAGCTATCCTGTCCTTCCTGCTCCCATCCATGGAGAGGGCTAGTGTGGAGCTGGGCTACTGAGTCCATATGAGGCCCCTAAGAGAAGGGCATGTTCCAGAATTTTACACTCCCACTTGACCTTCAAGACCACTAGTCTGTGGCAGGAAAAATCCCTTGGGTTCTCTGGGCCTTCTGTTGCTTCCAGTTCCTTTATGCTCCTTTGAAGGCAAAAGGGGACTGGAAGGTACACCTGGGAAACATTTATCAGGCCTCTAGGCCAACCCCTCTCCCAGCCCGTGCTAGTGTGGAGCTGCACAGGCCTGGAGAGGTGTGCCTGGAGCACTCCTGCTCTTCAGCTGTTCTCTGCTGCCCATGGTCAACATGGGGCTGTGAGGAAAAAAGCACAGTCCAGAGGGGCCCAGACGCTACTATAAGTTACAGCAGAGGCTGCGCAGGGCTAGGGTTACTAGATGTTAGGCAAAAGGAAGACGTGTCCTCCTTTTTACCTTCACGTCCTCCGTCCAGCAGGCATTTTAAAAATACATGATTTTGTCTGGCTTTTTACTTACAGGGGTTAAAGTATGCTGGAATGCCCTGGAACACCCTATTTTTAGGGGAAGCACTCGAGAGGCCCCTAAAAACAGAAGAATATTACATTAAGACTACATTTTCTCCATGTGTCCTCCAAAGTCCTCCTTTTTGTACTTCCCTGTTCTCCTTACCATGCTTTGGTATCTGTTAATCCTCTGCAGGGTCTGAAAATCATGAATGTGGCTTAAAGCAGAGGTCTAAAACATGCAGCCCGTGGGCTACATGTGGCCCCTAAAGCTATTTCCTACAGCCCACGATGACTGTTGTTACCAATATTTAAAATGTTGTATGAAAACTTTTCAGTGATGCAGCCCTCTACTAGTCCTCATGAAGCCCTCATGGTGATTTGAGTTTGAGACCCCTAGCTTAAAGCCTCCAGTGCCCCACCCTGTCCCCAGAAAAGGGGTAATAAAGCTGAGGCACAAACTTTCCCCTTCACTTCTGGCTGAGGCACATCAGGGGCTGACTACACTGCACGGCCACTCCTGCCCTCTCCAGCTCCATCTGGGCCTGACCTGGCTCCAGGGGGTTGAAGTGCAGCAATCCTTGCCCCCACCAGGCCAGACTGGCTCCCAGACAAACGAGTAAGGCAGGAGGGAGTGAGGTCTGGCACGTGGGGGAGGAGATGCTGGTGCAGGGGCTCCTGCCTGCCAATTGTGACTGGGATGCAGGGAAGGGGGCATCAATGGGATCAGTGGCAGTTTTACACAGCCTGGTTGGGATAAGTCTCCAGCCACCCAGGCCCTGCCTGAGCTTGGCTGAGCTGAGCTGGGTGGACGGGGGAGGGGTTGCTTCTTTTCCTTTGTTTCAAGACTCAGAGGCTGCAGCAGGAGGCAGTTGCCCTTTGACACCCAGTGCAGGCAAATTCCCCCCATGCATTGCCCCCCAACCCCTACTCCAATGCCTCAGCCCCCCCTGCTTGAGGAAGGCTCATTCCTCAGCCTCTCTGCTGTGGCTTCCTTTGAGGGGGCAGCTAGTGCTCCCAGAGAGGGGGGATGCAACAAATGCATTTCTCATAGGTTCCTGGGACAGGCAGATGGGATTGGGTAGGGATTTGCCAGCACAGCTGCCCTGTGCATGGGCCCCCAGCACGTGGCTGCGGGCTGGGCAGCTCCCTGGGGAAGGAGGGTGTTGTCTCAAAGCAGAGCTGCTGGTTGCTGGAGTAACACAATGTTCAGCCCTAAGCTGCTATTTTGGGGCTGTGGCTGGGAGTCTCGTCAGGACAAGGGAACCCTCTGAAGCATGCCTTGCGGCAGTTGTAAGTGGCAGAGCTAAGCCACTGCCCCAGCTGGGCTTGGCAGGGGGGCTGGGCTGTTCCCAACAAGAGATGCATCAGAGGCTCTGGTACTTTGCAAGAGTGTTGCATTAGCCTGTACGTCTTAGCTGACTTCCATGTGGCTAGCTACAACCTGGCTTCTTAAATCTCCAGGTAGCTTCAATTCACTCCATCCTTCTATTTTGCCTCCCTTCCTGAATTGTTCTGGGGGGATTTCTATGGGCATCTCCCACCCCAGACACAGCTCCATTTAGCACTCAATGGAGGGGCTCCTGTGTAGCTGTAAAGGCAGAAGTCTTGTCTAGTGACTGGAGATAGGGACTGAAATCATGACTCTTGGGTTCTCTTCCTGAGGCTTCCACAGGGTCATTGTGGCCTCAGATAAGCCACTTCCTTGCTCTGCGCCTGTTTCCCCATTTACAGAATAGGGATACAACTCTTTCCTAACTTGCAGTGCTTTGGGATCCAGCAGAGTGCTGTAGAAATGCAGGGCTGAGGGATGTCCAGGGCCTACCTGACTTTGGGAAAGCCTGTAGCTGGCCACACAGAGTGGAGACTTGACACACTCGGGGAGTCCTATAGGACTTCCAGTGGGAATGAGTGATGCAGCCAGCAGACTGTGCTGGGGAATACCCAGCTAGCTGGGGCTAAATGTGAATTCCGCAGTCATCCCATCCCTGGTCTCCAACCTGAGCAGCTCTAATCTCTCAATTACAGATTGCACAAAGACTTGGGGGAGGAACCTTCAGGAGACAAGGGCCTCCTAGCTTCCTGGAATGGTGCGTCAGGGGCGCTGATTCCAACCAGCAAGTCATTTCAGTTTCTGCCAGGCAGGGATGGAAAAGGGGTGTTTGCCAAGAATGCAGGGAGTGGTTTCTCCACAGCAGTTCACTCCTGGGGCAGTACTAAAGACAAGGCAGAGGCCTAGGCCAAGTGTGGAGCCAGGATGTGAGAGGCTGGGGGTAGGCTCAGGGGCATCTTTCCTAACAGTAGGGTCTTTGGCCTGATCTGCACCCAGCTTGCTCTCATCTGCTCTTCTCTACTGAGGTTCAGCTGAGAAACAATCTCTCCAGTCTGCCCAGATGCCATGCACTTTGCTCTCCATTGACCCAAGCCTCACTTGCACCAGTGCAAAGTGGAGGAGGAAAGCCACCAGCCTAACTAGGAAAGGACTTCTACTTTGCATCAGTACAGGGGCCACAGGGAAACACTGTGGAATTCCCCATCCTGGCTCCCTGCTGTGTGCAGGCAGGACTCTACCCTAGGCCATGCCAATTTTCATGTTATGATCCCTGCTGCTATCATGCCTGCATGCTGCCCAACACTCTTCCCCCCACATTCAATCACAACCCCCTTGCTCACTACAGAAGGCAAAAAACAGGAAATGGAACATATGGGGCATTTACATTCCAATGTGGGAAAGGCCATGGAACACATTAGTTTGTTGAATAAATGATCAAACTGTCTCCACGCACTGCAGCAACACACACCATAACATACAGTGCACAGCCCCAAAATGCACTGTGCCTCTTCACAGTCCCCACCCTTCTGAGACACACTCACCCCTGCACACCCCATCGTACTCACAGTGCAAACCCACCTGTCCCATCCCTAAGAAAAACCCACCCACCCCTGCACAGCCCCACAACCCAGTGTGACCCCCAAACACACATTCACAATACACCCCCACACAGGCCCCTTAGGGTGAGAGCGCCTCTCTTCCAGGAGCATCTGCAGCTGTGATGCCCCGTCCACCCCTGCTCTCACCACCAGGAGCAGGAAGTCGCTGCGCTGTAGGAGGCTGTGAGTTGGGTTCAGACCATTGACTCTGACAGACAGCTCCATGCCACGCTGTGGCTTTTGCAGCCCAGGAAAATGTTGCAAGGCCTTGGCATCTCCAAGAAGCCTGGCTCCAGTTAGCGGGCAGATGGCATTAATGAGGCTGGCCCCATGCTGACAGTGCCCCTGGCACTTGGCACTCAGGGGAAGACAGTCCAGGGGAACGTGACATTTCCATCCCAGTCTCATCCGCTGACTGGCTGCAAATCCAATTGCTCAAGACAAGCCAGGGAGGGGGACAATCATACATTGGAATAATGAGAACATCTGGGTACAGGGAGAGGAGCCCTCCTGCCCCAGGCATGGGGCAGCCACACACAGACGGGGAGATCAGATCACAGTAGTTCTGGCTAGGGACACAGGAGTGGAGGGAGGCCTGATGGTTCCTGTGGCCATTTCCTGCCGTGTGTTATTCACTGAAGCACAAAGGGTATCTAACATCCCCTACCACATCCCTTCCATTTGCACTGTTCCTTCCCATGGGCCAATTGGTCAGTTTCCCTGCCCGGCTCCCAGGCCCTGGCAGAGCTGGAAATGTGAACTCTGAACCCACACTTTTTGCATTCAAATCAAAACAAAATATAATCCTGGCAATGTTTCTGGTTTTATAAAATCAGCCAGATCTCACCATGGGGCCGATGAGTCAGGTCAGCACCTGTAATGATGCACAGGGCATGTCTCTACCCAGTCTTCCTGCCCTGGAGAGAAAGGTCTCCATGCCAAGCTGTACCCAGCTCAGGGTAGGGAGCAAGGCATTGATCTCAGTTCCCAGATATCTGCTGCCAGCTAAGCGGCAGAAAGCCTGGGTTCGAGATGGGCCCACGGCAGGTTTTCCCTGGCTAATCTTGGTGTAGCACAAGCAGCTGCAATACACCCTTCTGCAGCACTTCTACAGAACCCATCAGCACAACAATGTGCTGCAGCCTGTTCTGCGTGGTGCACATGGCTGGCTCCTAGCTCCCCAGAGACAGAAGATGCCAGCTTATTGGTACACTGAGCATTTACACCAGCACCAGTGCATCTCCCCTGTGAAGGCAGGGCCAGTGTCACCATCCCGGAAACCCATCATACCCTTGGCACTGCCTAGTGATGTGATTGATGCCACTACCTGTGCGGGCCTGCTACATTGCTAACATCACTGCCTGGGCAAGCCAGCAAAAGCACTGGGCTCACCATTTCCAGGAGCTCACTACACCACCAATATAACTACCCAGGGCACGCAGTTTGCTGTTTGCATCACCCCCAGGGCAGGCCACTGCACAACTGAATCACTGACTTAGGAGACTGACCACACCAAGCCGTCTCCTTTGCAGCTCCTGTAAATGGCAGAAGCCTCATAGTAGCTCTTCACCTCCTCCCTCCATCTCTTGCCCCCTTTGCTGGCACTCCTCTCTCACCACTTTGGTGTGGCACCTCCTGGAGGTTGGCAAAGGAAGGGGTCCCAGGGAACTTCTGAGCTGATCCTGGGGCTGGAATTGCCCCCATGTGGGTTCAAACAGGCTGGGTGGCCTGGGGACTAGAGTATAGTTAGGAACGTCCCCCCCATGCCCCGGGTTTTACCCCGAACACTCCAGCTCTGCTGTTTCCTAAGCAGACCCCAGCATTTCCCCAACAGAGCAGTGAGGCAGCTGCTCCTGGACACCCCACTGCACAGCCAATGCTTCTTACCATGAGTAGGGGGTCTATTGCCCTCAGACATCTCTGGGTCCGGGGGTGCAGCAGGGGGCATCAGGGCAGCCTGCGGCTGTGGCTGCTGAGCTTGCAGGGTTTCTGGGTTCTTCTCAGCAGGAAGGCCTTCTTTCCTGGAATTCTCTTGGAGGCTGAGCGGAGGCTGTGAGGGAGGCAGACAAGGAGAGTGTAACAGCAGGTGGAGCCCTGAATCCTGGGCAGCCCCAGGGCTTCCACACACATGTGGAGCTGTCACCCAGCAGTGAAATGTTGGCTCCTCTCAGGCAGAACCAAGCACAGGAATGTCCCACAGCAGTTGAGGCCAGGAAGCAAAGAAGAATCCTGTATTCAGCTGGGTGGAATGCCATTAGCCATCACACATTTCAAATAAGATCCCTATGGTTCCTCCTCGGAGCACACAAACAGACCCCAACCCGTTGGTGCTGGAAGGACATTTCACATCTCTCCTGTGCTCCCCCTCCCCAGCCCCCCCGGCCACGGATGGTGCCACGTCCCCGGCTACGCCACACTCACCGTCCCCACTGCTGGCTGGAGCTGCAGGATGACAGCCGAGGCATGCTGGAACTTGCGCTGCGCAGTGTGATTCAGGCAGCCGGTGTGCCCGTTCTGAGGCCCACCATCAGGGGCTGGCTGGGCAGGGCTCATGGATGGCAGCCCAGCGGTGTGCAGAGCAGCCTGGCATGGTGGGTTGGCACTGGGTTTGTGCTGACTGGAAGCTTGGCACTGTGGTGGGTGGGGCAGAGGAGCTAGGCCCTGTGGGGTGGCATGGCTCTGGAGCTGGACCTGTGGGCTGGGCTGCACCGCCAGGCTGGGCGTGGGCGGGGGCAGTGGCTGGAGCTGAGGTGAGGCGCCGGCCCCAGCCTGGATGAGCTGAGGCTGAGGTCTGGGCTGGAGCTGCTGTTGCTGCTGCTGGATCACGAACTGGTGCTGGATCTGTTTCTGCTGCTGAATGAGCTGGTGCGGCTGCAGCTGGGCGTATGCTGGAGGGGGAAACACACCGCAGGGTAGGCTGTCACCATGAGGCCAGCGCGTTCCCAGATGCACAGGGCAGCCCCTGCTCATACACGTGGAACATTCGCCTCTTTGTTCCAGAAGCACCTGGGCTCACCCCACCCGCCAGCTCCCTCTGGCTGCACAGAGGGTATAGCCGCTCCCACCCCGGAGGGGCCCAGGCACAAGACACCTTGCCTCTTCTGTCCCTCTCCTCTCCACATGCAGCTAGTGCCAGACTCCCCTTGGGGAGATGCATGAGGCACTGGACCATGACTCCAGTGGCTTTATTGTGTCTGCCTGAGTGGCATGTGCCCCTTGCTGACTCCCAGAGGCACATTAGCAAGCCCCTGCAGCTACAACAGGGACAACCACGCAGGGAACAGGCACAAGCACTGTGGCATTGGCTCTCTCATGGATGAGGATCCCTGAGCCCACTCTGAGCCCATTTTACCCGTGGGGACAGTAACAGCTTGCTCAAATCCTCGCTATTTTCCTCCAGCCTCCTCCTCTCCTCACACGGATGGGGAAGGAGACGCTGCACGTGAATGTCTCTAGCTGCGCTAATAGGGCAGGAAGCTTTGGGATGTGACCCACTGCAGTCATGCCTGCCTGAACCTGCAGGTGGAAATGCTAGAGGAACAAGAACTGCTCAGCAAATGTTCACTCTGGTTCCTAATGATGCCACCACCAACCATTTTGCCACAAAATACTTTGAAATATGGAGCAATCCCGGGATTGCGGGTGTATCTGGGATTTCAGGGCTGAGCTTGAGTCCAGCACCTTTTTCCATCACATCTAAAATCTGTTTGCACGTGGGAAGCAGAAGATACTCTGGGATGGGGATATCACCGCACCTTAGGACTCCTGGAGGCACTGTACTTTGGTGAGGCCCTTCCTCAGTCCTGGCAGGAGGGAGCTCTCAGAAAACACCAAGGTACAAATTTTGTCCCTCCACATCTCTACTCCCCAATGGGGCTTCCAGGCCAAGAGACATGGTGGCTATGTTCACACACAAAGTGCTTGTTTCGAAACAAGACGTTTCGAAACAAGCCATTTCAAAATAATGTGTTATTACAAAACACCTTATTTTGAAAGACAAAAAAGCGTCTTCAAAATAAGGG
>ML681997.1:30581719-30622795 GCA_007922195.1 Podocnemis expansa
CGGGGGTCTGCAGTCCCCCTCTGCTGGCCAGGGGACACCCCTCAGCACCCTGGCCAGGGTGCTGGGGGGGTGGCCCTTTCTCCCAGGGTGCTTAGCACCCTGGGAGGAAGGTCGAATGTTGTTTCGGAACAGTTTGTTCCAAAACAACATGTCCCCATGGGGTTGTTTCGAAATGGAAGGAGGTTTAAGCCGTTTCGAAACACGGCTCCCATTTTGAAACAAGGGAACCCCTTGTTTCGAAATGGGAGTACGTCGTGTGGACATGCTGTTTCTTATTTCGAAACAACCTCTGTTGTTTCGAAATAAGAAGCCTGTGTGAACACACCGGGTGACTCCTGCCAACCCTTCATGGGGTGGGGTAGCTAGGGAGGAGCCAGCTGGAAATGTTCTGTCATCTGCATCAAGTACAGAGCCCAAAGTCCATCCCCAGTGGGGGCAAGGTGGATAGAGTCAGGAAAGACCTACCTGGGATTGCAGAGCCTAGGAGAGCCAGCCACACTGGTCAGCTAGAAACAAATCCCAGTGATTTGGGAATGGAGCCCACTGAAGCTGGAGTCATGAGTGGGAAAACCAGAGTGCAACTAGCCTTTGCACAACTACTCAGCTGAATGCAACAGCTGTTATAAGAGCAGGCCATTTAGTACATGGTTACAAATGGAAGGCGAACCCCAGCTCTGGCATGTGACCCTGGGTAGGTCAATGATGTGGTTTGTGGCCCAGTTTCCCTGTCTGTGCAATGGGGACAGTAATGCTGTCCAAAATCCCTAGGACTAGGTGAATGCAGCATGCTTTGAATGAGGCTGAGGGCTCACTTAACCCTAGGAACTCAATGCCCAGCCCTCCTCTCTCAAAGGTATTCCAAGGGCAGCTATGGCCAGGGCATCCAAGCAGAGGACCTAGCACTGAAACTATGGCTTTGTGGATGGTTTTACTCACTGGAAGGGGCACGTGGCCCAGTGGGTGACACCTGAAACCTGGCTGTTTACAGAGGGTTGAGAGGCCCATAGGGGACCTGCCTGCTGGGCAGCTCTCACATAGGATGCTTCTCAGCCAGCTGTCTTCCTAGAACTGTGACCCACATCCAATCAGACCTCTAGCAGCGGATCTGTGGGTTTGGGGCAGAGGGCCAAAGTGGGTGATGGAGCTGGGAAGGTGCCAGAGCCCAGGGGCTGGAGTTAGAAATGCAGTCAGAACTGGAACCACAGACCCCAACAACCCTAGATGCTCTACGTTCACGACACATAGGCCCCAGAGCTGAGCCTGGGACAAAGCTCTTAAACCCCAAGGAGCCCTGGCTCAGCCCAGCTCTCGGCCAGAGAAGTCAAGCTGAGTCTACATGGTCTCAGCTGTGCCTTTTGTCAGGAAGGGCTTGCACTCCTTTCAGGGTAGGCCTCACTCCTAGCTGCAAACTGCCCACCTGCCCACTGTGCAATTATCCAGCAGCCAAGAACTAAGTCTGCAGCAGATGGCCTCCTCTTAGCTGGAGCATTAGATGCCACCACCTTAGTGGGGCTGTTCTGAGCCTTGGTCTGGCAACGGGGATATAAGGAGTGCCTAGGCCTGACAAAAGCCTATGCTACAGCTGCCCTGGGGAGCCCCTCAAGCTGGAGCAAGATTTGGGGGAAGGAAGGCAGATCTGGGACATGGGGTAGGAAAAGGACAGGACAGAGGCCCCAGATCAGTTCTCACACAACAGCTGGGTTGTCAAAACTGGGAATGGGGACCCACTAAGCCCCCAAGCTGTGGAGCAGGGCTCCTGTCTCCTACATTCACTCCTCCCAGCCCTCACACTGGCACCTGGGGCACCATGGGGGTTTCACTGCATTCTGGGTGCTTGCCAACATGCTTTTCAAGGTGTCTCCCCTCTCTGTGAATCAGATAAACCAGATCCGCAATTTCCAGCAAATGGGGGTGCACGGCTGGTTCATGACAGGGTACCACATGGGACCCTAAGGGAAGGGTTCTGGGTGGGAAGAGTCCCTCCCTGGACTCCATGTGAGACACAGAGATGGAGGGAGGGAAGGAGATGGGTCTCTGGCTGGAGGAGGTGATTTCACACCTAGAACAGGTCTAAGCTCTACCAGCCAAAGCCCTGCCTTTCCGGTTAAGCTGTGGCTCTACAAGGAGGTTGGCTGGTAGAGCTAACTGGGACAACATTTCTAGCGTGGACCTGGTCAAGGGGCCCCTGATCCCAACCCAGGCACTCCAGTGTCAGGGTTCAGACTCCAACCTCATTTCCAGAAACCCTTCTTCCTTCACCAAACTACCTCCCTCTAGAAGTCAATTCCTCCGGAAGAGAGTTGCACCCCCTGAGGCAGCACCACCTCGGTGCCCCAGCAAGAGGCCCAGCCCTAGCCTAGGCAGGTGCAGATGCAGGAGGTCAGGCCAGGGGTTAGGGTAGGCTTGGGCCCTTTGGCTCTGTTCCCCTCACCCACCCCTCAGCTTTTTAAATGCAGATTTGGCCTTTCTGCTTGAATCGCCTACCCAAAAAGAGGAGTTGCTATGGTAACTGCAGGGCAGGAGGAGGGGAATGGTGGCTTTTTCCCCAAAGTTGCCAGGTCAGTGAGCAGGGCCCCATCTGCCCTGTCAGCCAGGCACAGATGGGGACAAAGCACAGCCAAGGAGCTAAGCTGGCTGCAATTTCTTCATGTGAGCGAATGAGTTGAGGAAAGACCCTAGAAGCTCCGCTGCTCAGCAGCCAGGCCACAGCACAGGCCGTAGGGCTGGAGCTTGGGATTTCCATGAAGAAAGCACTTAGTATGATCTCCACTGTGGACAGTCCAGACTCCAACTGGGCACCTGCTCCCCATACCCAGAGCCCAGACATGTCCCCACTTGCTTGCTTTTCCCTATCACTTCAGTAGAAAAGTTTCACTAGCCCCACTGAACCAAAACCTCTGTATTAATCTCTCCACTGCCTGGCAGCCACCAGGGCTCCTGCACACATGTTTAGAGCAGGTTCCGCCTGGCTGGGCCTCAGCCCTACAAGCTAGACAATAACCAGAGTGATGCAGCCAGTCCACAAGCACCAAGGACCTTCCCTGTGTTATGCATGGCCAGTTCACACGGTTTCACGGCTGCAGGGGGCGGGCTCTGAATTTCCTGCCCCAAAAAGCACAGCCCCTCTGACTGGAGGTAGAAGACAGTCTCCATTTGCCTCACGGGGTGTATGACACACAAGCAATGCTGTTCTGTGTGGAATTCATGACCACCACCCACCCGTTCACTCACTCTTCATTAAAGTAACAATTAGTATTTACACAGCACTTCTGACCTGGTTATGTCAAATCTATGCCCAAACCCACCATTCTTTCGCCATGTTTAAAGCTGCTCTGTAATATCATGTTAACATAACCATGGCAGAACTGCCCTGAGCCAGAACCCAGAAAGCTTTGAGCCAACCAAGTGAGCCTCTGCACTCCTCTGGATACTCTGCAGTAGTCAGCCTCACAGCCTAACTTACTAGCCACACCTCTTGCTCCTAAACCCAGGGACAAAAAGCCTCTGTGCAGACCAAGGGGCAGTATAGTAAGAGAAGCAGCCACGTGAGTCCACCTCAATTTTATGCCCTCTTAGCTATGGACAGGGCAGTTCATAAGATCAGATGCCAGTACAATCATCTAATCTGACTGGCTGTATCATGCTAGCCACAGGACTCCCCTGGCTTCATTTTGGTTTGAACTAGAATGTAGCTTTTAAAAAACATCTACACTTGATCTAAAGATTGCCACCAATAAAGAATCCAACACACCCCTTGATAAGTTGTTCCAGTGGTTAAGCACCCTCACTGATAAGTAATCACTGCCTTGCTTTCAATTTGAATTGGCCAAGTTTCAACTTCCAGCTCTTGGATCCTGTTAGACCTTTGTCTGCCAGATTGACGACAAGTTTCTGTTCCCTATGTATTATAGATTGTGATCAAGCCACCCTTTAAGCAGCTCCTGGATAAGCTAAATAGACTGAACTTCTTGAGTTTACCACTATGTGTGTTGCTATCAATCCTTCAATCATTTGAGTGACTTCTCTGCACCATTTCCAATTTGTCAACACATTTCTCAAATTGTGGACCCTAGAACCAGACTCAGCATTCCAGCAGAAGTTACACTAGTGATCAATACAGAAGTAACAGAACCTCCCTTTTCTTACCTATTTCCATTTGTACATCCAAGGACTGTATTAGCCATTTTGGCCACAGCGTGGCACTGAGGGCTCATGGTCAGCTCATTAATCCATTAATCCAATTAATGATCTCTAAATCTTTTTCAGAGTTACTCCTTCACTGGATAGAGTCCCCATCCCATAAGCATGGCTGACAGTCTTTGGTTCAGACCATCAAAGCTATTTAGGCTTCTAACTTCCATAGAATACCTTCAAGGATCTGGGTCTTTTTTCCTCAGATGTATGATTTCATATTGGCCAGACTGATATTTGCTTGTGCCCAGCTTACTAAATGTTCCAGATCGCCTCATATCAGTGACCTGCCCCCTTCACTAAACACCCACCCCCAATCTTAATATCATCTGCAAACTTAATCAGCAATGAGTTTATGTTTTCTTCCACATCAGTGATAAAAATGTAAAGGATCATAGGATCCAGAACTGATCCCCAAAGGACCCTACTAAAAACAGTCACTTGATTTAGTTACATTTTGAAACCTATCAGTTATCCAGTTTTTAATTAGTTTAATGTGTACCAACTTGATTTTTGCATCACTGCCAGTTTTAATCAAAATGTGCTGTTCCAAGTTAAAGTGTAGTACATCACACACAACCCTTATCAACTATCTCATCAAAAAGATTCCAAGTTAGACAGCATCTAGCTTCCATAAACACATGTTGATTTGCCTTATTTATGTTACCATCTCTTAAATCTTTATTAAGTCGACTGTTTTGATATTTTGCTTGGAAGCGATGCAGGCTGACAGGCCAATAACTTCATGGGTTACCTTGACTTTACTCTTTTTGAATACTGGCCCAACATTGACTTTCTTCCAGTCTTCTAGAACTTCCCACTTTTAAGACTTATTGAGAAATCAATACTGACAGTTCAGAGAGCTAAAAAACAACAAGGAGTTGTGTGGCACTTTAAGACTAAAATATTTATTTTAGTCTTAAAGTGCCACACAACTCCTTGTTTTTTTTACTGGACTAGACTAACACGGCTATCCCTTTTGAAATAGTTCAGAGAGCTTCTCTGCCAGCTCTTTTAAAACTTTCAGATACAAGTTATCCCAAGCCTTGACAAAACTGGCTCCCAGCTAGGTACCAGCAGCTTTATTTTTGGTCACCAGAGGATGCTCCTCCCCTGCATTTCCAAAGCACAGCTAGGAGCCAGCCTACAAACCCCAGTTGCCTTGGTGACCTGGCACCTGGGTTTTGTTGAGCCATGAGTTATCCAGACCTGCTAATTTTAAAATGTCTTAACTTCGGTACTGCTCTTCAGCATCTCACTGAGTTATTATTGGAATGAAAAGTCATTTATCATCATATGACATGAATACATCCTCTGACTTTTTCACAAATACAGAACAGAAAGATTTATTGAACACTTCTGCTTTTTCTGCAATTCTTATCATTTCCATCTAGTAACAGACTCATTCTCTGGTTAGAATTCTTTTTGTTCCTAACATATCTTAAAAAACCTCCTTCTTACTGTCCTTAACTCTGCTGGTTATTTATGTCTCCGTGTGTCCACTTGTTTCCCTTATCAGTTTTTTATAATTTCCTCTAATTTATATTTACCTGTACCAATTCTCCCCTTTTTATATATATATTGTTTTTAATTGTTTTTTTTATACCTGCTTTTACATCCCCTCTAAGCCAGGTTGTTTTTCTAACTGCTTTTTTTCTCTCATTTGTGAGACTGGGACTCTTGCAGTACCTAGTAAAACATTTTTAAACATTCCACATTATCATTCATATTTTTCCATTTAAATTCTTTCAGCTGATTGGGCCTGTCCTAGTTGCCAGTTTTTTGTTTTTTTAAATATTTATTATTTGTGTTGCCATAGTTCCTGGAAGCCCTAATCAGGGACCAAAAGCACCAAATATATATGGGTTTTTACTTTATTCTGTTCACTCATATCCCATGTGATCAAGTCTTGAACACCTGCATATAAACAACTACTAGTTTTTAGTTCTGCGATCAGTTCCTTTTTATCTGTGAAGATGAGGTATAATATATAATTGTCTGGGATGGGTGCAACATTTTTTGAATTAGGAAATGGTCAGCCACAACATTTAGACATTCTGAGGACATTTTAGTACTGACAGCATGAGACTGCCCACACCTGTCACTTACATTGAAGCAGTTCATCAACATGCCATTTTCCCACCACCCATTATAGATAGCTGGGGGGAAGAAGCTCGTCATACTGTTCCTTACTGTGATTTGGCTGTCTGCAGCAGATGCCACCTATATGCTTTAGCTGTTCAGATCCATAAAAATTCAAAATCATTTGCATCCAAGTGGTCAGTGACTCAGAAAATGGTAACTCCATTTTTGACAGAGTGCCGCCCACCTCCCCTTTTGCCCAATCAATCCTTTGCTGCTCCGTGCCTCAGTTTCCCTATCTTTATAACATGATTTGAGGTAGTTCGGTGTACAGAATTAACAAGCACAGTAATGGTGTCCCTTAGCACTCACCCCACTCATGCCTCTCTGGCTGCAGGCAGAAAGGCCCATCTGTCTGGGAGACACCATGCTACTTGCAAGCCTGCCAGATCCTTGCTTGCAGTTCCAAGCAACTAAGGATTTCTGTGATCAGCCAAGTGCCATCTGTTGCCCAGGGAGCCCCTCTGCCTGCTCCAGCTCAACCCACCTGAGCACATCTGCTCCTCTTGGCACTCACAGCCTCTGCTTGTGTTGCCCCCTTTAAATAGGTCTGACCCCTAAATGCAAGTCCCCTGCTCCCCCCATTTGCTCAGGCCTGCAGCCATTGTCTGTAGGAGCTGCAGCCCAGCTGCCGCCACGGCAGGAGGCGAGCATCTTATCTGCAGGCATGACAGACGCTGAGGCCAAACCCTGCTCCTCACCAGAGCACGGATCCCATTGTCTCTACCCTGGCTACTAGCCAAGGCCTGTGAAAGCCTGATCCAGGCTGTGGACACGGACACAGACACAGACACAGCCCCCTTGGCTTTAGAGAAGGGGTACCTCGCTAACAGGAAGGGCAGGAGGCGACCCAGCTCCCCCAGTGCCCCTGAGAACACAGTTTGGTGGGGTGGCGGTAGCCCTCACACAGGGCTGGTCGATGCAAACCTCCCCCACCACACACGCACTTTGCCAGCTCCCTGTGTGCTGAGGCTGTTATTTATTTATACCCCACAGCAAAGCTGCAGTTTCCATAGCAACCCACAACCACATGGGAAGAGCAGCAGCCAGAAGCCAATAGTGGCAGGTGAGGAGGGAGGAGGGGAATGATGGGGGAGCACAGAGAGGAAGATAGGGAGGGCAGAGAGCAAGGGATGAAGAGGTTACAGGGAATGAATGGAGTCACTCTGGGAGAACAGGGGAACATAGGGAGGAAGCAGAACGGGAGTAAAGGGGGTCCAGCCCCATAATAAGCAAGTGGTGGGGTCCAGCCCATTTCAAGCAGCAGCACATTGCCCACCTTCACCCAGCCTGGGCTCCTGCTGCTCTCAGGATGGCTAAATGCTTAACTATGTCCTCCCCCCCCCCCCATTTGATTGCCCTGGGAGGTAGGACAATGGGCCAGCCCCAAATGGAGCAGGAGCTGGCATGAGGCAAAACTGAGCCTGACAAATCCAGCCTTGCGGGCTGACATTGGGAAGCTGCTGGGGATCCAGCCTGTGCAGAGGCCCAGGAAAAGGTGCCTCCCATGGGATGGCTTGAGCACCTGGGGAGTCTAGTTAAGGGCCCCAGGCACTGGAGAGCTGGGCCAGGGATCAGGAAGTCTATGTGAGCCAAGAAGGGGCGTCACAGCCCAGGGCCTGAGGCAGGGGGTTTCTACTGAAAGGACCTGCCCAGAAAGCCCCCCTCCCCCCAGCAGAGAGCACTGAATTGACAAGAGCCAAAGGGTCAGTGATCACTGGGGCTCTGTGACTGGCAGAGGAGAGGCTTGTGGGAGCTGGACAGGCAGGAGGAGAGGGGAGATGGCGCCATGGCAGCTAGAGCAATTTAGAAGCTGAAGCCCTAACATGCCAGCCTGCAATGCAAAGGGAGACGTCCTCCACTAGTGAAACTCAGAATTAGTTCCCGAGTCCCTCCAGTGACCCGCAGCAGGCTATGATGGAGCTGGCAGCCAAGGCAGCATGGACAATAGCTTTTGAGTAACCACAAAAATTCAGAGCTTATGATACTTGAATTCCCCAGAAAGTCCCTCCTTCATATCATCGACCCCAACATCTCACCCTTCCACAGGCATCCTACTGCACCCCCCAGGGTCATACATTGGCACCAACCTGCCTGGAAATAGCACCTGAGTTTTTGGGACAGAAGAGATCAGTCCCAGGTGGCTCCTAGTCTTTGTGTTATAGAACAGCAGTAACATGGCCTGGCCAGCTCCTGGAGGGAGTACTCCATGGGACTGACCTGCCTTCTCTTGCAAGTGTCAGGCCCCTGTGCGGAGGCAATGACAATGGAGCTCTTTGGGATGCTTTGGTTCTCTCTGTGAGCCCACTGGAGAAGCATAAAATTCCTCCCTCCTAGCTCCTCCAACAGGTCTCAGTTCAGCAGCCATCCTCCTTCCTTCTCATCTGCTTCATCCCCGGGACTCACATCCCAGCACTAAGGCTACTGATGAGCCTGTCTTTGTGCAAGCAGCCTTCTGATGGTAGCTTGGCACTGTTATGCTCCATGCGCAGGCAGTGTTCAGTCTGGATCTATGTCACAGGGTTTGCTCCACTCACCAGCGTGGCACCTCCTTGTGGCTCACCACTAGGCCAACACCATCTCCACTCCAGGAGATTCTCAACTCCCTTGGCTTTATCTCACATTCAGTGGCATCTCACGCTCCATGTGCTGCAGCACTGCACCTTGGTGACTTGGCCTTCAGGCCAGCTCACTAGCACTCATCCCCTGCTAGATTACTGGCATGTCTCTAAACAAACAGTCTCAGCCAGTTTGCAAAGTCCACTGCACTGTCTGTACCACCCCCCCACTGGTGGGTAGAAGCCAGGCCTGACTTTGACATTGGGTTCCAGCCTAGGGACCCTACAGTCTGGAGCTAAGGCCCCTGTGGCCTCATCCTTTGCTGCTGTTTTTCCATTCTCCTTCTTATGCCATTCCCTTCATCTTGAGAGGGACAGTCGACTCTCCCCCCTGCAGCCCCTTTCTGGGCCTTTTTCTGCCCAGCAGGATTTCCACTTCAATCAGGGCTCCTCGTCCAGCTTACACCTCACTTAGATGCTGCCTCTCCTGCCAAGTAGCCCTTCTGAGCCATTTTAACCCCTTTGAGGTTGTGGGGGGAGAACTCCCCCTCCCTCCCAATCACAGACTGGCACTCTACTTGTCCTGACTGGTAGAAGTTCACAGTCAGGGAGTGATCTATGGCTAGTACTCAACAGCCATTGCTTTCACAGTATGGCTTATCTGAAGTACCTGGCAAATGTCCCAGCAGACAGCAACCCTTAGCAGTCGAGTCCTTGTGCTCTTCCTTGGATAGCACCTTCTGGGCAAGCATGCCTGTGTCTCCTTGCTTGCAGAAGGCTGCAAATGAAGAACAGCACCCACGGCATCCTTCGCGTGCAGCAGTGCACTATAGAAAGAGTGGCTGTGGATCAGAGGAAACCAAAATTGATGCTGACATCAGTCTTCTTCTTAATTCTGCAAATGCTTCCTGCTGTGCACTGAGTTCCCTCCTCCGCAAGCAATGGAGAGCTTTGCTGCTGCTGCAAACCCAGCAGTTAATCTGTGAGATGAAGGTAAACTGAGGAAGTCTTGCACCTCTGCTACTGAAGGTGGCTTCCACTTTGTCCAGATCAAACCTGCCCTCTGCAGAAATGAGGCATCCCAAACACCTCTGCTGTGTTGCAGAGCAAAGAACATCGGGGGTGGAGAGGTCTCACTTTCAGCCTGACAGTCTGCAAGCTCTCCAGGGAAGCTTCCTCAGATGCTCATCCAGCAGTCTACTGCCAACATGCGTGTCATCCAGACATGTTAGGTAGCAAGGGAACATACATCAGCCTCTGAAACGTACTGGGGCTTAGCCAAGCCCCAATGGGAAGCCTCCAAATTCAGAATCTGGGTTTGGTAGAGAAGGTCATTTTGGCCCTCCTGGCAGTGTAGAGGGTGGGGACCCAGTCAGACTGTGACAGCAGGTCAAGTGTGGTCTCAGTCCCTGGGAGCAGCGATGCACCCTCAAAGCTTCTTCTTCATCTTCCTCTCCCTGAGCTCATGTGAGCAGCCCATCCACAGAGGGAGTCTCAAATGGCCACACACTTCCCAGCCTGGATCCCCAGGCAGACTGGCCTGTTCCTCTCCAAGTGTTTCCATATGAGGTTCCTCTTCCACCTTGTTCTCTGCTTTCCTCTGAGCTGCTGCTGGCCCAGATCCCCATTCAAGTCACTCTTCCTTTATTTCGCACTTGCCCACAACACTTGCTCGGCTGGTGACAGTGCCTCCTTCCTGGGCCTGCACCAGTCCCACCAATGTCTCTTGCCTGCTGGGCTACTTTTCCTCTGCCAGCCATTGCTCCATCTGGGCCTTCCCTTGCAGCCAGCTCCTAGCACACATCACCCTGCTGCCTGCCCCCAGTGCCTTTAGTGCCACTTTTTGGTCATTCTGTTAGTGCCTTGGCCTGGCTAGATTTCAATCTCGGCCCCCATTCTCTTCAGAATGGCCTGTGGCCAGTCCTTTCCCTTCTATTAAAAACACTCTGCAGTTAGGTGTTACCTATAAAGTGCCTCCCAATATCCTGGCTCCCCTCTCAGTATGCCCTTCACAAGACTTTAGCACACACTCTCCACCCCCACTGGAACACTGGCCCTGCACGCCAGGCAGTGCTAAACCACTTCTTCTCCCGAGCATGGACAAGGGCTTATCTGGGGAACGCTCATGGCGGATCTCCCAGGGAGGACAGGTACAGTGAGCACAGGGTGGCATGTTGGGACAGGGTCACAGAGGGCAGGGCACAGACCACACAGCCCGCTCACAAGTGCCAAGGCACCCCGTTCTCTTCAGGGAGCTCAATCCAGATTTGGCAACCTCTGGTTGGCAGTGGTGTGGTCACAGCTCTAGCAGTAATGATGAGAGGCCAGCGACTAGCACAACAGGGATACAAGACAGTAAGTGCAGGAGCCCTGGGCTATTTAATTGGTATTATACACAGCTCATACTCTGCCACTTCCACAGCATCAGTTTTCCATCATGCTTAGATATTTGCAGTGATGGGGCATTACTGCATCCTAAGGTCACCGATAAAGTAGGAGGGTCTGGGCACCTGGGAAATGGCTTGGAGGATAAATGCATTCGCTGGCCAATGGTTTCAGGCTCTCTACAGACTCAGGCAGCCATTCCCGCACAAGCTACAGCTCTTATCACGCAGGTTACTCTAGCAACCGTTGGAGCCAAATGATCTGCTTGGAGGTAAAGCTGCGATTCCGAGGATGGATCCCACAGCACAGGGTGGATCCCAGCAGCCTGCACCAGGCCTTGACATTGGCCAGCAGGAGCCCTGAGAGGGGCCTGGTCCAGTGCCCCATGCAGATGAAGAGATCCCTTAGGGCAGGGATCTCAACCTCAAATCACCAGGAGGGCCGCATGAGGATTAGTACGTTAGCCCAAGTGCCGCATCACCAAAACCTTTTCATATAACAATATTGCAAATAATTGGTAATAACAGTGTTGTTGAGGGTCACAGGAAATAGCTTTAGGGGCCGCAAGCGGCCCACGGGCTGCTGCGTGTTTGAGACTCCTGCCTTAGGGCATGCCCAGCTCTAATGGGGGATGGGAAGGAAAGAGCCCATGGGGAGGGGAGCTTAGTAGCCATCCCAGGACATGGGTGAGAGCCCTCAGGAGGAGCAGGGAGAGCAAAGGCCACTGACCCATTGCCCGGAGGAGTAGGGGTGAACTGCCCCCAACCTCAGCTACACAGGGAGAGCAGAGCCCTGGGGATTGGCTGGTTGTTCTGGCTCTGACCCACCAGCCCTTGTGGCACCAAACCCGCCATTATGTCAGCTGCCCACCTATCCCCTGTGGCCGACAGCAACAGCGGCCACCGGGGAAGGCAGAGGCTCCTATGGGGGTGGTGAGATGGAGCTTGGAGAATCTCCTGCAGGGCGGAGAGCCAAGCTCTGTCTGCAGTGCACAGGGTGCAGATAGGGATGACCCAGCAGCCCCAGCAAGTGCCCTCCAGTAGGCAGCAACAGGTCCACAGGCTTAGGCTGTGGGACAAAGAACAGGCACTCAGCCCTACAAGAGTGATCTGAGCAGTCACACACAGGCACAAGCTCACTCACACACATGCAACATGCAACCACACACGGTCAGAGAGCAGCTTCAAGCTCTGGCCTGCAGCTTCTCATTGGCTGGTGACTGGGTTGTGCTCAGAACTGGTCCTGCTCCATTGGAGCCCAGGGACCCCATGTCTTGCTCTCACCTCCTAAATCACTCCCCTCTGCATCTGCCTCACCAGGGCAGTCAACCTGCCCAACAGGCAGATCCTTCTGTACTGCCCCTCAGTGGGCTCCACCAGCCAGAGCATGGCACAAGCTACAAATAACTGAGGAGCCTCGGTACAGCCCTCAGCTGCATCACCTTCGGGCCTTGAGACTGACACCAATGTGCAGCACTGCCCCAGAGCCTTGGGGAGAGGCACTTGGGCTTGGTGACAGCAGCAGCTTGGACACCTCCAAAGTATGAAACCGGCTACACCACAGCAGACCAGCATGTGGCAACGCCACCGAGTGCCCACATATGCTATTGCGGTATCCCTGTAGAACTCCGGCACCTCAGCGCAGCACCACAACATCACCACCCAACACAGCCACACTGGGCAGCGGCTCTGCACCCCATGTGCAGCAGCGGCTCCCACCCGCCACCTCCACGCGCCCAAGGCGAGAAGTGCCCCGAGGAATGCCTGGGGCCTTACCTGGGGCGATGAGTGGGTGGGTGGTCACTGGCGTTACCGTCCGGCTCATGGGGTGTCCTCGGCCGTCAGTGCTGGTGGGGACGCCGCCATCTGCCTTTTTAAGCTGTTCTGCCGTCTGCTCAGCCTGGCCCCCCTTGGCGCCTGCAGCAGGAGCCAGCCCTGTGGCTTTGCCCTGAGAAGTGCTGGAGGCTGACTGGTTGCTGCTTGGAGCCGGCTTCATGGCTAGGGCAGGGAGCTGTGGGGCCGGAGAAGAAGCCACTCCTTGTGCTACTGTCTGCTGGGCTCTTATGGCCAAATTCTGTACCTGGAGCAGAGGGGCAGGAAGGGCCCAAGGCCTCAGCACAGGACTCAGATGCAGCACTCCCAACATGCGGCCCAAGGGGTCGCTGGCCACTGGCCACTCTGCACAACCACTGAGGAACCTGAGAACGAAGGCAGCAAGGCTGCCTGGCCACCAGGAAACAGATCCACAAGCCTCTGGCATCACCAGCTCAGATAGCCCTGGGCATGGCTGGATTGGAACCAGTGGAGAAAGGCTCCCCCCCATCCCTCCCCCCCCCGAGGCTCCAGCCCCTAAAATTTCCCCTGTGGCACCTGCCCTGCCCACTGATGCCCCCTCCACTCCACACCCCACATCATGTGCCCTCTCCCATACCCCCACCTCTCCGGCTGGGACCTTTTGCTTCATGGCACTGACATCCCCAGCCCAAATTGAACCACAGGGAAAGCGCCCTCCTGGTGGGTGTGTGTGATAGCTCTGGGCACCCCCAGGCTCTCCTCACCCTGTCCCCTTGCCCAGCCAGAGTGGCGGGCGAGCGGGGGTGGCGAGGTCTCTCACCTGAGCAGTGGTGGTGGATGGCTGGGAGGTGGGGGCTGCACCGCCCTCAGGCTGCACCGCGGTGACTGTGGCCGTAGGAGTGAAGATGAGCTGGGGGGATAAAGGAACAGCACGGCCTAGGCTCCTAGCTACTTGCACAAGGTTACTTTGCTGGGCCTGGAAATTACATGAAACGTGTTGCCTTTTACGTCCCCTGCTCCTGGCTCAGGCCGAGAAAGCAAAACCCACAGCCCCGGCTCCCCAGGGCAGGCATAGCCATGGTACAGACCTTGGGGCAGAGGGGTTGCAGGTCAACTAGAGCAAAGGTGTGGCCAGGGGAGGTGGGACTCAGGGCACTACATGGAAGGAAGGTAGGATGCATGTGAGAGAGATGGGGCGAGTGTGTGAGAGAGACCAGCTGTGTGTGAAAGTGAACAGGTGATGCTGGCTGGGAGGGCACAGATAGATGATACTAGGCAGCGATATGGCTGCCATCTCATGTTTGTCCCACAACCTGGCCCCAGGAAATATTTTTTCTTGTCCTTTCGAAAGGAGGACCTCGCTCTGGGAGGAAGCACTAAGCCCTGTCTTGAGCCAGTCGTGGCAGCTGCTATCAACAATAGCCAATCAGATGTGCCCCCAACAGACCCACTGCAAGCAGACCAGCATGACCTAACCCACCTGTGACCCATTCCCCAGCCTGAATGGCACACCTTGGCTCAGATGCACCCTTGGCTCAGACCCACAGGCTCTTCGCAGACTGAGGCATGGCACTGCTCAGACTCAAGAGTTTGCTCCAGTGCTCCACCCTCAGTAGAAATGCTCCACCTTGCCACGTGGATGGTTTGCATTCCTGGGGCCCTGACCCAGGCACCAAGCGCCAAGGGTCTTGGGTCCAGGCTGACCAAGTGGGATCTCAGAGACCTGCCCCCCTTGCTGTAAAATGCATGGAGCTCCCTGTACATCCTTCCAAAGGGTTTGGACTTGAAGAGGAGCTTCCCAAGAGACTAGAAATCAAACTAGAGATCAGATTTGTCACCTGTACCTTACCCTCCTCCCTGGGGGGTGACCAGGGGATTAACACAGACGATTCAGTGTCTCCAGAGCAATGGAGCTACCTGGGTAGCTCCACTATCTAGCAGCAGTAGCAGGATCTTATCCTCCAGTGTGGCTCTGCCATTGAGGGAATCGTTCCAGTAAGAGATTACTGGGGTCCATGAACTGCCTTGCCCCTCCAGGGCCTGAGAAATGGCCAGGTGCTCCCCAGCTCCATCCTGGGGGCTGCTGAACACTCCAGGCTTAGTCCCAGGCTCCCCACAGGGCCCAGCAGAAAAGCAGAGCTTGCCTCCCTAGCATCTGTACAAAGCAGTCAGTCCTGGGCACCATCTCCAAACCACTATCCTGGTAGATGCCCCACCTCCCCTGGGCCTACTTGAGTGGGGGTGCTCTGGGGCAACAGTAGCTCCTGCTGGGATATTACAGTTGCTCAAAAGCTAAGGCTGGGGGCCCCTCTCCCTCTACATTGGGCCTTGTCTCTCTTCCAGCTGGAGTCCAAAAGGGTGGAAACAGAGAGTCTCACATTTATGCTGCACAGCAGCAGGAAGCATAAGCAAGGGCAGGCCACCCAGGGCCTGGGACAGGCCAGGCAGTCAAACTATGGCACAAACATGGGGGAAGCACTTCCCAAGAACAGCTGTTAAAGAGACAGCTGGGCCCAAGGCAGCTGCCAGAAGAGTAAGGACAATGGGGGAAGGGAAGGAGAAGCTGAAACAGGGGCTGCAAGCACAAGAGCAGAGAGGCAAACTGAGGAAGAGGAAGGCCCTGCAGCACCAGCCTGATGGGGCCTATAGAGTAGCCAGGCAGAACACCCTGCACCACTGGCTCTTGGCAATGGAAAGCCAATGACATGCAAGGGAAGGGGAAAGCAAAAGAGGGATGGGATTGGGCAAGCTTGGGGCTGTGCGTTGGGACGGAGGGACAGTGGCAGAGCTGTGGGGGGGAAGCTTGCCCAGCACCTGTCCTGTGTCTGGTGCTAGCTGGAGTTTCAGCCTCATCTCCTGATTTCCACAAACCCTGAGTTCCCCTGTGCTGTAGATACCCCAGCAGTGAGGAAGACGGACTCGCAGACATGGTTAGATGCACAGCCTGCCAGACTCTCTCCCACCCTGACTAACTGCCACAAGATTTGGGGGGGGGGGGGGTTAGGGCACTGAGGAACAACCGCAATACCAGAAAGGGGCTGTACCCTGCTCCATCCCATCCCTGTATGGCCTCATCTGGTGGGGCACGTGAAAGATTCCCAGTGCCCAGATCACCATGCATCATCTTCCAATGGGGCTTTGGGCCAGCACCGGGACACACCCACTGGCCGCTTTCCCCAGCTCGCATCCAGGCCTAACAGTGCTTCCAGCCAGGCACAGTTTTGCTCGGGCTTCAGGGCCACAGCAGTCACAGGAAGCTGGGCCTTCCCTGCCACCCCACTTCTCCAGCAATCTGGCACCAGGGGACACCAGTCAGGAGCACAGCAGGGACAATGGTAGTGCAAAGAGGCATAAGACACAGGGGCTGCTGGGACAAGGATCAGGTCAGTGGCACAACCCCTCAGCCTCAGCCCTGTGCCAGCCTCTCCGGAGTGGGGTGGGGGAGATGGGGAGGGGGCAGAGCAGCGTTGAGAGCCATCTGGTGGGGCTGGAACCAGAGCAGGTGGCGGTTGAGGGTCACTGCTGCCCTCTGACAGAGAGAATCAGAATTGCACAGAGCTGTGAACCTGCCTGTGCCTCACCACTGCCCTCTGCTGGTAGCAGGCCAAGCTGCAAGTGGGTGTGGGGCAGGGGCACTATTTCAGCCCCAGGGTTTCTGCCACTACCTGTGCCATGGCAGGAGCAGCAGGACCCTGAATCGTGATCCTTGGAAAGAAGGGGAGTACACACTAAGCCCCTCACCCTCCTTGCTGTCTATTTAAAAGCAGCAGGGAAGGGCACGTTCCGTGCCTGCCTCTTACCATCTGGGCCCGGAGGTACATCTGGGCCTGGCTGGCCGTCAGGGCGGGGGAGGTGGCGTTCCCCAGCAGCACGGCCTGCTGAGTGATGCCTGAGGCGGCTGCAGAGTTCACGCTCTGAGCTCGGTTGATCAGCTGAGCGGCGGCAGGAGACGTGGCGAGGTTTATCTGGGGAGAAAAGAGGGAGCCGTGGGATGGGGCTCGTTGCCATTGCCCCAGGATCCTGCTGCCTTGGTGCTACCAACCACAGCATCAAAGTGCTGCTCCCGAGCACCTGGGGAATGGTGCCTCAGGGCCTCTGGCTGGTGTGGGGCAGGGAAGGAGGTGCAGTCGCAATCAGGCCCTCCAGAACAGGATGCCAGTAGAGTGGGGGTGCAGTGCTATGGGAGCCAGGGCTCTGAGGCAAGCTAGACACCTACAGGGGCTGAGACTCTCTTCCTCCACAGCCCCGCCACCACCTGTGTCTCCCCTTTGCCAACTATGGTTACACAGCCAGCGCCTGTCCCGGGGAATGCACAGGCCGGGCCATAGCGATTGAGCCCTGCCCAACATCCTATAGCACAGTTCACAGCAGGCAGCGTGGGGTCAGGAAGAGGGGGCACCAATGGATTTCCAGTGCTGCCTTGTTTCTGCAGCTGCGGAGCAGGAATAGCCAACATCTCTCTGAGCCACTCCTGACAGCATTGGGGTCTCGCTAGGCCCAGCACTCAGGGCAGCCATGGAGAAGATGGACACTGGCTTGGGACGAGACTTACCGTGGGCTGCTGAGATGGTGTCTGCGTGGGGGCATTGCTACCAGAGCCACCCTGCCTGTTAGCAGCCAAGCTTGCCTGGAAGAGAGAGCAAAGCATGCATCATCCCCTCCAGCCAACTCAGCCCCATTAGGGGCCCTGCACCCACAAGTTTCTGGTCCCCACCTTCAGCAGGCCAGAGGTTCCCAGAGCTTTTCCCCCGCAACATTTGCTCTAAAGCAGTGGTTCTCAAACCGCAGGTCAGAACCCAGCACCGGCTCATAGATCCTCTGGTAATGGGTCATGAAGCCCCCTGCTGTCGCCACTGGAAGACTGCAATGTGCTGCTGAAAGATGTAGTTGTTAGGTCATGGGCATAAATGATTTTTTTCCAACTGGGGCTCAAGAAAAAAGGTTGAAACCCACTGCTCTAAAGTTTCCCTACCACAGCACAAAAACAAGTCCAAAGCCCTGTTCAGAACCATTCACAGCTAATTCATGAATGAAACCTGCCATTCAGCAGGTCCTTCGGGCCAAAACCATGTCCGTGCAGTATCTGCTGGCCTCAGTTCTGCAGCCAACCACAGGCTAAGAGCCCACCCGGCATGACTCATGCCCAGAGCTGGACTCTTCCCTCATGCCCACAGCTGGCATCATACCTGCACGGCTCCCATTCGCCTAGCTGCATCGGGGCACAAATGCCCATCCCCATTACCCAGGGGCTCCTCCTTGCTCAGCACAGTGCTGTCATGAAGCTGCCCACCCATGGCACAGCTCTTGGAATTTCACAGATGGCACTCACCCACAGAGAAGGGCACATGAGCAGGAGGGCGCAGGTGGGAGGGATGGATGGCTGAGCATGGGACAGATTCAGTACAAACAGGTGAGACCCAAGCTCCAGTGCCAGCCGTTTATTACTGCTCCCAGCCAGCAGGATTGTTTCCATGCCAAGCCCCAGAAGGGGAGACCCGAGGGTGGAGAAGAGTCAGATGGTGCAGCCCTGAGTGCTTATCTTCCCACTCTCCCTCTCCAAAAGTACCTGTTGCACAGCAGCTAGGCTCTGGAGCTGGGCGCTGCTGAGGTGCTGCTGCTGCAAGGCGGCCGTCTGCAGCATGAGGTGCTGCTGCTGCGCCGCGTACATCTGCTGCAGGTACTGCGCCGCGGTGCTGGGCTGCCGGTGCAGGGCCTGCTGGATCACCTGGCAAGAGGGGCAGAGGCATTAACCCCTCGGCAAACCCCACCTCAGTCCCACAGTAAGCTGGCCTGGGCTGGGCCCCTCCAGCCAGAGCTGATGTTTGCTCTCTGAGCTGAGAAGGGCAGGCTGTTGGACGGGTGGGAAACCAGGAGGCGTGCTTGGTTCCACCCAGCAACCCCAGCTGGAGCTTTGCTAAGGGCAGGGCAAAGGTTACATGGGTCAGAGAGCTCAGGCAGTTCTGATGTCTTGCGGAGGTTTTCAATCTGCTTGAGGGCCGCCAAGCTGAGGGCCCCCATCGATCAGGGCCCAGGGCCTGCCCCTCCAACTATCCATCACCCCACACAAAGCAAGCTGACAGCTCTGCATCCTGTCAGGCATCTGATGCAGCCTGGGGCCAGGGGGAGGCTGGCTGGGGGAAGGCAGGGAATTTCCAGGGAAGGATGGAGGTCTGGCAGAGCAACTTCAGCTGCATTACTGGAGGCATCTTGGAGTGGACTGGCCACTGGCCCTGTACCAATGAAACATTTACACCATTCTTTACTAACACAGCTAACTGCCCCCAGGAAAGCCACAGCATCTCCGAGCGTGGAGCTAAATGGGTGCTTCTCTCTGTGGTCTTTCAACACCTGAGCGCTCTAGCATCTTGCTGGACGCAGTCTTTGCTGGGGTTCTCCAGCACACCCAGCGAGTCACGGCCAGTCACTGTCAGTGGGAATGCAGCGCTCTGCACTCCCCAGGATTGGGCCCTGCATGTGGTGGGTAAAAAACTATAAACACCTGTTCTTCTCTTGCCTGCCAGCACCTGACTACTAGCCCCTGGCCTAGACAGCACTTTGCAGACAGCAGTGACCACAGAATGGCTCGCACGGAGGTCGGGAACACTGCCAATATCAGACTGACTCGTCACAGAGAAGCTGAGGCATGACTTGCCCATGATCAGAGGCAGGGTATGGGGTGGAATTCCGTGCCCGAGTCCTGCCACAATGCTTTATCCACCGAGTTCAGGAGTCCGTTTTCCCCCTGCTCCAGCTAAAGACACTCACAAATGGCCAAGCAGAGCAATTACCAAGTTGCAGTGAGGCCTCCCTGCCAACAGGCCTGGGAAGTGTTCCAGCTTTGTTTGGTGCACTGCACCTTTAACTCTGTGGTGCAGGGGTCACCGCAGCATGTTATGGAGAGATGACTACGCTGTGCTCTCCCCCAAGCTGTTATTTTGTTCTTTCTTTTCTTGAGGTCCTTTAATCCAAGTCAGCCAAAATGAAAGACTGTGTATGGAAAATGCAGCAAGCTGCACAGTGCTGAGTCTGCAGACAGACAAACAATGCAACAGACCCCAGCAGGTGACACTCAGCAGCTCTCCACCGAGGTGGGCTGATCTCACTAAATCAGGTCTGCAAGCTCTGAGAGTGATGTCAAGAAACTAAGTGACGTGACAAAGGGCACCTAGAGTGTCGGTAGCAAAGTAGGGACTTCGCCATAGGGCTTTCCAGCCACATGCTCAAGTCCTAATGACTGGCCCATCCGCCCTCTCCAGCCCACCTGGGATCCAGGGTGCAGACTGGTTTAGGGTGGAATCAGCAGGTTTTTATCTCTCCAGTGAGTCTGGACTAAATGGAGCAGGAATGGTTCAGTCTCACATTAGACCCTCGTGTACTGAACATACAGTCCTGCCATCATGGGCTTAAACCCACCCAGCAGCTAGCCAGGAGACACCTTGTAACCAGAACACCTCATTGCTCTTTGCAGACATTAACAACGATACCACAACACAGGGGCCAAGGCAGGTCAGAATGCTCATACCCTTTCACAGATGGGTAAACTGAGGCACAAAGTAGGGTCATGCCCAAAGCCACATACCAAGTCACTGGCTGAACAAGGGACAGAACCCAGGAGCTGTATTTCCCAATGCATCCGTCTAACCAAGCCGGCCTTAAAGCTGAGAGCAGAGATCACCAGCCTGAAGGCAAAAACCCTGCATGAGAACATTGTGGGGCTGAAAATGAAGCCTCCAGGAGGCAGGAAATCTAAAGTTATGAAAACACGGCAACTTGCTGCTTGCTCCCCTCTGTACCTTGCCCATGGATCACAAACCACCTACAACATCACTCCATGCCAGCCCTGTTCCCACAGGCCATCCGGAGCCCAGACCTCCAGCAGAAACCTGACAGCAGGCATCGGATGCACCCCTGAGCCCTGGATCACCCCTTGCACTTGCCCAGCTGTTCAGGGGAGATCTCCAGCCTGCCCTACAGGCCCAGAGCATCTCAGCTGCTGCAGGGCAGGCTGAGCTGAGCACCAAGCAGAGACTAGACCCCATGTTTATTCCCCATCCCTTCTCACAGAGTCTGTCTCCCCTCTATGCGATACAACAAAGTTCATCCACTGGCTAACAAAGAGTTTATGAATATGCACCAGGCCAGCCCCCTCATCCCTTCCCCTCCCCACCACACCTGCCTGGATACACTCCTCCCCCCATGCCCATTCAAATTACTGCTGAACAATCACCCCCACTACCCAGCCCCAGTCACCAGCTTTCTAGATCCGCCCTTTATGCCACCTCAACATCCAGCTTCTCAATATCACTCCACACAGCTCTTCCCAGTTCTGCTTCTTTCCACTCACCATTTTTGGCTACTTCTGCTGTCTGTTCCTGGGGCACAGCCTCTTTAGGAATGGTACCTCAGCCCTGCCTCAAGGCACAGGGGGCCACTCTGTGGGTTTGGCCCAAACTCTGAGTGAGCTACACTCCTAGAGAACCACACGAGTTTCTCTTCTGAATTGCCAAGAGAACCATCTCTGAAGCAAAGAGCCAGGGTTAGAGCTGTGTACTGACCCCAAGCTAGGTGAAACTTCCATGCTGGGGTCCTTTGCTGTGCTGCCTCCCTGGAGAGGCCCCAGACCAGGTTCCCAGGAGCCAAGGGCCAGGTAGGCCACAGGCAGGCTGGGTGCTCAGTGTTTCTCAAAGTCTGGGCCCAGTTTTTGGCACGGAGCCATTGACATCTGGTCCCTGGTTTCCTGCACTATTCCCATAACACACAAGGCAGGGTCAGCAGGCAGAGGTTTAATACAAACACTAGGAGGAAGGGATCTTCGCTCCATGCACAGCTAACCATCACCAAAGGCCAAAGTAAAAGTGGGTTCAGAAAAGAACAAGATAAATTCAAGGATGGTCTGTTAGCCGAGGGACACAACCTAGTGCTCTGGGTGTCCCTAAACTATTGGCTGTTGCAATCAAGGAGGGAAAGATGGACGGTTCGCTCCAGAACTGCTCTTTTTGTACACTATCCCTTATACTCTAGTGCTGGCCATTGTTGGGAACAGGACCCTGGACCAGCCGGACCTTGCCTGCCCCAGAACAGGGCAGTTCCTGGATCCTTATTGATAAAGCCCCACACCCCAAGCAGACAATATTCTCCCCAGGATTTGAAATTAGGGGGGAGGGTGTAGGAGGAGGTTTAGGAGGTGCTCATTAATTTGCTACAACACTGTTACTAGCTGACAACTGGGAGGTGTTGGGAAATTCTGGAGGGGGAGCAGGGGAATCCCTGCAAGCAGAGCATGCAGCTTATCTAAGGAAGTGAGAGGGGACAGGCTGCCTGGCTCCCCATAAACAGCCAAAGATGGGGGGCAATCAAAGCTATTCCTCCTCCCATCCTTTATTCCCTGCCCTGCTCAGTGGTCTTGGGCTCCAGGAGAGGGGAAAACATGGTGAGGGGTAGGTGCAGAATCTGTGCTGAGGCTCCAGTCAGAAAGAAAAGCTCTACCCTCCACCCCTGGCTCTTTCCACTCTCAACTACCCAAATACCCTGGCTGGGCACACGCCCCAGAGCCCGAGCCCAGCCTCACTCAAGTAGGGTTACCAGATACCAAAGCATGGAAAGGAGGGCAGGGAAGTACGAAAAGGAGGACATTGGAGGACACATGGAGAACATGTAGTATCATTTAAAAAAGCAAGGAGTCTTGCAGCACTTAAAGACCAACAGATTTATAGTCTTTAAGTGCCACAAGCCTCCTTGCTTTTCTCGCTTTACTAGACTAACACGGCTGCCCCTCTGGAACCTGTAGCATTAATGTCCTATTCTTCTGTTTTGGGGGGCGCCTGGAACACCTCCCCCTAAAAACAGCGGGTTCTGGGGCTTCCAGCATCCTTTAACCCCCGTCAGTGAAAAGCCAGCCAAAACCATGCATTTCTAAAACGCCGGCCGCACGGAGGAGGTGAAGGTAAAAAGCAGCCCATTGCCCCCTTTGGCCTGAGCTCCGGTAACCCCGCACTCAAGGCGCTGCCGGCCGCGGGAGGCGAGGCCCGGAGCCGGGCGGGGTCCCGCGGGCTCTGCAGCAGCCGGGCCAGTCGCTCCGAGCCCGGCTCCACCAGCCCCAGCAAAAGGGCGCGGGACCACGCGGCCTCCAGCCCGCCCGGCTCCGCCTTTGCCGCGCGATTGGCCGCCGGGCAGCGAATGGCTCGACGGCGGCGCCTCCCACGCGGCTCGCTCCGGCTGCGGGACAAAGAGCCGCCCGGCCCCGGCCCTGGCCCTGGCCCTCGCCCGCCAGCCCCGATCCGTGCGCGGGCTGCGCTGGGGCCAGCACGGAGCCGGGCCGGGCCGGGCCGGGCCGGGCGAGTGGCCGCCCCCTTCTCCGACGGCTCAGGGGAGGAGGAGCCGATCCGGTCCGCGGGCAGCATCCCCGGGAAATCCGGAGCGAGCGCGGTGCCGGGGAGCCAGCTCGGTTCCCGCTCAGCCCTTTCAGAGACAGCAGCAGGGCGAAATGCGCGGTGGAGCCCCGGCCAGACCGACCGACCTACCTCCTCCGACCCTCGGGCTGGCGGATTGTCTTCAAGCCCTGGCGCTGGCGGAGAGCGGCCAGCTCAGCTCGTCCCCTGCCGGCACAGTGTGTCCGGGGCTGTGTCTCCCTTGTTTTGTCCCATGTGACCGGGGCGGGCTCCCGCCCTGCCACTAGCTCACAGCCCGGGGCCTGGCTACACGCGCTGCAGGTGCAGCTATTTCAGAGGGCCGGGTGGCCTCTAGCTCTAGTCTATGCTTACAGGACTTTTCCAGCTGTACCGGCGCAAGGTTGTGTTTCAGCACATCTGGACCAGTATAATTATATCCATGCTGGTGGGGTGCTTGGACTAGCCAGTATACTTGAAGCTGTACAACTTTCTAGTGTGGGCATAGCCTATGAAATCTCACCTTAGGGAGCTTTCCTGGCCTTCATCTTTCCTTTTCTTCAGCAACCCACTACTTCTTACTTTTACAGAGCCCTTCTGCAGTAAGAGCCCCAAAGTGAGCCAGAAGGGATTGGCTCATGTGTGCCATATTAGTGTAAGACTCTCCATAAGGGAGGATTTCTATTATTCCCAAAATAACTCCCTGAGTGACTTCTCCAAGCAGGTGTACCCCCATGCCACAGTTAGTGTGTAGTTACTGCAAGTTCTCTTCATGTCTGACTGCTTCCCGGCAGGCTGCCTGCAATGAGCTGATAGGATGCATTCTTTTCTGTAAAAACAATGAAGTCCTGTGGCACCTCAAAGAGTAACAAATTTCTTCAGGCATAAGCTTTTGTGGTCTGCAATCCACTTTGTCAGTTGCAGCACATAAACAGCTTTTGCCCAAAGAAATTCGTTGGTCTTTGAGGTGCCACAGGACTTTATTTTTGCTATATACAGACTAACACAGCTAATCCTCTGATTCTTTTCTGTGCATCCCTCACCCTATTAGATCTTCTCTCCTCTTCCTTCACTGCCCTTTGCTGCTCAGCATCCAGTCACAACCCAGTCCTGCAAAGTTCTTGTAATATTTTCACACTATGCAAAATCTTTCGTTTGCATAAGGAGTGGGGCAGCAGCTCCCAAATTAAGAAATGATTCAAACAGAAACAGACTAAGGCAGAGTGAAGGTCACTTAGCTGCCTAGAGAATTGCACCACAGCTAGCAATTAGCATATCTCCAGGCTCTACATGCCTGTTCAGTTAGAAGTTGTAGGGCTGGGTATAACAGTGCCATCTGGTGACTTTAAATAATATTACAGGGCTGAGCTTCCTTGGGTCACCTTGCATGATTCGAAGCTATGCAATGTTTTGCAAAACTGGGTCTCCTAAGCGAGAGAAGGAGAAAAATAGACAGTAGAAGAAAGGAACGAAAAGGAGAGATGGCACCACCTATTTGGTGTTAGGGCAATGTGAGGAGGATCAAGGCTGAGGGATTGGGGAATGCTTATGCTCCAGTCTGTTACAGGGGGTGGGGATGGACTGCCCCACTAAGCAACTGAGAAGCGCTCTTGTCCATGCAGTCTCTCTGTTGCACAGATGGAGTTTATATTTGTTACATTAATTTCAGTCTTTCTAAGGAGCTGGAGTTCAAGTGACTGCCAAGTCAAAACCTTCTGAGAACAGAGAAGCCCCAGAGCCCAGTTGTAACTGGACAAATGCCTGACTTCTCTTGGCATGAGCTTAATGTTATGGCATTTCACCAAGAGGAGAGACCACTACTGAAGTTGGGGGGGGGCTGACATTTTATTATATAATAATAATGTTTCATTTCTGCAGAAGCCCATCATTCAAGACCAACCCAACAATATACAAAACTGTATAGACATTGAACTGCTCATGAACAAGCCAACAATAGCGGGGCAGACTGGAAAGGTCAAGAATTTCAGTCCCATGGGTGATTTTGCACACAAGCAGTGGTGGGACACAATGATCTGACAGGATCTGGGGAATGGCAGGGGTGGCTCTCCCTGGAGTTGTGGTTCCCAGGGTAAAAAGCAGAAGTTCCATTTCCAAATGACTGGCAGCAGTAGGGTGAAGATTAACTTCAGTGGGAGGAGAGGAGCAGGTGACAGAGGGGAATGTGGAAGGGTCCCTCTCAACAGAAGGCAACACTGCTCAGAAGTCCCGCCCTGAGAAGACAACTTCCTCTGGTGATTTCTTCTGCATGGGGACTAACATGCTGACTGAGCCCTAGTCTATGCATAAAGGGCTTCCCAGCAGCAGTCGATGGCAGATACACAAGGCACATAAAATATCTTGCATATCTACTGACGACTTTCTAAGCCCCCATACATACTAAGGGAAGCTGACTTCAAATGCCTTGTGGTCAGCTTTCAGCAACTCCAGTTCCAGGGCTGGAGTTGCTGAAGCGATTTTTGGAGCAATTCAGCAGGTTCATACTTGCTGCCGAATCGTGCCCAGAATATCATGCTGATGGCAGAGACTTTGCTGCCATCAGTATAGACATACCCTGAGTCCCTTCCCCCATGCACATCCCCATTCTCTCTCCTCCCACCCCTTCATTCACGTGCACGCTCTCTCTGCCCAGCCCCCACTATTACATCTGCTCCAGTACCAGGGGAAAACAAGCTTGTGGGAAATCTCTGGATTTCAAAGTGATTCCCATTGTGTGGGTTGAGCTGGATCCACTTCCCGCACTAGTTCTCACTGACATTTCTTTCAGAATTGTTTTCAAAGCTTTCTCTCTTCTGCATTTCTCTGGCAGGAAGCTGGGGTTTTGGGCAATGGAAAATTATTCTGATATAAAAAAAAGCCAGAAAAAAACATGGTGGGAAATGTGCTGGCAAATGAGAAATGTTGATCGCCCCTGATCTGTCCAAAAGACTTTGAGTGTTAAATCAGGCCACTTTCCCATGAAATAGCCATTCACTTGAAAAACTTCCAGCAGGCTGATTGCAGCTGAGTTACTCAATGCTTGTCTGACTTAGGCCTGTCGACACTAACACTTAACACCAGCAAAACTTTGCCTGTCAGAGGTGTGAAACACACAGCCCTGAGTGACATAAGTTTGGCTGGCATGAGTGCTTGTGTGGACAGCACTATGTTGGTGGGAGATGCTCCCCCTCCAATGTAGCTACCACCACTTGTTTAGGTGGTTTTATTATGCTGGCAGGAGAGCTCTCTGCTGGCTGACAAACAAGCTCTCTTGTATTGCACAGCTGTACTAATACTATAAGCTTAAAGTGTAGACTAGCCCTTATACACAGAACTTCCGCTGGTTCAGCTAAGGTCAGGTCCACATGACAGACATAGTAGGCATAGATCTGTCAGTCAGGTGCATGACAAAATTTGATCACTGACTCAAAAATCCTTCCTAGCGTAGACCTGGCTTCCAGGGGGTTAGAATTGGTTTCTCAAATCCAGTGCAGCTTGTGGGAGAAGAGCATATCACTATTTAATTATCAGTTTAATTTGTCCCTCTCTGGGCTTTTCTGCACGGGAAAGTTGGCTCAATCTCACCTGAAGTGTGAGATCAGTTTAGCTAAAATGGTGCAAACTCTGGTACTCTGATATTCAGTTTAAGGGTGGATTTATTTTTTCAGTGTAGCTTAAGTTGTTCAGGATGATGCCTAAGGGTCTAAGAATTGTCCCACTTTACCTACACCAGGTTGGCTGCAGCAATACAAACTTCTCTAGTATGGATACAGTGAAACATGCATAAACTCTATCCTGGTCTACACCACTCTGTTCTCTATTGGTTCTTCTTCCACTCCCATCACTGTAGTATCCAAGTCACTTCCAGCTGTGCATTAAGCAATGTGACTAACATCTGATGTGTGAGGTTCATTGTCTACCTTCTATCCCCAGGGGAGAATTGTCTGTGCAGCAGAGAAGTTTGTTTTGGTAAGGTTTTGTTTACACATCCATGCTGGGTTTATACCAGTGAAGGCAGGCTGGAGCAGCAGCTGGCCCAGCAGTGGGAGGTTTGGGTTGTTCCGTAGTCCCCATGGGAGATCATTCCCTCGTCCAGGACTGACCCCGAGGAAGCACTTTTGATAACAGATGAGCTCACCCATATTGTACAGAGTTCCATAGGGCCCATGGAGCTCATCCCACAACATTCAGCTCTTTCTGCTGTCCGAGCCCAGGCTCAGAGCACCCTGAGAATACGACTGAGACCTTGGACTTGACTGCTGTGTGGGAAGGCAGTGGCTGTGCAGTGAGTGAGAGCTGGGTTTGATGCAGTTGAGATAGCCTGAAAAAAAAAAACCACAAGGAGTCGTATGGCACTTAAAGACTAACAGATTTATTTTTCACATGAGCTTTCGTGGGAGAAAATCCCACTTCATCAGATGCTTCGAAGATGGGTGAACTTACAGAATGGCATTTATTTTCATTCCATTCTGTAAGTTCAACCCATCTTCGAAGCATCTGACAAAGCGGGATTTTCTCCCACGAAAGCTCATGTGAAAAATAAATCTGTTAGTCTTTAAGTGCCTCACGACTCCTTGTGTTTTTTTTCTAGACTAGACTAACACGGCCATCCCTTTGGAAATTGAGGTAGCCCGTGTTGCTGAGGAGACAGGCTGCATACTTCTCTACTAGCTGGAGTTTCTTACATGCTGAAGGTTTCATGCCTAGGTCTATCACTGCTGCAGTGCAGGCAGAAAGTAATGCAAGTGTGAATAACACAGGCCAAGCCCTCACCCGCTAGCATGGGGCAGCGTCTCAGCCAGCCTGAGATGAGAAGAAGCATGAACCACAGACGCTGCTGTTGGAGAGATCCAGCTCAGGGAGGAACCATGTCCTGAATTGGCCAGTGGTGGGTGTGAAAATGTTACCTGTGGCAAACTCCTCTGTCCCTGGCATCACCTCTGTCATCCTGGGTGCTTGTCACAGGATAGCTACCATCACGGGGAGAGGAATAAGCTAGACTGGCCTAAGACGCCTTCCTACCAAGCTAAGTGCATCTACACCAGGGCAGCTGGATGTGGTGTAACTACATCAGTAAAAAAATCAAACCACAAACTGACATTGATGCAAAACGGTGTGGAGAGCAGGCCTCAGTTACACCAGAGTATCCACAGAGGGGCTGGCACTGTTCACCTACATCGGTTTAAATTTAAAACTGATTTAGGTTAAACCAATACAACTTTCCCATGTAGGCACAGCCCATGCTTTACAGGGGGAGCTAAAGGCACAGATCTAGTTTCCAACCACTTTGTCTGGGTCCACACAGGGATCTGCCCTGTCTGACAAAGCTGAAGGCAAAAACTGTTGTTCTGAGGAGTGAAGCTGGGATATGTTTCTGCAGTTGTATCCCTGAGCCCTCAGGAAGTCCAACAGCCCCAGCCTGCTCTTCAGGGCCACTGTGGGGTATTGGGCCAACAGGTGCTGAATGGCTTGGACCAGGCAAAGCTTGGTACAGGGTGTGGGGGCTCAGTGACCAGGGGAGAAGGTTTAAGGATGAAGCAGGGGGAGCAGAGGGGTGCAGCTTCCCTCAAGCTGCTCCCCAGGCCTCCCTCTCCCATGGCTGACACCATGACCACTCTACAGGTTGGGGTGTTTCTGGAGCTCACAGCATTTCCTCCCATCACCCAGGACCTCCTTCCCCATCTGCATCCCCAGTCCTTGGCTCCTTCATTTGGGCATCCAGTGTGGGCCTTGCCTAGGGATACACACACCATCACTTCTCTCCCTGCCCTTCCCTGGCCTGTCACCCCAGCATGATGGTGAGGTTGCCACAGAACATGGAGATAGCTAAAATTTTGAGGAGCCCTCCCCCCACCCTGCTGGCTGTCCTGGACTGAAACAGAACCCCTGGCAGCGGGTGGACCTGTGAGCCCCAGCGTAAGACCCTCCCAAGCATGTTCACATTGGTTATAACAGCAGCCCTTGGCCGCCTGCCCTGCTGACAGCTAGGGCCTCTCTTTGGAAGAGCAGATGGGCTGCACAGTAGCTATTCCTGTGTGCATCACGGCTGCTGCTTGGGAACCTGTGTTAAGTAGCCTGCCCCAGAGAGCTGGCAGCCAGGTAGCTAGATAGACAAGGTGGTTTATTAGCCCCAATTTAACGAGCAGGGGGGGAAGTGAGGCATAGAAATGTGATGAGTCAGTAGCAGAGCCAGGGCTGGCAGCACATGGTAGACAATGTCTGGGCCACAAGACGTTGGTGGGCTCTGTGTGGTGGCTCATGGACTCCAAGGATTGCTCACCCCACATCCTCTTGGGCAGTTATTGTCTCAGTCCATCTTCTGAATGGCCTAATAGCTACTAATGATTATTCCTCCCCCTCTGTCTCCAGAGTCCAGCCATCCTTCTCCTCCCTTCCTTGCTTAATTCCCATCTCTCACACTCCTTTGTTACTGTCCAAGCCCAGCTCTTCTCTCCTGCTCAGTCTAGCCCTCGCTCCTTCACTCCTCCTGCCTCACAGGAAAGAGTGGGGATTTAGATGAAAAACAGACTAAAGGGCAGGGGCATTGCTGCCCCAGGGAAGGACCCAGGGCACGGGCCCCGACCCCAATTCTGCTCTCTGGCCACCGGCCTTGGGCACCTGCTACCGCCTGCTACCAGCCATGGGACACCATGTGCATGTGGGGTGGGCTCAATCTTCAGCTCTGGCCCTGGATCCCTGGCCTGGGACAGGGCAGGAAGTGTCAGCTGCCTCGGCGGGTGGCCAGGCCTAGGACAGGGCCAGAAGCGGCCACAGCCATTGTGGGTGGGAGGGCCCAGATCTCCCACCAGAGACCGGAAGAGGCAGGGGCTGAGGGCCAGGACTTGGAGCACTGGCGCTGGGATTTGGGGCACGAGCCCCATGTGCCCAGCACTAGCAATGCCCCTGCCAAAGGGTGACAAAGGGAAGCTAGAAGTCAGGGCAGACCAGGTCTCATAACAAAGTGGCGGTAGGTGCTCCCTGGCATTTGACGAGATGCAGGGAGAGTGGAACGGGCTCCAGGGGGTTCCCAGCTCAGACATGGAGTCAATTCTAGGAGCTCAGATCATGGGATTCAGAACCAGCCTGGAGCTGGGACCCTTCCAGAGCTCCCAGAGAGGCTGGGGTAGATCTAAAGGGCCTAGAGAGGGTGACTGCCCTAAGTGACCTTTCATGAATGTGTGGTGCCTTTCCAAGCCCATAACACAGCTAATCGGCAATGGTGGATGATGTGAATTTTCACCCAGAGCTGAAGAGTGAGCCCACCCCACACGCACATGGTGTCCCATGGCTGGGCCTGGCTCCCTGTTCCACTGTGACAGAGGGGTGCCAGACCGGTATGCTGCTGGGACCCTACATGCCAGGTCACAGTGCCCAGAGTGCAGAGCTGGACAGGAGCCATGGCTGGCACTCTCATTCTCCAGCCCCTAATACTGGGCCAGGAGTACAGTCATGGTGCTGGGTTCTGCCACACATCAGAGGTAGCCATGGAGGTGGAATGTGCCCCACTGAGCAGGTGGCACCCCCAATACCCAGTGCTCTTGGGTGCAAAACCTGGCCCCACTGCTGCAGAGGGCCTGGCCATTAAGAGCACATGAACTTCGGGCCCCTTGACAGCCAGCTCTTCTGGCCTGGAGTCCAGTAGAGGGCACTGCCTGATAATGATTCCTGCAGCCTGTGCGGGCCTGGCCCTGCTCTAACTGCAAAGCTGGGAAGCTATGGTCAGAACCAGTGGTGACTGAGAGGCTATCTGTGCCAAGATCAGGAGCTTCCTGATACTCTGTCTTGCATGTTGACCAGTTCCAAAGGGGTAGCCATGTTAGTCTAGTTCAGCAAAACAAACAAGGAGCCCTGTGGCACTTTTGAAGAATAACAAATTTATTTATCACATGAGCTTTCATGGGAGAAAATCCCACTTCATCAGACACTTTGAAGATGGGGAACTTACAGAATGGGAGGAGATAAATGCAGGGACGTCTAAGTCAAGTAAGTGTAAGTAAGTAACTGCTTTGATTTGCTGCTACGATGTGACCTGATCCAATGTCTTACACTTCCCTGCATTTATTTTCATCCCATTTTGTAAGTTCTTCCATGAGATAAATAAATTGGTTAGTCTTTAAAAGTGCCACAGGATTCCTTGTTTGTTCTGCTGATACTCTGTGTGTGTGTTATGTGGTGTGCATGTGTCTATGCATGTGCTCTGGATGTGGGTATGTGTGTGCATGGTCTGTGTGTATGGCTATGCTTCCAATGTCCCCCCTCTCCCAGTGAACAGATAGCCCCATGACTGGGTATGGCTCCCTAGGCAAGCAGGGAGAAATTGCAAGTGCACAGGAAAAGAAGTGACCCCAGTGTCCATGAGTGGCTAAGTCCCCCTGGCTTTAGCAAAGAAACTGTCCCTGGGTGCCCTGGCTATGGAGCCTAGTGGAGGGAGCCCACTTGCTGCAAATGTATCAGATCATAGAGTCATTTCCATAGTGACCTGCATGGTTCAGGCCTGTAGGACTTTTCTAAGGAGTCAAGGCTCTGGCAGAGGAGAAAGAACCAGGCAGGAGTGACTGTCTCCTAGAGCCCCTCCAGATTCTGCCCAGACCTTGACACCATTCTTGTGCAGCAGCACAGCCTTATGCCCTCTCACACCCTGCAGCCCCTTACCTGGACAGTCTGGCGGTCAGGGATCCCACTGTACACAGAGATCTGGGGCCCTGGTTGGCGCCCATTACTGCTACTGCTGCTGCTGCTACTGCTGCTGCTGGCGGTGCTGGTGCTGCTGGAGCTGCTGGAAGGAGGCGGGACCTGCAGCTGCTCATTCTCCATGGTAACCGTCCTGGGCACCAACTGGGGCAGGAAGTAGGAAATACCAAGGCCGAGATGGTGGAAAAGGGGATTCTGTAAAGGTTAGAGCTGAAAGGAGACAAAGGCAGGGTCAGGCTGTGAGCAGGGAGGAGTCCCAAGCCCCCAAACCCCAGCTGGTATCACCCATCAGTGGGGCACTGATTCCTCCTACCAGCCCACAGATGGTGAGATGATGCAGCCAAAGAGGAGCTCTGGGGACATATTATCTGCTGCATGTGGCAGAGATGCTACTAGGGAACTAGATATGGGCCATCTTGGGGTACAGGTAAGAACAGTCTTGGAGCTGCTCTAAACTGTGCTAGCTAGCAGTGGTCCTCAAGGAACCAGGCTGCTCCAGCCACTATCTCTTTGGCCCAGGGGTTAAAGTAAGGGGGAACACACTGGAATGCAGTTCTTCGGCCCCCTATTTTTAGGTGGGCAGCATTCCAGTGCCCCAAAAATAAAGGACTGCACTGAAGTGCTGCGTTCCAGGGCCCCTGCTACCCAAAAAAAATTAGAACGAGCAGCTGGAACACAGTGTTCTGGTGGCTCCACCTTAAACCCTGCTCCACCTTAAGCCGGGGCAGAGAGCTGCCCTAGGCTGGGAATTAGTGAATCCCCCTTCCCACAGGGGAGGAGCAGCTTGAGGCTGGAAACAGCTTCCAGCCAGTCAGGCAGCCTACAAACAGCAGAGGTAATGGCTTTGCAGGAGGGCTGTTGGCAGTTTTCTGTGCCTGGAGTTGGCTGTGTGGGTGGGTGTGTCTGGGGGTGGCTCTGTGTGGGTGGGTGTCCGTCTGTGTCTGGGGATGGGTCTTGGGGCAGGGGGTGGGTTCTGGGGATGGGTATTAGGGGCCCACCAGTGTCAGAAGGGGCCAACCCATGTTGGAGGGGGGGCCCACCAAATTATATTTTAACCCCTGCTTTGGCCCTTTCTTCCCTCAACTTACTCCCTGGCTCCTGTAAGAAAGACGGTTGTAGGATCTGGTTCAGCAGGTTCCTTGCTGGCTAGAGGCCCAAAGATCTCAAAGCACTTTGCATAGAAGAATGAATCCAGCCACTGCAGCTACCAGGGATGCACTGTGAGGATACCCTGACACAGAAGGGAAGACTAAGGCAGATAGATTCATGGCTTCTAAGGCCAGAGGGACCATTGTGATCATCTGTCTGACCTCCTGTATAGCACAGGCAAGAGACCTGCCCCCAAACAATTTCTAGAGCAGAGCTTTGAGAAAAACAGCCAATCTTGCTTTACCAAGAGAATTCACCATGACCACTGGTAAATAGTTCCCATGGTTAATTACCCTCACTGTTAAAAATGTAAAACAAACAAACAAGGAGTCCCATGGCACTTAAAGATCAACAAATTTATTTTTTGCATGAACTTTCATGCGAAAATCCCACTTACTCAGACACTGATTTTTCTCCCACAAAAACTCATGCAAAACATAAATTTGTTAGTCTTTAAGTGCTACAGGACTCCTTGTTTGTTTGTTTTACTGAACTAGACTAACATGGCTACCCGTTTGGGTCTTGTTAAAAATGTACAACTTATTTCTCTTCTGAATTTATCTAGCTGCAGCTTCCAGTCACTGGATTATATTAGACCTTTCGATGCTAGGCTGAAGAGCCTGTTATTAAATATTTGTTCCCCATGTAGATATTTACAGACTGTGACCAAGTCATCTCTTAACCTTCTCATTATTAAGATAAATAGATCAGACTCTTTGAGTCTATCAGCAGAAGGCAAGTTTTCTAATCCTCTTATCGTTCCTGTGACTCTTCTCTGAACACACTCCAGTGTATCAACATCCTTCTTGAGTGATGGACACTAGAACTGGACACATTATTTCTGCAGTTATTGAACCATTGCCAAATATAAGGGGTCAAAATAACGTATTAGCTTTCTTCTAGTCTTCTGGGACTTCCCCACTGCTCCAAGGATTATTGAAAATCAACATTAAATCTCCAATGAGCTCCTCAGCAGCTCTTTTAAAATTCTTAGATAGAAGTTATCTGGACCCTCTGATTTAAAAATGGCCAACTTCAGTGGCTTCTGCTTAACATCCTTTAGATATACTAGTGGAACAGAAAAAGTGTTATCCTCATTGTACACTAAGACTATATCGTCTGCTTTTCCTCAAATATAGAATGTAAATATTTATTGAACATTTCTACCTTTTCTGCATTTTGTTGATAGTTATACCATTTCCACCAATATGACTGTCAGGATCATTTTTGTTCCTGTAAAACTCCTTCTCATTGTCCTTATTGACCATAGAGTTCTTCTTGTGTTCCTTTGCTTCCCTTAACAGTTTTCTACAGATCCTAACTTCTGATTTATTTCCTTTATTGTCAAATTTCCCCTTCTGTTATGTGTTACACATTATTTTTTAATTTTTACAGTTGCCTTCCCTTCTGCTCTAAGATAGGTGTTTTTTTTCTTTTTTCTTTCTTTTCTTTTTAAACCAGCATGGCCTTGATTGCGGCTTTCTGGGCATGTTGTAGGGTGTTCTTTAATGATTCCCAGTTATCATTCACATTTTTTTTTATTAAATTCTTCTTCCTAGCTGAACTGGCTCATAATTGTTTTCAGCTTTGTGAAAGTGGCTTTATTAAAGCACCAAGTATATTCATTGTCAGTCTGCTCTTCATACTGCTTGCATATTTATACATGTGATCAAGTCATGATGACTTATACTTAAGCTACTATTGAGTTTTAGTTCCCAGGCGTTGTTCAGCAAATTTGTGATAACGGTGGGAACAGAACCAAGATGTCTTGCCACCCAGTCATGTGCTTTCACCACAATCCCAGCCTTCTCAAACTGCTTGTGTAACCCATGCTAACACAGTATAGCTCTTTGTCATCCTCTATGTGGCTAGTTTATGAGGCTCCTCTGACTTGCCCAGTTTGTTCCCTTAGCTCAGGCAATAGTATAGGGTCACTCTTCTAGCTCCAGAGGGCTGTGATCAGTCCCTGCTGACAGCCCAGCCAAGAGTGTTGTTACCAGTGGCTAGTGTGAAAGGAAGCCCATGGGAGTTTAGCATGGCTGGCTGGAGGGCACTGCATGCCCCTCAAGGGGTTTGCTGACTCCAGCCTGCAATCAGGACAAAGAGAGAACCAGCGACATCCCTAGGGGGTGCGGGCCCCAGGCGAATCGCCCTCTGTGGGGCCCCTACTCACTCCCCTGGCACTGGGGGACAGGGCTGGCCAGCCCAGTGGAGGGGAAGGGCCCTGCGCAGGCCATCCCACACCGGGGAACAGGCAAGCCAGGGAAAAGCGGCTGCCCCATTCAGCGCTGCTGGTCCACCCCAACCCACTAGTGCTGCTTTGGCTCTGTGCTGGAGCAGCGGGGAGGGGCAGGAGGCAGTGCGGCTGGGAGGGTAGTGATACAGGCCCTGTGCTGCCTCTGGCACCCTCCCCACTGCTTTGGCACAGAGCCAAAAGCAGAGCACATGGCCGGGGGGTGGACTGGCAGCACAAAACGAGGCCGGCACTTTTGGTGAGCTCACCCAGTCCTTGGCATGGGGGGGGAACAGCAGTGCAGGCCCTGTGGGGCCTCCCAAAGCGCGGGGCCCTGAGCGGCTGCCCCACTTGCCTTACCCTGGGAAGAACAAACGGGGGCAATGCAAGATCCAGCCTGGCCTTATAACTGCGGGTTTGTCTGTACACAAAGCACAGCCACAGGAACTCATTCCTGCGTTCTGCTGGAATTTCAGTGGGATCTGGCACTCCAACCCCTTAGAATCCTTAGGAAATCTCTGTGTTCATCCACATGGCTTCTTGATTTGAGGACTGAAAGTAACATAGGGACACATGCAGCAGTGTAAGGAACTCCTGAGGCACAGAGTCCAGCCCCATGTTGCTCCAGCAACCACAGCATATAACCCCACTCAGAAAGTTCTCTGGCTCCCCTTTCACGCTACCTGACTTATTTGCCCTCCCTGCTCCTAGCAGACAGCTGCCCCAGAATCTCCCTCCTCTGAGCCTCAGAAACCTTTGTCTACTGTCTGGCCTAAATATATTCCTGGCCAGTTTGTCCTCATTTGTTCTTGTGCCAGCATTGTTCTTTAGGTTAAATAGCTCTTCATCCTGCCCAGTGCCCCCACAATGTATTACAGAGAGTGACTGGAGCCCCTCTCCACTGCTGTACTGCTAGGCTATCCAGCGCCAGCCCTTTCAGTCTCCAGCTCAGCGTTCCATGCATTCGATCATCCCAGTTCTACTTTGCACCTGTTCCAGTTTGAATTTATCTTTTTTGAAGATGGAGGAACAGAATAGTGCCCCGTGTTCCAGATTAGGTCTGACCAGGGGCCCTATACAATGTGTTTGCAACAGAACAAGAAAGAACAGTAGCAGCTGCACCAGCAGAGCAGTAACAGTGAGTTACTTACCACTAACCGTCCTTCTTCGAGATGGGCTGCTTGCATACATTCAATATTAGGTGTCTACATGCTGAAGTGCATTATCAGTCGGAAACTTTTTAGCCCTAGCCTGTCAGAGCAGGGTTGGTGGCCAGTGCTCTCTCTGGCCACTCCTGTGGCTATATATATGGCCCCGACCCTGATCCTTCTCAGTCCCTTCTAGTCGCCAACTCCAAGCAGCAGGGATGGTGGGAGGGTTCTGAATGTATGCAAGCAGCCCATCTCAAAGAAGGACGGTTACTGTAAGTTAACCCACCGTTCTTCTTCGAGCGCGGCTTGCATCATTTGCTATTAGGTGACCACTAGCCATACTGTGGATTGTGGGTGGAGTTGGGTTTTTCCTGCCGTAAGCACGACTACCCCCATAAAGTCAAAACCACGGTGTGGAAGGATGCCTGAATTGTAGGCTTCTTGGCCTACCTGGGGGGGATGCCTTTTTAACCCTCGAATTTTCTCGAGAGAACATTGCATGAGAGAACAGAGAGAGAGACTGTGTGTCACCCTGCCTTGGAGGCCTGGAGTATTGATGCGGGTTGTTCTAATTTGCTTTGGACACCCTTGGTGTTAAGTGTGGTTAAAACCAACCAAAGAAGAAAAAAGTTCCCATGTTTCATCTACCATTGTGTGACAATTGACTGTCATGCCCCCAGCAGTAAAGGGGGGGATAAGTGCACCCTCTCAACACTGGTGGGGTGTTGATGCTTCAGTATGTGAGAGTCTAATTTGGTTTTACAGATCAAAGAGATGAAAATGCAACCAGGATGGCATTTTTCTCACGGTCCCCTTCTAGCAGGAGGAGTCTCGACTTGATAAAGGAGCTCCTTTGATGCGTATTTGCTAACCAGGCGGAAGGGAAGCTATTAACAGTGTACCTGGGGTCCCATGGGTGGATATGACCTCTGGTCTCCTTGGTGGTAGAGGGGAAGAACGGTAACGCAGACTCACCAGTGTCACTGGTTGAGATTTGTGACCTCTAGATACACTCCTGTTGGGGATGAGTTGAGATGGACCTCAGTATGATTCACCTTGCAGGGGACACACACTGTCCTCAAGGGGAGTGGACCTGTGGGGGGCCCACAACCATTTAGTGAGGAAGGAGAAGGCTTTGCTCAGATGGTCCATATCCATGTTTAGGTACCAAAGGAAGTTCTCTGTTTCAGGACATCCCTTCGATGAGGTCCCAATGGAAGAAAGCTCAGCCATTGTGACAGAAAGGGAACCTCTAAGGATAGGAGCTAGAATATGAAGGTAGTAAGGAGAGGAGTAAGGGTGTAGCCCCTGGCCTAGTCGGTCCCTAGTGATTCTGGTACCGACCACCCTCATTCTGTGGCTTCTCTCGTCCCGCTCAGCAGATGTGAGCAAGATTGGTGATAGGGAATAAGAGAGGGACTAAGCATTATGTCAATAAGAGTCCCTCCTGCCCTCTGTGGCATGTGCTTAGGGCACATAGGTTTTCATCAGCCTTTTATGATCAAAGCTTGGGCCACCTTTGGGTTGCAAGGAGATGAGACAGTGAGCCGTGGAGTTGTCCTGCATCTGACTAAGACTCCTACATTTAGGCAAACCAGGTAACATCCTGTAGCTTCTTATGCAGGGACGCTGTGGCTTCTCCCTTATGCCACTCCCTCCGTGTGTGTGTGTGTGCGCGCGCGCGCGCGCGCGTGTGTGCCCTCTGGTACAGTGAATTCTCCCTTTGAGTGAACCGGTGGTGTGCATGCTTCTATTTCCCCCAGGGAGAAACGCCAATGTGTTGCGTTTCTCTTCCAACAGCTGAGGGCATGGGGGGGCATGAAATGTTGAGGGTTCTATCTTTACGAGAGGTAAGAAGAAGGGGGGGTTACCAGCCTGAAAATTTTGGCCTTTGTTTTTACCAAGGGGGAGTGGACTTGCCTAAAGTGAATTGCACTGTACATTGTCAGCTTCACTTGAGGACCTTGGAGGTATGTAGCACCACATGATGAGATCTGTCCTTCCAGGTATGAGCTGTTAGGGTAGGTCAAATATGTATGGGTCCCTCACATAGACTGCCCATGAAGGTGTAGATGTCTCCATCTCTGAGAGAAGGGCCTCCTGCAAGGTCCCGAAAGCCGTTAGCTCTCTTATAAGGAATCACAGAACCCCGACTGAGGAAGGGGAAGATAGGCATACTGTTCATTACCCTCTGGATGGTGGTGGTTGACTTCCCTCTTAGAGGGTCAAGGGTCAACACAGGCTGGCATGAGAGGTAAACGCTGGATGTGCAGTGATGTGAATAGAAGAGGAGGGTCATCCCAGCCCAGGCTCACAGAGGGGTCAAGGGGCCCAAGAGGTCTGTAAGGGGAAACCTGAGGTGAGGGGAAAAAAGGGGAGGGGAGAGAGAGGGAGGGAGAAACCCTTTTGGAGGGCATCCCTGTTGGAACTCGATGGGCTAATGTTAGTGCCCATGTTCCCTGGTTCCCACTGTTAGATCTTGCACATAACAGGGTAGGGGAAAAACATTAAAACATTTCCCGTCTCCACTCCCGCATCATTTCTGGGTACAACCCAGCGCAGGTCACCTTAGGAGTGAGGTAACAAGGCAACTCAAGTAAACTATAAAATCAGGTAGAAAGGGTTAGGGGCTTTTCTTGGGGGGAAAAGGGTAAACTTCTACCTCCAGTAGTGTGAGCTATCAAAATACAGCCCAGTTATGGATGGAGCAAAACTGCAGCGAATAAGTAGATTACAAGTCCTGCATGTAAAACAAACATTTAGGCAGGTTAAATTTTTGTGGGTGCAGTACTCCAGTATGTGCCCATTCTAACCAAGATTCTAGCGTGAGTGGAGCAGAACCTGGTCAGCGTAACTGGGGAGGAAGTGGTCTGAAAGCCAAGTGCCCAAGAGTATATTTCAGCTCTAAAATGGTTGAGCTGGACACCAAAGGAAGCACTCTGAGTGCACTTGGATATCCCAGGCTGTAGTATGAGCAATGTTGGAGAAAAAGGCCTGGATGCATTGAGCTAGGGGATGTATAAAACCCAGGGAGACAATGAGGGGGTTCGAAGCATCTGAGGAAGTGGGATCTTCTCCCATGAAAGCTCATGCAAAAAGTAAATCTGTTAGTCTTAAAGTGCCACACAACTCCTTGTTGTTTTTTTTACTGGACTAGACTAACACGGTTATCCCTTTTGAAATCGATTAGAATCAGACACCAGGAATCAGCCTGGAGGCGAGGGACTGGCAGCAGGTGAGAAAAGGAAAATGGAACGGCGCCCTGGGGCATGCAGAGATGGTCTGGCATACCTCCACTGCCTTCTGAGCCAGGTCGCCCTTCACTCCAATCTGGGGAATGGTTTTTGGACCCCAGGTATAGCACTCCCCTTCCTTCCAGCTGTGGGTGAGGTTCCACTTCAGGCTTCTGCCACTGAGTTCTGAGGGGTTGTTGATATGTGGGTGAGACCTGAGGGGGGCAGAAAGTTGGTGGGGGCCTCTTTAGTGTGGGGGGCCATGGTATCCTAATGGGAAGTCCCCGGTGACAGAAGAGACCTTGGAGTCATGGAGGGGCTTGATCCTGTCTCTTGCTTGGTGGGAAAGCCCTGCTAGGTGCCTCTGCCGTTGGTGCTTTTAATGCTGGCAAGAGCTAGGGGAGTGGCTGGACACCTGTAGGGGAAGCATGCCCAATGATCTAAGGGCTTATGTGGTCTGTTGCCTCCACAAACAAAGACCGGCCCTCAAAGGGGAGGTCTTGGATTTCCTTCTGCACTCCTGAAACAAGCCTGCCTCCTGCAAAAAAAAAAAAAAAAAAAGGAGTCGTATGGCACTTAAAGACTAAGGGTATGTCCACACGAGGCTTTTATTTCGAAACAACACTGGTTGTTTTGAAATGAAAACCCCTTTGTCCACATGACGTTTTCTTGTTTCGAAACAAGGGAGCCCCTCATTTTGAAACAAAAGCCATCGTTTCGAAACGGCTTAAACCACTATCGTTTCGAAACAACAGTTATTTCGAAACTGGTTGTTTTGAAATAACGCTGTTTGGACATGTTATTTCGAAACAACCATTGTTTCGAAATAACAATGACATTCCTCCCAGGGTGCTATGCACCCTGGGAGGAAGGTCCTACCCCCCCCAGCACCCTGGCCAGGGATCAGTGGGGGTCAGGGGGGTGGCGGGTGCACCAGCCGGCTTCCCCCGCTGCTTCCCCTTGCTGGGAGCAGGGGGGGGTCAGGTGCCTCAGACCCTTCACCCCCTCCCACCCCCAGCAAGGGGAAGTGGTGGGCAAAGTGGGCTGGAGCGCCCACTGCCCCCTCTACCGCTGGCAAGGGAAAGCGGCAGGGGAGGCCAGCTGGGGTGCCCACCACCCCCTCTGCCCCGGGCAAGGGGAAGCGGCAGGAAAAACCTGCCACTCCCCC
>ML681997.1:30622895-30865909 GCA_007922195.1 Podocnemis expansa
GCACATTCTCTCACTGCTTCCAGGTGGCCAGGGGCTGGGCAAGCGGGGCGCCCAGCTGTAGCAGCTGGCATCCCCACTCTTCTGCCGCCCTGGCGGCTAGGGGCTGACCCTGCTGGCTTTGCCCCCCGCCTGAGCTCGGGGTGGGCTGCTGGCCCCACGCTAGCCACGGGTGCTGGCTTTGCCCCCCACCTGGGCTCGGGGGGGGGGGGGGGGGGCTGCTGTTTGGACATGCTGTTTCGCTTGGGGCTTTTCCCTTGTTTGGAATTGACTTTTAGTTATTTCGAATTAAGTCATTTTGAAATAAGGGCTTTATTTCAAAATGACTTGTTTTGAAATAACTTATTTCGAAACAATGCCCTACGTGTGGACATAGCCTAACAGATTTATTTTTCACATGAGCTTTTGTGGGAGAAAATTCCACTTTATTTTCTCCCACGAAAGCTCATGCGAAAAATAAATGTTAATCTTTAAGTGCCACATGACTCGTGTGTGTGTGTGTGTGTGTGTGTGTGTGTGTGTGTGTGTGTGTGTTTGCTGGACTAGACTAACACAGCTGCCCCTTTGCAGAGGTGGATTTTGGGGTAAGTGAAGCAGATGGTCGCCTAGGGCCCCAAGCAGTAAGGGGGCCCTGTAGTGGTCACCCACCTCACTTACCCTAGCACTCATGCCACAGGGTGGTGGGGAGCCACGGATTGTCAGGGCCAGTGGCTGCGCTGCCTGCCTGTGCAGCCAGCATCTCTGCAGCAGGGCCAGAGCAGCACTCCCCACGTACACCCAGCTGGCCATGGCTCCCTAGGGGGAGGTAGGAGATCGGCCGGCAGGGAGCTGTGGCTTGCCAGGAGTAGGGCTCCTTGGAGCGGCCCGTTCTGAAGACTTTGGGCCACTTTACCCCCAGGCTTGAACAGGCCTGATCCAGGGCCTGGGGGCAATGCGGCCTCTTTTCAGGCCTGAGCTGGCAGGGGGTGAAGTGACCCAAACTCTTCAGAGCTGGCCACTCCAGGGGGCCCACTCTCCACAAGCCACAGCGCCATGCTGGCTGCTCTCCTTCCCTGGGGGAGACGCAGCCACCTGGGTGTACATGGAGAGTGCTGCCGCACCCCTGGTGGAGAGAGGCTGGCCAGGTAGGCGGGTGGCACAGCCTCTGGCTCAGGAGGTCAGCAGCCCCCCCACCTGGGAATTGGGACTGTGGGGAAGCAATTAGGGCAGCAGTGTGGGCCTGGGGCCCTGGTGAGGGCAGCACTGGGTGCCTATAGGGGGCTCCAGGGGCATCGCTTCCCTAGCCGGGGCAGGGCCGGAAGCTGCCGCGTGCGGCTGGGCCCCACATCCCCAGCCGGGGACAGGGCTGGAAGCAGCCGCGGGCGGCTAGGCCCCGGATCCTCCACCAGGGATGGGGCTGCTGCGGCCGCGGCCTCCATGGCTGAGCCCCAGATCCCCAGCTGGGCACGGGGCTGCCGCAGCTGCGGGCAGCTGGGCCCTGGATCTCCGGCCGGATGGGGCCAGACACTTGGGGGGGGGGCGGGCACCAGACCCGGGGCACTGGTGCTGGGATTCGGGGCATGTGCCCCGGCTGCCCAGTGCCAGCGATGCCCCTGGGGAGCCCCATAGAGGGCCCTCACCTAGGGCCCCCAATTGTCTAAGGCCGCCTCTGCCCTTTTGGAAACTGCATCCTGCAGCCAGGCTGCATGTCTCATAATGACGGCCGAGGCTATTCCACAGCTCGCTGTGTCTGAGGCATCCCACACTGCTAAGAGAACATCCCGGGATGCTAGCATGTCCTCCTCTATGAGGGAGTCATAGTCCTCCCTGCATTCGTGGGGGAGGACTTCCCAGAATCTTCTCATGGATTCCCAGATGTCCAAAGTATATCTTCCCACCAGCGCCTGGTGGTTTGCGATGCAGAGCTGGAAGGCAGAAGTTGAATATACCTTCTGACCCATAAGGTCCAGCCCTCTTGCCTCCCTGGATCTTGGCAAGGGGTCTTGGGATACTTGGCTTCCATGGCCTAAGGCAGCCAGCTTCCATCACCTGGGAGCTTGGTATCAGCTGGTCAACCAAAAAGGGAAAGCCCTCCAATGGGACCTGATATTTATGGCCTGCTATATCTGAGACTGGAGGAATAGAAGCAGGAGTCTGCCAGCATACCCTGGTGAAGTTGTGCACTCTAGGGTTCAACGGTACCACTATCATGTCTGGGGAAGATGTTAATCCTGGATCGAATAGGGGGTCCTGGCCCCCCCAATGGGTTCGACCTCTAAGCCTATATGTGCCATCATGCAGCGGAGGAGGTCAAAGTCTGCCATAGTGTCCTCCCTGTAGGACCATGGCTTGGAATTTAGAGCCCTATCAGGGGTTGCGGGCAATGGCAGAGTGTTCCTAGGCCCCTTGGTACCACAGGAAACTTCCTGTGAGGAAGCTTCCTGTGGTGGGGACCACTCATGAGATCAGTACTGGTAAGGACCCGGTACCAGTGAACTCTCATAGGCCTCTCTGCCCCTGTGTGAGGGGGTGACTTCCTTGGGGCTCAGGGAACGTGATATTCTCTGGCACCAAAGTGCTGGGATTGCTCTGGCACCAGCACAAGGAGTGGCCAAGGTGGTCAGTGCCAACAGTGAAGCGGCACTATGGTGCTGAGGAGAGGAAGGATGTGGTCTACAGCACTTTGTTGCAGAGCGCAGGTTGGTACCGGTGGGCCTTTTTGGGGAGGAAGAGACTCCCACAGGCTGTAGTACCGGGGAGCTTGGTACTGATACAGGGGGCGGGGATTGGTACCTCACTGAGCAGTCCCTGTCCCTGAGAGGAAAGCTAGTTTTCCTCTCTGTTTTTGAGGCTTGGGAGGGTGAGGCATGGGCAAAAGTAAAAGGCTTTTGCCACCTCAAAAGCCTCTGGAGTGGAGAGGACCTCCATGGCCTTGTGGCCATGGTCCCAAGAGTGACCTGGACAGGGAGAGCTGGAGCGGTGCCTGTGCTTTGGCACCGAGCTGGATGCTGAGCATATCATCTTGTGCTCCTGAGGGGAGAAGCGCTGAGCGGGCTCCGGTGCTGATCTGGCACGTGGAGCCAGTGGCTCTGATGGTGACCCCAATTCTCCAGGGGTAGGCTGCCGTGCTTGCTCCAGGGCCAATGCACGGCACCTGTGCTTTCTGTCTTTAAATGTGCTCTGTTTAAAGGACTAACAGACGGACCAATTGGTAGCCTGGTGTGATTCATCTAGGCAATGAAGGCACTTCTTTAAATCAATGGGACATCAAGATTTCAAAGAGAAACAGCTGACATTCAAATAATATGGAGATTAGATTCTGTGAAAGCACTGCTGAATCGTGACTATGGATTCTTTTCACATTATAACAGGTAATCTGACTTCACCCTCTGTCTGCTGTTTCCTTGAGTTTGAATCCTTACAAAAGCTCTGATTTGTTGTTGCAGTATGACCTGATCGCATGTCTTACACTCCCCTGCATTTATTTTCATTCAGTTCTGTAAGCTTTCCCTCTTTAAAGCATCTGACGAAGCGGGATATTCTCCCACAAAAGCTCATATGATAAATAAATCTGTTAGGCTATGTTCACACACAAAGTGCTTGTTTCGAAACAAGCTGTTTTGAAATAAAGCCTTATTTTGAAACACCTTATTTCGAAATTTTAAAAAATGTTTTCAAAATAAGGGAAAAGGAGGGAATCGAAATAGCATGTCCAGTGTGACATGCAATTTCGAAATAGGAGAGGAGAGGAGGAGGGAGGCCCTGTGCTGGGCCAGGGAAGCCCTGCCCCCGCGATTCCCCTGCCCCCTGCAGGTCCGGCCAGGGGCGAAGGGGGGCTCCCCCTGCCCCCCGGCTCTGCAGCTGCTGCCCAGCATGGGAGGGGGGGCGGAGGAAGCCCCACCGCGCCAAGCAGCAGCCACAGGGGGGCAGAGGAAGCCCGGGGGCAGGGTGCCCCAGACTTGGAGGCAGCCCCAGCCAGCTTCCCCCAACTCCCCTTGCTGGGAGTAGGGGGGCGAAGGGGGCTGAGGCTTCTGTCCTCCCCTACTCCCAGCAAGAGGAAGCGGGGGGAAGCCAGCTGGGGCACCCTCCGACCCCCTGCACCCCACTCAGCACCCTGGCCAGGGTGCTGATCCCTGCCCAGGGTGCTGAGGGGGACACACCTTCCGCCCAGGGTGCTATGCACCCTGGGAGGAAGGTCCTTGTTATTTCGAAACACTCTTTGTTTCAAAATAACATGTCCAAATGGCTTATTTCGAAACCACTGGTTTCGAAATAACCCTCCTTTCGAAAGCAAAGTGGTTTAAGCTGTTTCGAAAGGAGGGCTCTTGTTTCCAAAGGAGGAGCTCCCTCCTGTCAAAACAAGAAGTCATTTGGAAATAGGGACTTTTATTTTGAAACAACCAGTGTTGTTTCGAAATAAAAGCCCTGTGTGAACATACCCTGAGTCTTTAAGTGCCACAAGACTCCTTGCTTTTTTTGCTTTACGAGGCTAACACGGCTGCCCCTTCAGAACTCAAATTATAATGTAATCTCCTGCCACCTGCAGCATCCCTCACTTATGCATCCAAGTGCAGTGACAGCAAAGCAGAGAACTGGGGCTTGGACCCTGTCCCCTGGGCTGACCTTGGGGCCAGTCATCAGGCCTCTCTCCTAGCACATCAGTGAGGGGGCAGCTTGTGGCTGGGATCCAAGATCAGGCAAGGATCAACAGTAGTCTCGCCAGCCTTTCCCCAGACATATCTTAACACTGCACATCTTTACCCTGCTCTTCCTCTGACCTCACTGAGATTCCAGATGGCTGCCTAGCTTTAGTCCTGAGCCGTGATCTGCTCCTTGTTTGTTTCCCTGTACACAGGTGACACTGGCTATTTCTGCATTGTTCCCCCATAGCCAGTGGCCTTCCAGCCCAGGAGGAGCAAGCAGCAATTCCTTGGCCTTTGTATTTCACAGCAGCTCCCCATCCCTTCCTCCAACCTGTTCCCACCAAGCAAGGAAGGAAGGAAGCAAGCAAGCAAGGAAGGACAGAGCCTGTACTGATAGATTTCCCTTTGCCCCACAGGGCATTTAGGGGGATCCTCAGTGCATTGCCAATGCATCTTTGCCAATTCTCTGCCATGCCTCTCCCCATGGAATGGCGGGTTACTTACCTGTAAGCTTCCTTCTTCGAGATGAGCTGCTAACATACATTCCCATTCAGGTGTCTATGTGCCACAGCACACAGTTGCCCAGAAGCTTTTGGTCCTAGCCTGTCCCTGTAGGGTCAATGGCCTCCGACCTGTGTACCTATGCAGTATATAGGTGGCCCTGACCCTGCAGTCCCTTCAGTCCTTTCTTTCCACTAATTCTGAAGAGCAGGAACAGAGGGAGGGTACGGAATGTATGTGAGCAGCCCATCTTGAAGATGGATATTTACAGGTAAGTAACCTTTCGTTCTTCTTTGAGCTCTTCTTGCATCCATTCCCATTCAGGTGACTTACAAGCCATATTTATGTACATGGAGTAGAGTTAAGGTTTCCCCACTCGTAGAATGGCTGTGCCCAGGGCAGCATCATCTCTTGTCTGCTGAACAATTGTGTAATGGGGTGTGAAGGTGTGCATCGAGGACCAGGTCACCGCTCTACACATCTCTTGGATTGGGACCTGTGCAAGGAAGGCTGTAGATGATGTTTGTGCTCTAGCTGAATGAGCCTTAATTCTCCCGGGGGGGGGTGTGTTCATTCTTTGGTATCAGTCTTTAATGCAGCTTGTTATCCATGACGAGATGCAGTGGGATGTTACTGCCTGACTGTTCACATGTTCAGCAACTTCTGCGAATAGCTGGGTCGTTTTCTGGAAGGGTCTAGTCCATTCCATGTATACAGCAAGTGCCCATCTAACATCGAAGGTGTGCCATTTTCTCTGGTTTTCCATAATCTGTGTGCCTGGAAAGAACACTGGGAGGCAGATATCCTAAGTTCCCTGGGTAAAAAGATGACACCACCTTAGGCAGAAAGGCTGGGTGGGGGCAGAGTTGCACTTTGTTAGCATGGAACAGCGCATACAGGAGTTCTGAGGAAAGGGCTCTTAATTAGGACACCCTCCTGGCCAACTTGATGGCCATCAGGAATGCTACTTTCCATGATAGCACCCACTAAGGTGCACAACTCCTTGGGCTTGTAGGGAGGGCTTGTGAGCCCCTCTAGGACCAGGTTTAGGTCCCATTGAGGAACCAGGTCTCTGACCTGGGGGTAGAGTCTCCCTAATCCTCTGAAGAACCTTATCATCATGGGGTGAGAGAAGGGGGTCACCTCATCGAAGGAGCTGTGAAATGCTGAGATAGCTGCCAGGCATACCCTGAGGGAAGGAAGCTTCAGTCCCCTCTCCTTCAACTCTAGGAGGTAATCAAGTATGGTATGGGTCAGGGCAACCCTTGGGGATGCCCCCTTTTTGGTAGCCCAGTGGAGAACTGCTTCCACTTTGCCCCATAAGTTGTCCTCGTGGAGGGTTTTCTGCTCTCAGTCAGAACCTGTTGGACCTTTCTAGAGCATAGCTCATCAGGACTCAGCCATGTAGCCTCCAAACTGTTACATGTAGTGATTTCAGGTCTAGGTGTTGCAGGCGCCTGAAGTCTTGCATGAGCAGGTCTGCTCTGAGTGGGGGTGTTATGGGCTGGGCCACTGAGAGGTTGAGTATGGTGCTGCACCAGGGCTGGTGAGGCTAAGTCGGGGCTATTAGGATCATGTCCGCCCTCTCCCTCTTGATCTTTAACACGACCCTGTGGATGAGAGGGAAAGGAGGAAAGGCATAGAGTAGTGGGCCTTCCCGGCTCATCAGGAGGGCATCTGGTACAGAGCCCCTCTCCTTGCTCCTCAGTAAGCAGAAGAGGCTTCATATGCTGGTTTTTTGTTGGTTTTTTTACATTGCAAAGAGGTTTTTGTGGGGGGAGCCTCACCTCCCAAAGAGCTGGCTCGCCACCCCTGAGTATAGGAATCACTCATGTTGAGCAAGGAATTATCTGCTGAGTTTGTCCACTTGGTGGTTGCTCACCCCTGGTAGGCTGGCAGCTATCAGGTGGAAGTTTTGCTTCAGGGCCCTCTCCCATAGCCAGGTAGCCTCCACGCATAGCACAGGTGAGCAGGCTCCCCCTGGCAGTTGAGGTAGAACACAGCTGCCATGTTGTCCATTAGGACCTGTACTGTTCCCCCTTTATTTTGTCCAGGAAGACCCCACAGGCTTGTCATATTGCCTCAGCTCCTTCACATTTATGTGGAGAGGGCTGTCTACCTGTGGCCAAGTTCCCTGGGTGAAAAGTCCTCCCCTGATGTGTGCTCCTCAGCCTAGGTCTGATCCATCTGTGATCAAGGTAAATGAGGGGTTCTGGGTCTTGAATGGGACACCCCTGCATGTGAAGTTTGGGTCTTGCCATATCATTAGGAAGTTCAGGACCTCTCTCAGTATGGTAACTTCCCAATTTAGTGGGTGGTGTTGGGGATGGAAGATCGTTGCCAGCCCTGACTGTAGTTGTTTCATACAAAGGCATGTCATTCTTATCATGTAGGTAGGGGTGGCCATGTAGCCTAGCAACTGAAGGCATCACCTCGCTGTCATGGTGGGGGTGTGGTGCAGTTCTGAAATGATGGTAGACATGGACTGACCTGGATAGGGTAGTGAGGCCATTGCCCTCACCAAGTCTAGCTGTGCTTCTATGAACTCTATTTTCCTTGTTGGGGTGAGTTTTGACTTTTCTAGATATATGAGGAGGCCTAGTTTGTTGCACAATCTTAGGACAGATTGGGCGCTGTGCCAGACCTGGTCCTTGGTACTAGCCATTCATCCAGGTATGGAAATATCTTGAACCTTTATTTTCTCAAATAGACCATTAGGGCTGCTATGCATTTTGTGAAAACCCTTGGGGCCAATGAGAAACCAAAAGGGAGGGCTGAGAACTGGAAGTGCCATGAAGCGGAGGAATTTCCCATGCTTTACCATGAAGCGGAGGAATTTCCTGTGCTTTTGCCTTATCAAGATGTGAAAATAGGCATCGTTTTATGTTGAGGACCACAAACCAGTCCCCCGGATCTAAAGAGGGAATAATCTGAGATAGAGAAAACTTTCGGAACCTTACTTTTTGTAGGAACTTGTTCAATGCCCTTAGGTCCAGTATGGATCTCAGGCCCCAGCTTGCCTTTGGAACCAGGAAGTACCTTGAGTAAAAGCTCCTCCCTCTTTCCCTTTTGGGCACTCTCTCTATTGCCCCCAGCTCTAGGAGCTTAAAGCATTCCAGCACCAGGAGTGCCTCATGGGAGGGGTCCTTGGCTCAATAGTGAGGGCGCGGTTTTCTTTTGGGGGGCCTAAACGTGAACTGGGTGGCATAATCTTGTGACAACATATCCAGCATCCATTGGTCTGATGTTATCTCGCACCACCTGAGTCGGAAGGAAGCCGGTTTGTTTCGGAATGGCAGGGGTGACTGTTCTGGCATTGGTGGCAACTGTCAGGCAAGAGGTCAAAACCTCTGTCTCTGGAATGATGGGCAGCTGGTGGGTGGCTTGGCTGGGGCCCTGTGACCTTGCTCCCCTTCCATGGCTGGCTCTGTCCCAGTCCCCACTTCCATAGGGGTGGTGCGACAACTGAAAGGATTGGCGACACAGATCCTGCTGCTGTTGCTGCTGTTATTGGTGCTGGTGCTAAGGATGGCCTAGCCAGCTAAGGGGTGTATGTAGCTAAAGAGCAGAGTGTTCCTTGGGAGTCCTTCATGCTGGGCAACTTGGAATTGATCAACTTGGCAAACAGTGATGGGTCCTCAAATGGGAGGTCCTGGATTGACTGTTGCATGTGTCGGGATAATCCCAATCCCTGTAGCCTGCAGCCTGATGCATAGCGATCGCCTAAGTGATCTCCCCTGCTAGCTGTGTCTGTGGTGTCCCATGAGAAGAGCAGCGTAGCCTGTGCCACCAACAGTCTTTCCTAAACTAAGGCGTCGTAGTCCACCATGTGGTTAGAAGGCATGAGGTCTCAAAACCTCTGCATGGACTTTCCTAGATTGAAAACATATCTGCCCATGAGGGCCTGCTGGTTGGCAATATGTAGTTGTAATGCTGTGGTGCAATAAATCTTTCTCTTAAACAGATCTAATTTCTTAGCATCTTTATTTTTTGGGGTGGCAGCAGGTTGGCCCTGCTTCTCCTGCTGGTTCACTTCATCTACCAACAGCAACCCAGGGGTGGGGTGTGTAAACAGGTAGCTAAATTTATGTGTAGGGATGTGGTACTTCCTTTTCATCCTCTTCGAGATTAGGGGGACTGATGATGGTGTCTGCCATCAAGCATGGGCAATCTTTAGTACCCCTTCAGGCAAAGAGACCGCCACTCTGGCCAGAGGAGCGGCATCACCGTTGTCAAAAAGGGGGTCAAAGTCCTCTCTGGCCACCTTGATTGGCAGGTCAAAGTTTGTGGCCGTGCACTTTAGCAGTTCTTGGTGCACCCTTGGGTCTTCTCTAATGGATAGGGACCATTGGTAGAGCACGTCATCGGGGAAGAGGAGGCTGTAACTCGAGAGTCATTCCTCCCTAGGCCTGAGAGGCCTTCCTCTGAGTCTGAGTTCTCATTTGACACCTCTGGATCATGTCCCCCCATGAAGTGGCAGGTCTTGAGGGCTCAGGAGATGGAGGATCCCTTTGGAGTGAGTCCCAGGGTCCCCAGTCTGCCCACTCCACCGACCAGTCCTTAAAGGTTTGTGGTGCAGGGGCCTGTGCTGGAGATGGTTTTCTTCCCCATGCGGGGGAGCAGTTGGATGTCCTGCGCCAATAGGTATGCTGGGAATGTCCCCTCTTCCACGTTGGTACTGGGTAGGTCCCGTGAGGGGCGCAATGCATCAGTGCAGGTGAAAGCAATGCTCATGTATCCCTGTGCCGGGGAGACAATGGCAAACTCTTCCTTCTCTGTTTCATAGCCAGACACTTTGATTCCAGTGGGAGTGGTGGGGATATAGATGGATGACGGCGTTGGTGCTGGGCATCAGAGCCTTCCAACAAGTGGGCTCTTGATCCGATGCGGCACAATTTCAGTGAGGGTGCCAGTGAATATTCCCGGGATGAGGCCTCCAGCAAGAAATGCAGATGGGCCCCATCATCCCCTGTCTCGGACCCTAAGCCCAAGGGGGTGGATGCCTTCATGGTCAGCGATTGTGCTGAGGGTCCCCGGGTTGATGCAGCAGGGATGAAGGCACCCATAGCAAGGGAGGACTGTGTCAATCTTCCCCAGCGGGATGTTGTGGGGACTGGGGTATCAAGGCCTGATATTGGGACGAACTCCTGCACCGCTGGTTGTGGCCCTGCACAGGTTCCTGCTGTGCCAAAGGGCCAGATTCAGCCTGAGGCTTGGGCCAGACCCCCGATGACAGTGCCAGCTTCCCCTTCAATGTTTGCAGTCTAGGCAGACTGGAGGTCAAGAGTTGTAGGAGTACCTTAGCTGCCTCGAAGGCCTAGGGAACAGCTGGAACCACTAGTGTTTTTTCAGTCTCTATGCCAAGGTTTGTGAGACCCCTCGTGCTTGCACCAGGGATCCCGACCTATGCTGATGGTAGGGCTTGACCTTTAGAGAGCAAGCCCTCGGTGCAAACTCCGATGCCCTGTGGTGTTTTTTTGGCTTCCTGGAGGGGGACTGGTGCTAAGGCAGGGCCGTCACAGAGTGCACTTTCTGCGCCAGAGCTGTCTGTGCTAATGATGGGATGCTCGATACCCAGGCTAGGCTCAAGGCCTCTTCCAGGGCCATGGAGCATAGGTGATTTTCCTGCTCCTTTTGCATCCTCAGCTTAAAAGGCTGGCTAATTTGCCACTTGTCAGTGCAATTGGCCTCCCCAAGGCATTTCAGGCATTTCTCATGGGGGATCACTGATTGAGAAAGCCTTTCCGCATGCAGCACTGGGCTTGAAATCAGGCATGATCGAGTCCATGCCAAGCCATTTGTTACCTCTGGGAGGCCAGATAGATACAAAAAGGGATTCCAGAGTTGGAAAAGAAAATAAAAAGGCAGAAGAAAGAAAAAGTACAGCCACTTGCAAGAGCAGACAGTTCCAGGACCGTTGCAATGGGTGGAAAGAAGGAACTGAAGTGGGGGGGTAGGGTTAGGGTCACCTGTATTCCACACAGGTGTGCATGTCAGAAGGGGCATTGGCCACTGACCCTACAGGGACAGGGTAGGGCAAAAAGCTTCTGGACAACTGTGTGCTATGGAATGTAGACAACTGAATGGGAATGGATGTGAGCAGCGCTGAAAGAAGAATGGAGATTTCATGGAAGAGCTCCCCACAGCCAGCTTTTCTTTCTAAGATGAAACATGATAAAAACTAAACCCACGCAACCCCTGGAAGAAAGGACTCACTTGGGGGCACTGGAACCAAAGGAGAGTGTGCCAGTCAGGCAGACAGATGGTGCAGAGGGAGTGTGAGCCAGCTGGGCAGACAGACACCGCTGAGGGAACATGTGTCAGTCAGGAAGACAGACATCCCTCTCATTGACATGAAAGCTGACTCCATGCTGTAGTCAGGGGGACCTTGCAGCGATTGATTTGGGGAGGCAGAAGCTTCCCTCTTGCTGAGATGTACTGGGATGATTTAATATACCACCAGACCCGTGTGCCAGGTAATTTGTCAGGGATTTCCTTGGTCCTGCTGGATGTGGCCAGTGTGGGACTAAGCAGGTGATGCTGTAGGGATTCCTGGATTTGGGAGCTTTCCCAGCCCTTGGTCATTCAATTTCCCCTTCAGCAGTGAGTTACCAACATGCTCCACTCCTGCAGCTTGCTCCATCTATTCGTGCCCCAGGCCAGACTCCCGCTGACTCTGGTGGGCAGAGACTGTAGGCTCAAGCCCCAGATCTACAGTCCCTTACACTTTTCTCAGTGACATCTAGTTTCCTTCCCTTGTTGTTCCCGGCCACAGACTTGTCATGGCACAGCAATAAATGGCCTGGGGAAGGCGGGGATGTAACTCTGACTGGATCTAGAGGACTGTTTATGAAAATCTCTCTTTAATATTTCGATAATCTGTATGTGATATACCATGTTTGATATCAATAGAAAGGCTGTAATCCGCTAGGAATGATTATATGATTTATATGCAGGTATTATATCTGTATTAGAAATTAGGAATCTATTTGTTTTATGTGTGTTCCAAGTTATTTGATTCTAAGGCAATCCCAGACTGGGTATCTGCAAAACCATTGTCCTCTTAATGGCCCTTAAAGGGAACTACAGCTACAGTGGGCCTGTTTGATGAGTTACCCAGACTGATCATCTGACTCAACACCATTTTAATTTGTCAAGGACTCTGAGAGTACGGGGAAAGCCAAAGGTGATAAAAAGCAGTGGCCCCCTCTCCATTTTGTCTTCAGTCTGTCTGCAACCAATACCATCCTCTGGAACTATTCTTCTGGGACTGAATAAAGGACTGAGACCCACCCAGGTGCTGGGTGCATATCAAAGGAATTGGACTAATTTGCAAACTGCAGATTCTTCAAGAATTTGCTTTCAATGGACTCTAAATCAATTGTATGTATGTGATTCATTTTGACTCTTTAACGTCTCTCATACTTTTGTTTCTTTTCTTCTTATATTAAACCTTTCGTTGTAGTTACTAAAGGATTAGCTGGCAGCGTGGTATTTTGGGTAAGATTCAAGCCTATGTTGTTCTGGGTGATGTGGCTGGTCCTTTGGGGTCAGGAGAACCTATTTCTTTAAGAGATCCAGTGGCTAGGTGGGGATGGGAGGCGCTGATGTTCATAAAGGGGGCTGTTTCTATTTTGTTATACTTGATGATGACCAGAGTGGGGAATCAGAAGCATGTTTTGTTACTAACTGGGAGACTGGTTTAAGTACCACCCATCAGTGGTTTAGGGGTCTGGCCCCAGGTTTTGCAGCTTGCCGTGATTTTGGCACATTCAGAAGGTTATCACAAGAGGCCTAGGTCACAGGGGACATCGGGCTGAGGCTATCTTAGGTAGCAGGGCCAGGGGGGTTGCTTGGTTGCCTTTTGCACTGATGCCAGGCAGAAACCCAGTTCATTGTGCAGGTCTCAGCCTCACTGTCTTTTCACTCCCCAGGCCCTGGCTACCAGGATTAGGAGCTAGTCCTGCCTGCATACCACACCAGACTGTAGGGCACTGCCTCACATCACTAATTCCAGTCAAGCTTTGACCTAAGTGGGGCACCAGGGTCTGAAATATTTTTCAGATTTGGAAAAAAACAACCAGTGGTTTTGCCGCAGGAATTGCTTTCAGTGATAATGGGGCTGGGCAGCTGGTGAAGACCGTACTTCCAGATTTCCCTTCGTTCACCAGCGCAGACGGACACATTACCCACCATGGGAGCTCCAGAGGATGAACAGGCCAAGCCAAACTTGCTTCAGGTTCTCCTGCTCTGTGGGGGAAGTGCACAGGCCCATACACAGCTCTTTTATATGGAGGGGGAGGGGCTAGGTTCCACTCCTTTCCACAACTTACACGAGGGAAGGACAGAGCAGCCTTGCGGATGCTGCTCTCTGAACAGGAGTTAGGCTAAGGTCTAACAGAATCCAAGGACTGAAAGTTGAAGCAAGGCCAATTCAGACTGGAAATCTGGTGCACGTTCTTAATGGTGAGGGTAACTAATCTTTGGAACAATCTACCAGGCTCATGGTCCATCAGTCTACCAGACAATGTAACAACAATCTACCAGACTTGTGGTCCATCACTGACATTTTGAAGTCAAAACTGGATGTGTTCCTAAATGATCTGCTCCAGGGATTATTTTGGGGAAGTTCTCCGGTCTGCGTTAGGCAAAGACTGATGACACAATCGTAATGGTCTCTTCTGCACATATACTTTGAGAATTGCCAGGATCACCCTGTTTTGCCTTTTGGAAGATGGGTACCCTAGCTGCCTTTGCCATTGTTTTGCATTTCCCAGGACTTCTACAACCCTAATTATACCTAATGTTGATCATGTGTTTTTCATCAGCAAACCTCAAAGCATGTTAAAAAAGAGGACAGGATCTTGATAATTTTTGCAGATGGGGAAACTGAAGCATGGGAGGGACAGTCACTTTTCCTAGGTCACTTAGCTGGTCAGAGGCAAGCTGGGAATGCCTTGATCTCCTGAGTCCCAATTGTGTGCTCTGTCCACCAGTCCACACTGCTTCAAAACTCAATTCCTTGAGATGTGCCTCACCCAGTCATTCAGTTCCAGGCTGTGTGTTTCCTCCCTGGTGTTAAGGGTGGATCAAGGCCCTAGGGGGCCTCAGACTGCCCACACCTGTGGGTTCCTTCTCACACTGCAGTGGCACCCTGCCTCAGGGCAGTGCAGCCTGGCCTGGTTAGCACTGCTGGTGCTGAAGTATGTGTGTCTGGGGCCCGCAGCCTAGTTGGTGCTGAAGGGGGCAGGACTGGGGAGGCGTCTAGGTCCCACAGTGCAGCTGGCACTTCACGGGAGGGGAGGATCTTGTACCATGACCCAGCCAGCACTAAGGGGAGCCAAAGTCCCAGGCAGCCTTGGGGATGAGGCAGGCCTGCACTCAGGGCTCCTGGCTGGCACCAGGCCTGCAGTCTGGCCCAGGGTAGGCTACTGCTCAGGCTCTGGCACTGGGGTGGGGAATAGGGCAGAAGGCCTTTGCTCACTTTGCTCCCGCTACGCACCCAGTGTGGCTGATTTGTCCCAGCAGGTCCTGGACCTCAGGCTGACCAGGGCTAGATTTTGATGGGGCAGCAAGGCCCCCCTTTAGGCTGGGGATGCAGCCCCTAAAGTCCCTGCCTTAATGCAGCCCTGCTAGTGTTCATCAATTGCTGTACTGGCAAGTACCTCAGCCTTCCTCTCCTCTACCCTCCCCCCATTTTTTGCCTTCTTGAGGTTGGATATTTGGGGGCACTCTCCACATCTCAGTGGTTTTGAGCCACCATTAATTTCACTGTTATCCTCATTCATCAATGGACCTACCCACTTCCCTTCTCATACTTCTCCAGCTTTTCCCCAAAGCCCTTCTTCTGCTCAGCTTTGGCACAAGTCCTGATTCCTCCCAGCAGCCCTTACACAAACAAAACTCCCCTGGACTCACTGAGAATCTGAGCTGAGGATATAGAGCAGCTCAATCCAGCTTGTGTTTCCAACAGAGAACATAACTTCACTGACTTGTGAGTCAGGTTCCCAGCTGGTGTAAACTGGCATAGCTTCAATAAAGGGCTATTGAAGTTCAGGAAGCTGTGCCGATTTACTCCATCTGAGAATCTGGCCCCACAGATCTTCCTTTCAGTGCCTTTCCCCTTCTTCATTACCAGTGCAGGCTTCTCTTCCTGCCTTCAGATCTCAGAGCCTCTCTCACCTCATTAGCTGCTCTTTATCCCTTTGCTGAAGCAGACACTTTCTCCACTAGGCTACACAGTCCCCAGAGCCCTGCTGAGCTTGGCTGAAATTGAAGCTGGTTTCTTTACCCCACAGCCCAGGTCTGGCTCCCTTGCATCTTTTATGGGCTTGAGCAGACAAATGTTGTTGTTTTATGGGCAATCCTGCTGTGAAGGGCGCAGTCTCTGGAAGTGGCCATGGAGATGGAGTTTCTGGCTAGAGAACGGCGTCAGTCTGGGGAGAGGTGGTTTTACGGCTCCAGAAAATGCTCTGCTGCTAGCAGACAAAGGCAGGTAAGGAATCATAAGCTCCTCTTTGATATATGACAGGGCAGGGCAGGGCAGCCTGTAAATCTCTTCCTCTCTTGCAGACCTCACTCCACGCCATGTACCATTAAACTGCTGGTGTCTGCTCAGCATGGCAGGTGGCCTTTGGCACTATCAGCTCAGCAGGGTGGAGCTCTCTGAGTGACTGACAGGAAAGCTCTACGCCCCAAACCTCTGCAGCGTCCAAATGATGCCCAAGTGAAGGTGGTTCTGACATCTCACTGGGCACCCATGGACTGTGTCAGACTAGAGCCAAAGGTAGTAGGTTGCAGTCACTCTACTCTCCAGCCCAGAGTCAGGGTTAGAAAGATTCAAACACCTCTGGCACTTTGGGCTTTCCACTCCACTGGATCTGTATGTTACAGCTTGAACCCATGGCTTGTGCAGTCCATGGGGAGTACAGGGCTCAGCATGCCATATTCTATCCTGACTCAAGCAGAGGCAAAGTGAAATAATAACACTTGGCACTTACATCAGGATATAAGACATAGGAACAGGCACACTGAGTCTGCCCAATGGCCCATTTCACCCAGTATCCTGTCTTTTGATGGGCACCAATGCCAAGTGTTTCATAAGGAATGAACAGAACAGGGCAATTAGCAAGTGATCCATCCCCTGTCACCCACTCCCAGGTTCTGGCAGTCAGAGGTTTAGGGGCACACAGAGCATGGGGTTGCACCTCAGGCCATCTTGGCTAATCACAACTGATAGACCTATCCTAGTTCTTTTTGAAATCAGTTACGCTTTTGGTCTTTACAGCATCCTACAGCAATGAGTTCCACTGGTTGACTGTGTGTTCTGGGAAGAAGTACTTCTTTATGTTTGTTTTAAGCTCATTGTCTTTTAATTTCACTGGGTTCTAGTGTTACCAGAAAATGATAAATAAAACTTCTCTGTTCACTTTCTCCATCATATTTACAATTCTATAGACCTCTATTATATCCCCCCTTAGTTATCTCCTCTAAACTGAACAGTCCTGTTCTTTTAATTCTCTCCTCATATGGAAGCTGTCTCATACCCCTAATCATTTTTGTTACCCTTCTCTGTATCTTTCCCACTCCTAATATATACTTTTTGAGATCAGGGGACCAGAAATGTATACAGTATTCAAGGTGTGGGTGTACCATGGATTTTTATAGTAGCTTTATGATGTTTTTCTGTCTTATTATCTGTCCCCTTCCTAATGGTTTCCAACATTCTGGTAGCTTTTTGCAGTCACTGCACATGGAGCAGGGCTGTCAAAGTATTAGGTATGACAATTCTAAGAACTCTTTCTTGAGTGTTACAGCTAATTTAGACTCTATCATTTTGTATATATAGTTGGGATTATTTTTTCTGATCTGTACCACTTTGCATTTATCAACATTGAATTTTATCTGCCATTTTGTTGGTCACTCATGTAGTTTAGTGAGATCCCTTTGTTACTCTTTGCAGTCAGCTTTGGACTTAACAATCTCGAGTAATTTAGTGCCACTGCCTTCCATCCAAAGACCTTGGAATGCTTTGCCTGGGTGGGTAACTCTCTCTTCTTTGTGTACAGTGGGGGTCTGCAGCCTGTGACTCTGGAGCCACAAGCGGCTCTTTAGCTGCCCCCTTGTGACTCCAGGCTCCCCTATCCCTGGGGGACCCTGTGGGGCCTCTTCCTGGTCTGCTAGAGAAGCCTGCAGCAGGTGCCCTGGGCCAGCTCCCCCGCCAGAAGGCTACGCCCACAGCTGTTCTCAAAATGTTGCTTATTGAAGGCATTTTTTTAAATGGCTCATATCTTTCAGGTTGCTGACCCCACGGGGTACATCTACACTGGAGCCTTAGGTCAACTTAAAAAAGGTTACGTTGACCTTCAGACCCCCACAGCCACACTGGGCTTTTATTAAGTTGACTTAAGTGCTTCCTTAAGTTGACTTAATAACACCACCTCTTAAGGTCAACTTAACGCTTAAATCAACCTTATTAAGTCAATGTAAGCCAATGTAGATGGAGGAAAACCCTTAAGTCAATCTAATTGGCCTCCAGGCCAATGCCCAGAGTTCCTGGTCACCAGGAAGAGTTAACTTAGCATCTGCCAGTGTGGATGCAGGCAGTTGACAGGAGTTTTCAATGTGGACTTTCTAAGTCGACTTAAAGTAGACCTTTTTAGGTCGACTTAATAGAGCCTCCAGTGTAGACATGGCCCAGGTGTATAGACTGTGACAGAGTGATGTAGTGAGCCAGTGACAGGGTGGTCTTATGCCCAACCATGTGCTCTAACTATTGGACCACATAGAGGTCATTTGGGTGAGCATTCATAGATTCCAAGGCAAGAAGAGACCATAGCGATCATCTAGTCTGACCTCCTGCATAAGACAGGCCGGAGATGTGCCCCAAAATAATCACAAAAACACCCAGTCTTGATTTAAAAATCATCAGTGATGGAGACTTCACCATGACCCTTGGTTAATTCTTCCAGTGGTTAATTAATCTGACTTATTTCATATTTGATTTTGTCCAGTTTCAACTTTCAGCCACTGACTCATGTTCAAACATGGAGGGTTGGGGCCTGCAGTCTCCATGGGGCGTACCCCAGTATTTGAGCTGTAGGGAGAGTCTAGTGACAAACTGAAGATCCAGCTCTCAAGTTCTCAAAAGTTCAGGTAGAGTGGGGGTCAGCAACCCATGGCATGTGTGTTGGCAGTAGCACACAAAATGATCTGGAGTAGCATGTGGAACCCTCTGCCGAAAGTGCCACTCTTACCCCAGAAGAGCAAGCAGCGGTGCCCCAGGCACCCCATAGTTCCAAGGCATGCCATGGAAAGAAACTGCTTGCACCTGCAATGGCTTCTTTTTGTGGCATGCCTGGGGACCCCTGCCCCAGATATGCCATAGAAAGGAGCTGCTCTGGGCGGCTTCTTTCCAGCATGTGCTTGGGGACTCATCCCTGGGCTTGCTGCATAGACAAGTTGCTCAGGCCAGCTTCTTTCTTTGGCATGCCTGGAAACAGCCCCCCACAAACTGGGCCATCCATGGGGGAGGAGAGGTGGTGATTGCCCCAGGCCCTGCGGTTCCATGGGCCCTGTGCTGTCCTGGGGGCGGCGCGAGCCAGAAAGAAGCAGATGCTGGGTTCCGCACTCCCGGCTCCCCCCTGCACTCCATTCCAAAGGCAGCGAAGAAGGGGGGCAGAAGGCAGCGTAGCTGTGGGGAGGGTGGCAGTGGTGCAGGCCCCGTGCTGCCTCCTGCCCCCTCCCCACTGCCTTCGGGACAGACCATGAAGGGGAGCTGGGAGTGCAGAACCCAGCCTCCGCCTTCGGTTGGCTTGCCCTGGCCCTAGGATGGAGAACAGGCAGCCCAGGGCGGAGTGGGATGACCAAGGGGTAGGGCTCTGCTCTGCTTGCTCTCCCCTGGGCTGGTTGTTCCCTCCTGGGGGCAGGGAGGGCCAGCCCAGAGGTGGGGCAGGAGAGAGGAGCCTGACTCCTGGGCTGGCTGGCCATGCCCCCCCAGTGCAGAGGGATAGTGAGGGTGGAAGGGGTCCCACAGAGGCTGATTGGCTTGGGCCTCGCACCCGCTTTGGAATGGCCCTGCCCACAAATACTTCAGCAGTGGAAGCCACCAGATTTTCAGGAAGCAGCCACTTTCTTTGGTGGAGGGGGCTACTGGCACTGACTGAGGTTCAGGGAGGAGGGGCTGGCACAGGTGTCAGTAAAGGTTGGCGACCCCTGAGGGAGAGTTTGAGTAACCCTCACCCCCGAATTCTGCTTGTGGTTCTGTCTCTCTAGCAGTGACTGAGGCACAAATGTAGCTTGATTGAAAGACGCCAGCATTTTAGTCCTAGAAGGAGCAGCTGATGTGTTTAGATGTTGAGGTCCCAGATTCAATCCATCTTGTCCCAGGGCACAGGGTTACATTTAGTTCCCTGGCCTGGTTGAGGACTGGCTCTACCTACATTTGAAAGCAGCCACATGGTGGTTATCCTGCCACATCTGTTGTGTTGACCATTGAGTCAGAGCACATGCTATGGAGGCTGATCAAGAGCAGAGGGAAGACTAAACTGTCTCCTGAAAATCAAGGGACTGTGACATACTTGGCAAGTGCTTCCCCTCCCTCCCTGCCCCTGCTCATCCAATGGCTAGTGGTTATTTAATTGCTCCTTCTCATGGACATGACAGCTACTGTGTGCAAGTGAGAGCAACTGTGAGTTCTAGGAACCCCTTGCTCTGCACCTCCGGGGCTCTTTGCAGGAGTGGTGCCAGACACTCATGCTCAGGTGAGCTAGTGGTGAGCCCTGGCTTGGGTAGCTCTTTTGTGCTGACTTTGCACAGTGTAAACAGCAGGATAGGTTTGGACCCCAGGTCTCCATGGACACACCAGTATGCTCCGGATGCCTGTTCATGTCTGCTGCACACTCTGCCCACCTCACTGTTACATCACAGGGACTGGCTGCCTTGGATGACAAGGGATCATAAAAGGTGGGACCAGGCCTGAGCTGAACACAAAAGGGACGCAGACACTGGTGTGCGTTACAGGGGCCAACGGAGCCTGTTTCCCAGATGCATGACACCACCTACAAGCCCTGGAAAGGGAGGGAGAGAGCATTTCAGTAGGCACAGCCAAGAGCGATGTGGGGAATTAATCTCAGGGAGGAGAGGACTTCCAGATAGCTCCAGCAGGATCACCTCTGGGGGAGTTGGGGAGGAGGGCTGGGAGCCCCCTCATAAAGGGCATTTAAAGTGATGCTGGATGCAGCCCTGTGGATGAGCCCCAGTGGAGGTGGTGACCATGGTGGCTTCAAGGGCCTTTCTCTCGCCAAGGACTATCATGATAAAGGCAGAGGGCTCGGACCAGGGGCTCTGGGGTCAGGCTCCTCCCAGCTGCCATGGAATTGTGGGTTCTCAGGCATTTAGTCTTTCTGGGCCTCAATTCCCAGCTGTGCAATAGGGAGAAGTCTTTCTCACTTGTAGAGCACAGCAAGAATTACCATTCAGAGGCTGCAGAATGCTCAAATACCATGGGGTGTGGGCTGCAGGAGCAGTTAGAGGGGATCTGTGATGTGTAGACATACTCTTTCCTCACCTGCTTGTGCTAGGATATGTGATCTTTGTTCTGTACTAGCCTCATGCCTGATTTTCTTCTGACCCCTTGAGAGCAGGGCAGGAGGCAGCCATCTTACTGCTCTCTTCTCCACATGTTACAGAATCTTAGAATCATTGAAGATGAGGGTTGGGAGGGACCTCAGGAAGTCACATAGTCTGACCCCCTATTCACAGCAGAACCAACCCCGATTAAATTATCCCAGCCAGGCTTTGTCAAGCTGTGCCTTAAATACCTAAAGATGGAGATTCCACTACCTCCCTAGGTCACCACACAGTGGCAAATGTGTCATGGCAAGCCAGGGAACTGGCTGGAGTCAGCTTACAAAGGATGGGCTGGAGGGTTGCAACACACCACCACAGGTGTTGCAACCTACAGAAGGTTGAGAACCACTGCCTTACGTAATGCATTCTAGTGTTTCACCACTCTCCTAGGAAAAAGTTTTTTTCCTAATATTCAGGGTAGACCTCTCCCACTGCAACTTGAGACCATTGCTCCTAATTCTGTCATCTGCTACCATGAAGAACAGCCTAGCACCATCCTCCCTGGCTCCCCCCTTCAGGTAGCTGAAGGCTGCTATCAAATCTCCCCTCATTCTTCTTTTCTTCAGACTAAACAAGTCCAGTTCCCTCAGCTTCTCCTTAAAAGTCGTGTTCCAGCCCCTAATAATTTGCATTGTTCTCTGCTGGACTCTCTACAATTTGTCCACATCCCTTCTATAGTGGGAGGAGGGGCAAAACTGGATGCAATACTCCAGATGTGACCTCACCAGTGCCAGGTAGAGGGGAATAATCACTTCCCTTGATCTGCTGGCAGTGCTCCTACTAATACAGCCCAATATGCCCAGAGCTTAAAGTAAGCCAGAACGCAGGGGAGCGCTGTTCCAGGACCCACTATTTTTAGGGGATCAGCATTCCAGGGCCCCTAAAAATAGAAAATGGAGCTGAAACGGTGTGTTCTGGGGCCAACCATTTAAAAATAGTAGGTCCTGGAATGCAGCATTCTGGCTCCATTTTCTACTTTTACAGGCCAGAAACTCCATCCCCCCAGCCTGGTCTCACTGAGCATGCTCTGTGAGGCCAGGCTCTTGGCCAAACTCCATCCCCTCAGCCTGGTCTCACTGAGCATGCTCTTGGACCAGGCTCTGTGGGGGGGCAGGAGCTGGGGTGCACGAGGGGGCCTGCTTCAGCATGAGGGGGGCCTGCACTGGCATGAGGGAGGCCACACCGGTGTGAGGGGGGCCTGCTAATTTGGGAGGGTTCCGGGGCCCGGCAAATTATACTTTAACCCCTGAATATGCCGTGAACCTTCATGGCAATAAAGGCTCACTGTTGACTATATCCAGCTTTTTGTCCACTGTAGTCCTCAAGTTGTTTTCTGTAGAACTGCTACCTAGCCAGTCAGTCCCCAATCTGTAGCGGTGCATGGGATTCTTCTGTCCCAAGTGCAGGACTCTGCACTTGTCTTTGTTGAACCTCAAAAGACTGGGTGGGGGGAGCCGAGAGACAATCCTTCAACTTGTCTAGATCACTCTGTATCCTATCTCTGCCCTCCAGTGTATCTACCACTCCCCCCCGTTTAATATCATCCATGAACTTGCTAAGGATAAAATCCATTCCATCCTCCAGCTCTTTAATGAAGATATTCAACAAAACCAGCCCCAGCACCGGTCCCTGAAGCACTCTACTTGTTACCAGCTGCCAACTAGATGTTTTGGTGTTCATTACTACTGAATGAGCCCAGTGATCTAGCCAGCTTTCTCTGCAGCTTATAGTCTGTTTATCCAACCTGTACTTGTTTAACTTGTAGATAGGAATACTGTTGTAGACTATATCAAAAGCTCTGCTAAAATCAAACTGTATCACATCCATCACTTTCCCTGTATCCACAGAACCAGTCGTCTTATCATAGAAGGCAATCAGGTTGGTGAGGCATGACTTGCCCTTGATAAATCCATACTGACTGTTCCTGATCACCTTCCTGTCCTCCAAGTGCTTCAAAATGGTTCCTTGAGGACCTGCTCCATGATTTTTCTGGCAACTGAGGTGAGGCTGAGTGGTCTGTAATTACCCAAATCCTCTTCCGTCTCTTTTTTGAAGATGGACACTATATTTGCCATTTTCCAATCATTTGGGACCTCCTCCAATTTCCATGACTTTCCAAAGATAATGGCTAATGGTTCCGCAATCACAGCAGTTGACTTCCTCAGCACCCTCTGATGCACTGCCTACAACCCCATGGAATTGTACATGTCATAGAAGCATAGGGTTTGAAGGGACCTCATGAGGTCATCTAGTCCAATGCCCTGCTAAAAGCAGGACCACTCTTCTAAATAGCCCTGAATCTTTGCTTTCATTTACTAAGGGCCAGATAACTGGCCTGGAGCCCCCAGGCTACTGTCCACCATGCTTCCCCCCCCCCAGCCCCTGTTCTCTCAGCATGGAGGTCTGTCAGTGGGGGAGGAGGGATTCTGAAGCCAAATAGTGCTCCCATCCCAGCCCCACCCTGACCAGTCTAGCACTGGGGGCAGGGATGGAGCTGGTTGCCATGCAGCGTAGCCCCCAGTGCAGTCCTCCAGGGCCCCGGAAGGCCATGATGGAGTAGCAGAGGTCACACCGAGACCCAGGCAGCCCCGCCCCCAGGTGGAGTGTACAGGAGCTGGTCTGCCCCACTCTGCCCCTGGGGACAGATCAATGGGCCCAGAGGTGGGACAGGACCACAAAATTTGGCCCCAGGACCCCACACTCCCTGCCCCAGCACTGGCAGGGTAGGAGGGCTCTCAGCACTCCAGCCCTGCTGGTGTTGAGGGGAAGCCAGATAAAGGGTTTAGGGGCTGCAGCCTGGGGCCCCCTTTCTGGCCACAGCCTGGGGCTTCAGCCCCTATAGCCCCTGCTATGACCTGGCCCTGTCCATACTTTGCTGCCTAGTGCAGTCATTTGGGAGCTGACTTTGTCTGTGAAGAGAGGAAAAAGAAGCATTGAGTACTTCAGCTTTTCCACATCATTTGTCACTAGGTTGCCCACCCCCCATAAGGGATTCACATTGTCCCTGACTTTCTTCTTGTCCAACAGGGGTAGCCCCACACCAGGAGCCCAGGTAAGCATCTCACATCATATTTGCTGCAGCACAATTGCCCTGGGATCCCCAATGGGTTCATCAGCATCCACGTCAGGAAAGGAGGCTGAAGTGCATTAATCATCCTAGCAGAGACCTCCCCACTTGTCCCTTTCCCCCTACCCGCTTGCCCAGCTCGACTCAAACACAGACAGTTCCAGATCTGGGCATGTTTGCGGGCATGTATGCAGATGCTGTTCAGCTGTCCCTCTCCTGGACCAGCCTGTCCTCAGACACTGCTCTCAACCCTTAGCACTGGCAGGTTCACATTGGCACTGAGGGCTTTGCCCTTCATGCAGTGCTAAGCCTCACCCTCTTGCTTAAAATGGTTTGACCGCTCTGCTGTAATCTGCAGTCCTCCCAGACACCAGCTCCAAGGCAGGGAAGGGACAGCTTGGAAAGAAAGTTGATCCACATATGCTGGATATGGGAGAGTTGGGAAAAGTGCAGCAACCACACCACTGCCAAAGACACTTACCTCAACCAATTCTCCCCCACAAATCCAGCCAGCTTTTGAGTGCAGGCATGGATCAGTGGGCCAGAACCCCAGCAGGTGTAGACCAGCATACGTCCAGTGAAGCTCAAGGAATTGCACTGGTTTGCACCAGCTTGGTCTCTGGCCCACTGATCCATGCCTTGACACCTATTTACCCCAGCCTGTAACAGGGCTGGAATGGCCCCGTGCTGGCCCAGGGAGAAGGCGTTCCAGTCAGTCCCACTTCATGCCAAGGCTCCCTCTCAGGTGTTTGAGCTGCAAGGCTGCTACGGAGAGGAGGGGTAGGACATTTAATTAACCCTTTCCCTCCAGTGGGTACCAGAGGTGTCACCCCACCTCTCCCTCAGTGCAGCAGCAATGTGATAGCAGTTAGATTGGCAGGTAGAAACTGTCTCAGAGAGGGGCTAGGGCTGGGAGAGGGACCCAGTTTGGAGCAGGGTAAAGGAAACATCTCCTGCTGGAGTCCTCCCAATTCTGGACACTTGATCTTTGCTCCCCTCACAGACACCCAGCATATCTCTGGTCAGGCTGAGTGGAATTAGTGTAGGGTTACCAGGGGCGCCAGCCCCAGAGTTAACCCTTTCCCAGCAGGGAGGGCAGCTCAGCAGCTAGCTCCCTTGTGCAACTTTCTGCTTCTGCACCCCCCACCCCACAAGGTCCAACAAGAGACAGGCCACACCTTTGTACCATGGATCTGCCTGGGCTGCTGCTGCGACCTGGCACCACTGATCAGCCAGGTCTCCCAAGGGTTATACTGGTCCAGAGGGGATGGCAGCTCCCTGCCCCCCCCGCTTACTGCAGCCCAATATCAGCTGTTTGCTGCTCTCTCATTAGTTCCAAAGTGCTCTGAGATCCTCAGCACTAGACTGCTTTGTGACCTGCCAGTGCCACACTGTGTCAATTGGTGCACTTGTGAACTCACCAGTGCATGAGGGCAGAGCTCCCTCCATTCCAGGGGCTCTCTGGCTGGCAGCTGGGATGGAGGCTGGTGTGCTGCCCACTGCAGCATGCCGACAAAAGACACAGCCCTGCAATAAGTTATCCTGGACCTGTCCTGGCTGGGCAGCGATGTCTCTTCAAGTCTTGGCCTAGTACAGGACACCTTCTCCTCCAGCTCTCTGCCACCCTACCCCCCTCCCTACACCCCTATTTACAATCACCTGTTGTGCCCAGGGTGGCGCTAGCTGCTGTCTGCCTGGCAGATTTCACTAGAAAGGTGCTGGTGTTTGTCAGGGTCCCTAAAGCAGTGACAAACCTTACGTCCACTGGAAAATCAACACAGCCTACCATCTCCCTGAGCTCTCATCCCATCACATGAGAACACACCCTGCTACCGAGGTGGTATGGCCCGTCATCTCCAGCTCCTTTCCACCCCACCCCATGCGATGGTGCTGCTGAGGGGGTGAGGGGCCAGGCTGGGAAATAATCATTCCCTGAGTATGGAAATGTAGCCGGCACTGCTGGACCAGGGACCCCCACATAACAGCTGTGTGTGCATGGTTTGTGTGCATGTGTGTGTGAGTGCAAGTGCATGTGTGTTTTTTGTTTGGGGTGAGTGTGTGAGCACACACCTTGTGTTTGTGATAAGTGTGAGCATGTAGCTGTGTGTCTTTAGGGGTGAGTGGGTGTGCAGCTCATATAGGCTGGACTCAGCACAGGGTGGTAGCTGCATGGCATGGTTCTGAGATTCTCCGGGGTCCCAGTTCAATGACAGAGCCAGACTGCTGCTCTGGACTTTCTCCAGGGCTCTGAGTCTCATCTCAGCTTACAGGATGTGAACACACATCTTCATACACACGTCTCCACACACATATCTCTGCACACACAAACATACATGCTCACTACCCCACTGGTCCTTTCACTAACAGGCAGCTCTTAGGCCCGTTCTAGTTCTGCATTCAAATGCCCCCCTTGGCCCTTGAGGCAGAAGCATCTGGCATCTGCACCTTGCCCTCGGCAGTGCCCCACATACCCCAGCATGGATCCAGGAGCCCCCACTGCAGCCCCCATGTGAAAATGAGGTCCATCCAGTGGCTGACTCAAAGTCGCTCTTCCCCACAGACATGGGAGTGTGACAGGCTCCCCCCAGAAGCCATTCATTTGCTGCAAGTACCCCCTACCCTCCCTTCTAGCATTCAACCCACGCCCCTGCCATATTATTCCAGACCCTCCCAGGCCTAGTACCCCCCATCTCCTCCCTTCGGTCCGGCCTTTCCCCAAGCTCCCTCCCGCAGTCCCCTGGCCCTGCTCAAACACCCTTGTATGCCTCCTCTGAGCACCACGTTGGGCCAGGCCACACACAAACTACAAGGGGTGACACTCACCGAAGTCCTGGTCCCCTCCGCCTGTGCCCACCCGGCTCTGTCTTTCCCCATCTCTGACCCTTCTCCTCACACCTCCCCAGCCTCAGGCCGGCTCCTCCCCCAAATAAGGGGCGCAGGCCTGCTGCCTTCCTTACACAAACACACTTCAAAGGCAGACAGGGTCTGGGTCCCGTTTCCTGGTGGGGATGGGGCAGGGGGGAGGGGGGGGTCTGGCCAGCTTGGGGGCCTGGTCAGGAAACGCACCCGCAGGGATGGGGAGAGCCAGCAGCAATAACATTTGCATTTCTTACTACCCGGGAATGTCAGAACAAGAGGCTCTGGGACGGAGGGGTAGCACCTGGCAAGCAGTCCCGGATGAAAGGCTCCCAGCGTGGAAGGAAACCACCCCCCTCATCCTTCTTTCATGCCAGGGGCTAGGGCATCTGTTCTCATTTTATTTAATCACAGCCAAGAGTGACTGTGATCTCCCAGCCCAGCCTCATCTGGGGCTGCTGGCGCCTAGGTGCCACAGTCTGCCTGGCACATGGATCCCACCCATGGCCTGGGCCAACTGGGGCAGGCTCTGGATGGCATTTCAGTACCTGCTCTTGTCAGACTGATGAAAACAGCAGCTCCACGGTTTCCTAATGTCCACTTTGTGCAAGTTGTGAGAGCATTATGTGGTCACGGTATGGGAACTGCATGTCTGCAAGAGAGCCAGGGCTGGAACACCAGGGGGGTCTGCAGGGCGGGACTGGGGATGCAGGCAGAACTAGAGGGAAAGTCCAGGGCTGGTACAGCAGGGGGTGGGCAGTGGGGGTTATGGGGTAACAAAAGAGCTGTGGGCACATGGGGAGCATGGAGCTGGGATAGCAGGGTCTGTAGGGTGGGTCTGGAGACACTGGCTGAGCTGTGTGAGGTGGGGAGCCTAGGGTTTGAGGTCAGTGTTGAGGGGCACTGGCAGAGGTGGGGAGGGAGGGAGAAGGGAGCTGGGTTGGACTAGCAGGGTGGGGGGGCTGTGCAACAGGATTGAAGCATAGCAGTCAAAGCCATGCGTGGAGAAGCTATGACAGAAATAGAAGGGGAGTCTGAGCACTGAGGGGCACCTGCAGAGTTGTGAGGGGAGGGGGGATTGCCCAGCACTTGATCCCTTATCTTTGCACAAGATAATGGCTTTGACCCTTCACACTCATGGCAAACTCAAAATTTCTGCAAGTTCACCCACAAATTATACTCTTTCCCCACCCCCACTTCAGTGTCCTGCAGCAGCAGAGTAAATTGGAGCCTTACAAGTAATTCCATTATTTTGGTTGTATATTAATACCTCATATTTTTGGGGCAGTGTATAAAAGGGCAAGCAGTGAGAGAGAGGTCATCTCTGGGTGGCTGGACAGAAAAGCTCTCCCTCTCTTGCAGAATGCGTGTGCTCTGAATGGGAGGGAAGGCCCAGGAGCGTCACAGGAGACAAAAAGCAGAGAGACTTTCTTTTCCAACAGACTTTCTCAGATCCATAAGGGGTGGGCTGGAGAGTCCAGAGCAGCTCAGGGCTCTGTCTGAGGAGCTTGTCTGCCCCCCACCCTTGATGCTTGGGGACCTGGCAGAGTACAGACACAGCTGTCAGCCCTTTACCATGCAACAGGCACTCTAGCCATTAGCCAGGCCTGGTTCCACCTCAGTCTCCTCCCTTCAGTCCATCCTTTCCCTGCACTCCCTCCCATGGTCCCCTGGCCATACTTACATACCTCCTCTGAGTGCCATGCTGGTCCAAGCCACATATAAACCATAAGGGGAGACACTCACCAGAGTGCTGAACCCCTCCGCCTGCACCCACCCAGCTCTATCTTTCTCCATCTCCAACCCTTTTCCTCACACCTCCCTAGATGGATCTTTATTCCCTTCTACTAGCCACACCGTGCACGAGTTTGTCAGCCCAACAGTGTGCCTACCCTAGCATCTGATAATCCAGCTGATAGTTTATCACACCCCAGATTTCTCCTGTCTCAAATGGTGGTTCTGAACCACTTGGGACATATTACTGTTGCCATATAGCAGTTAGTGTGTCATGGAGACCTGGGGAGATGCCTGGATTTGGCGTGAGGGGAGCGGGCTGGTGTGTCCAGCTGGGTCACGTCATGCCTCGCCACCAAGTGTGTCACGACCTACAAGAGGTTGAGAATCACTGGTCTAAGAGGCAGATAATGCAAGGGGCTAAGTACCTTCACACAGCAGCAACAGTTAGCACCTTTAGTGGAAGCTACAAGGCACCTGAGCATTGAGGTCAGGGCTGGCATTGGAATGTGCTATGTTTATTTTCCCACACTTTCAAGTGAATATTAGTAATAATGGAAATCACCTTATCTGCCCGTATCCTGCAGTTTGGATCCTTGGTTTTTGTTTTGTTTTTTTTTTAGAAGCCAGACAGTTACTATGGCCCTTGCATAAAGATTACACAAATTCATTCAGCAACCAGAGCCCTACATTAATTCCATTTTTTTGGCATGCACAACTCATTGCAGACACTGGCTGATCAACCCCCACAAGTCTTCAACAGAGACGTCAGGCCACACACAGAACCAGTGGCAAACCCAGGGTTAGAAATCAGGCTCTCTGAGTTCTAGTTTCAGCCCAGCTGCCCCCATTCACCCTCAGAGGAAAGGCCAGTAGCCAGAGGTGGGGCCACGCTGGGAGAGAATTAGATTAACTTTGATCCTAAATCTTCAGGGAAGCAGGGCAAGCCCTGACGGCAGCATGTGGGATGCAAGAGGGAGCTGCATGGCATTCCCTACCCAAACCTTGATCCAGAACCAAGGTCGAAGCTGAGTGGACTCTGAGGGGCAAGGCAGTGTGGAGAGCTTTAAAAAAAACCCTTCCCTGAGCGCCAGTCACTGCACTGTTGGCTGCCTGGGAACATTTAGTGACAGACGGCGCCTGGCTAATGTCTCAGCAAGCCAGGGAAGGAAGCAAGAGAGGAGCTGGAGTGATTTGTGTTGATGAAGTGTAATAAGCTCCTCGAGGGGAGAGAGATACTTGCAAGCCTTTCCCCAGCACAGCAGAGAAGGACACATGCTCAGATCAGAGAAGCACAGTGGGTAACATACAGACAAACATACATAATCTTGGTAACTTAGGCACTTGGATCAGAAAAATGCATACAGAAAGAGTGGTATAACGTGGACACATGGGGTAACAAAAAAACATACAGAGAGAGAGAGAGAAACTCTGGCAGACTCTTCCCAAACAAAGCTTCCCTGACTGTAAACTGGCATGCACAGCATCCCAAGCCACATGCCCGAGACAGTGGACCAGGCAAGCGCTCAGGATTACGACTCCTATATTGTGTGGTAAATGCTAAGGATTTGCAATTTGCTTCATTTTGATATGGAAAACACAGACCTTACAAATTTCGCTGCAAAAATCCCATTGCAGTGGGAAGGGGGGGTTTCTGGGAGGTGTAAATTCAGAGCAGAGCCTTGAATCCAGGTCCCTCACAGCACAAACAAATGGCCCAGACTCAGGTTCTTGGCTCTATATTTTGACCAGAAATTCCATCCTGGCCTCAGGAACCTTCCCAGTGAAAGTTCTGTGAAAATGGACGTTTTCACAACTTTGTGGCAGAAGCATAATTTGTCAATTATTTTTCATCCTGCTCTAGGAGAGGCTTCTGCCCTGGGATTGGGCTGGATCTAGCAGCTGCAGTCCAGCCCAACATGTAGTCCCCACCAGGGTGCCTCTGGCACAGAACTTAGGGCATTGTCGTCTCTCACTGAGCAACACTTGATAGGTGGTTGTGCCAATAATGGCACACTGAACTGAGGTGGAAGCAGACCACTCATGAAGTCCTGCCTGGACACAGACACATAACCAGAGCCCTGCCTGCCCATGCACCAGGTGTGCTCGTGTGCACACGCACACATATACAAAGAGAGCTGCTGTTTCGAGGGGGAGTGGCTTTCCTCAGAGACTGATGAGGAGTGCATCAAGCACCCTGGTGGATGGAGTCAGAAAAGTCACACTATCCTGCCAGAAGCAGAGAAGTGGGACAGGAATCAGAGGTGTAAAGGGCGGGTCCTCAAGCTCAATGGGGAGAGAGCCACTGGAGGAGGCCATATCTTTTCTGTTGCTGGAGCAGGTACTCCAGGAGGACTCTGCTGCACTGAGAACTTACCCAACCTCTCAGACAACCCAGAGACTGAGGAGCTACTGGGGCTACCACTGGCAGTGTATCCTGGATTATGATGCTGGGATCCAGGTGCAAGAGGAGGGTAGGAAGTAGCCCAGGGACAGCCAGCTGTAGCCCAGCTGCTTTGCTGTCTGAGTTGAAGTCAATATTGCAGCTGGATCCCTGCTGACCCAGTGGCAGAACTGGCCATCACTGTTAGGGCCCTTGTCTGGGACCCAGTGGAGTAGCATGGGCTCATGTCCCTCTATTCTCTGCTACTAGCTCCACCTGGAGGTGGCAGCCTCCTCACCGTAGGCTAAGAGCCCTGTATTTGCAAGCTGGATCTGCCCTGCCTGAAGGTCAAAGACTTAGACCATTCAGTACTCCACCCTGCCCGAGGGCCTGAGTCCCTAGACCAGTGGTTCCCAACCTTTTCTCTGCTGTGGCACACCTTGATACCTTTACATTTTTCGAGGCACACCACCATTTAAAAAATTCATGAATATTCAAATTAACTTATATTACTTATGAATATTCATGAATCGTGGCACAGTGTTTCGGAAATGCTCCTATGTGGGGTAGTAGGGGTAGCAGAGCAGAGATGGCAAAATGGGATATCAGGAGTTGTGTGCAGTGACAGGAGTGAGTGTGGGGAGCAGGCAGGGGTGGCAAAAGAGGACAAGGGCAGCCATGTGAGGAACAGCACAAGGGTGGCAATAGAGGAGAGAGGAAGGGAGAACAAGAGTGGTTTTATGGGGGGCCACGGGGGAACCTGGGGTGTGGGAAGGTAGGGCAGGGGAGCATGGCGCAGCATCCACTTCCCCCTTCACCACAGTGGCTCCCTGCCACCCAGGGCAAATCCTCACCCCACTGCTGCTCCTTCCCACACCAGTGGGTCCCGTCCTCCCCTCCCCCAGCCCCCTGCTGCCTGTAATGGACCCTCCCATCACTGCAGGGGCCAGAATCAGGCCTCCAAACCCCAGCTACACCCCTTGACACACACAGTCATCCCACCCCCAGCTACACACACCCTCAACCAAACAGCCACCCCACAACCCCAGCTACGATCCCTCTGCTACACATTCACTCCCACCCACCTCTGTTACACACACTCACCAACTCCACACAACCCTCAGCAGCCCCCCTCCTCCCCCCAAAGCCCTTACCTGGGCTGTTTGCAGGCTGCCTGACACAAGCTGCTCTGCCCTGCAGGGGGAGATTCACACACTCCCAGCCTCCTGCAGCTCTCTCCTGGCTGGGCTTAAGGTGGAGCCACCGGAACGCTGCCTTCCAGCTGCTATTTTTAGGGGGACCCCTGGAACTCTGCATTCCAGTGCCTTCCTCTATTTTTAGGGGGGCCAGAACGCTGCCTGCCTAAAGGTATGGGGCCCCTGGAACTGTGTTCAGTGCCTTTCCCCTTACTTTTAGCCCCTGCATTTTCCCAGCCCTGCACAGCGCACATGGCTGGGCTGAGGAGGGAGGGAACTTTAACTCTGGCTCTCAGGGATGCTCGCGGCACACTTTGGGTGGTGCTGTGGCACACCAGTGTGCCCTGGCACACTGGTTCGGAACCACTGCCCTAGACTATTGCCATCTTGGCTCTGTCCTGCTCAGGGGACCAGCGCCTCACAGACTGTTAATTCCCAACTTTTCTGAGCTTGTCTCAAAGGTGCAACAGCAAGGGGCGTGGCTTCCCTGAGTGACTGATCAGGAAGGATGGCCAGAGTGCACTCTTACACAGAGCCACCTACACACACACATGCAGAGGCAATCATTGATGACAGGTGACAACCTCTACACTCAGAGATGAAGGGGGATTTTCTCCCATGAAAGCTCATGCAATAAAGATATTTGTTAGTCTTTAAGTGCCACAGGACTCATTGTTTGTTTTACTGAACTATGCTAACAAAGCTGCCCCTTTGGATATACACAACCATATTCTGCCACGGTCTGCCTACAGGCACCCAGCCCTGGCCATTTCATGTGCCCATCTGCAAGAAGACATGTGCATGCCCTCAGGCTCCCTAGGCACTCTTGTCCCCATCCAGCAGGCCAGTCCTTGCTGAGAATGTGCTGACCCTGAAGGACTCTGGTTGGAGGTGATGCCACAGACCCACTCATCTCCCACAGGAAACCTGATCCCAATTTTCTCCTTACCACCAGAAGCTTGCCCTGCACCACCCTGCTTGTTCATGGTGCAGAATGGCCAGGGCTGCGAGGGAGCCGTGCACTGGTGGGCCTTTTGTTGCGTCCGCCAGTCTTCTCCAGTGTGTTCCAGGGACGGCAGAACAGCCAGATCCTCCAGCACCCTGACCACCAGGCAGAGCCGTAACTAGGACGGGGCGAATGGGGCAAAAACCTGGGCGGGAAATTTTAAAGGGTAGCTGCCAGATCCTGCCTGGCCTGGAAGAGGAATGTGCCTTAGGCACATTCCTTCTGGATCCAGGCAGGGGCTGGGGGAGTTTCTCCCTCCCTAACCTGAACATCCCTAGCTGCTCTCAGAGCAAGTCACCCTCTTCCCCCACGCAGGGTCTTTGCCACTCTTCCCGAGTGGCAGGGGAAGCACCCCCCGCAGGTCTCAGACGCTCTGGCAGTTTTCTGCTGCTGGAAACAAAGTGGCTTCTTGCTGAGTGACTGAAAACTTTGGCTTCTTCTTCAAGCGCTGCTCAGGTACATTCAGAAATAGGTGTCTCCGTTCCAGAGCACCTGATGGGTTGGAACTTTTAGCCCTAGCCTGTCAGAAGAGGGCAGGCAGCCACCACCCCCCATGCCACCCCGTGCCTATATATGTAGCTGCCACCTGACCCCTCCCCAGTTTCATTTCTTCTGTCTTTGCGTCAGTTGTGGAACTGCCCGCTCCTTGCGCCTCGCAAGCAGCCTGTCCATCGTTCGCTGTATGAGCTTTTCACCTGACTGGGAGCACCTATTTGTGAACTTAGTTCCACCAGAACAGGTCTCCTCTCTCGGGCTGGAACATCGGACTCTTCCATCATCCGCCATGCCTGGGTTCAAACCCTGTGCCGAATGCGGCAAGGCCTTCCTGCGGGACGATCCCCATGAGAAGTACCTCCGGTGCCTGGGCAAAAGCCACATGGTCAATGCATGCTCCATCTGTCTGTCCTTCAAGCCAAGGACAATCAAGGACAGGAAGCAAAGGTGCCATGCCCTGGCCTCCGAGCAGTCTCGGCACTCTTCCCCCAAGGCTTCGGGACCTCCTGCAGCACCGCGTGCCACTTCAGCACCGGAACCCACCCAGCACCGCACTGACAAGGGCCGCAGGACCAGCTTGGTACCGACCTTGGTACCACAGCATCGACGCAGCCCTGTGTCTCCAACACAGGGCTCCCCCGGGACTGGTCAGGGTCGGTGCCAATCCCAACAACCCCGGAGGCAGTGGAGGCTGCCAGGGCACTCCTGCTGCCTACACCTCCCTCCCCGACACTGGTTAGAAGAGGGAAGCCGGCCTTCATGTCGAGGGCCTGGGCGCAGCATAAGTGGCACCGCTCTTCGTCCCCACCACTGGCCCCAGGCTCTGAAGCCCCAGAGCCCATCACCCATGGGTCCTGGTACCGTGGAGCCGTCCCTTCAGCAGCATATCACCCTGCTTTCTCTGGTACCGCCCCGTGGGTCCAGAGATGTTTCCCCCTCTTCCAGCCCAGGGGAAGGGGCCTCAAAGGGCTCTAAACAGCCTAGGAGCCGGGTGTTGGCACCATCGCCCTTCCAGTACCACCTGCATGAATGGTCTCCGCAGGAGGCCTCTGCAACCTCATTGGTACCACCCCCAGCACGAGAGGGAGCCTTAAACCCAGTACCGTCCTGTTACATGGGCGATTTGTCAGCGCATTTTGATCTCCTGTGCTGTGTTTCAGCCCACATGGAGATGGAGGTCCAACCCTCCGAGGCGCCCTCCGATGCTTTATTCGGCCAGGTGTTCTCCTCGGCAGAACCGGTCGTGGTTCTCCTCCACCCTTGCATCTGGGACCTGGCCTTCTCCCACTGGCAAAACCCGAGTTCAGATACAGCGGGTCTCAAGTACAGGGTCCCAGGGTCAGAGCTACCTTCACTCACCCACCCAGTCCCACCTCGTGCTGTGGTGGAGGCAGCCTTAGGGCCGGGCCAGACTCCCCGAGATCCCCTCCTGACATCGAGGGACACAAGGAAGTTGGAGTTACTAGGGCAGAAAATATACTTCTCCTTGGCCTTCCAGTTGCAGGTTGCGAACAACCAGGCTCTAACAAGCAGATACATGTTGGACGTGTGGGAGTCAATATACAAATTCACACATCTACTCCCATCAGAGGCCAGGGAAGAGTATGATGCCTTCTTGGAGGAAGGTAAAATAGCCTCCCAGGACCTCCTCTTGTCATCTTGGGACGCGGTGGATACGGCAGCCCACACCATGGCCTCAGCGGTAACCCTGCACCACACAGCCTGGCTACAGGAAGCCAGAGTGCCCCCCGGCCTCTCAGCAGGTGGCCCTCGATCTCCCCTTTAGGGACGACGCCCTCTTCCCACAAGAGACCCCGACTGTCTTGGGGACCGCTCGTGAGCCCGAGGGGAGTTTAAATACCTCAGCCTTCTCTTAACAGGTCCTCTTCCATATCCTCCTGCCCCATAGGGCCCCAAAGTAGACTGACCCCTGCTTCCACCCTCTTCTCTTTAGTTACTGGTGAGGACTCAATCCTCACCACCACAACTTCAGTTTGAAACCCACCTGGGGGACCTTTCCGGCAAGGCCCTCCCCCACGCAGCTCTGGGGAGGGACCCTGTCCAGTCAGTCGGCAGTATCATTTAAGATCACAGCCGTGCTGTTAACCATCCAGACTCTGTCATTGAGTGTCCTCTGACTCGGTACCATTCATCTGAGCTGACAGAGTGCCCTCCCCTGCCCCCCCTCCCGGTGAGGGCAGACAGTTCAGAGGTTAAGTACCCTCTCATCCTTCCAACAGGATTAGGGTTGGACACACATCCATACTCTCGCTTTTTACCCTAATACGCAGTACCAGGGGGCTTTACGCTCCCATTACCCAAACCTACTTGATCACAGTGGGGATCTGCAGTCAAATTCCATGGGCATCCCTTAGAGAATGGGTTTTGCTCCCAAGGCGCTATCATGCCCTGTACACAACACCTCCTGCTCCCTGGGCAGCAGCTTCTTTACCTTTCGGGACACATAAGGGTTCACGAACACACTGCAAACATCAAAGAGTGTATCACCCCATCGATTCCTGCTCTGAACCAAACGGGGCCCTCCCCGCTTTTTACTGCGACTATTCCACACCGAGCAACGTCACTCCCACACACTTCCATTCCACCCCCCCAACCAGGTGGTTGGAGGCCCCCTTGTTGACCCTTGTTACCTTGCCATAGAACATGTCACTCCCCTGCCCCGAAAGTGGGGGGGTGGGGTGGCAACCTTCCCACCCTTCTTCCATGCTGCCCTAACCAACCCTTTCCAATTGCCTTTAACAGGATTAGATTAAACATAGCTCACGTCTGATCGACCCCAGGGTCCTAAGGTATGTATCTCCAGCTCGGGATATGAAAACCCCTTCCTGAACCCATAGAGCAGGCATATTGCTTCTGCCTGTCAGGTATGGGACATATAGGCCGGACCCTGCCTAGGGACACAGGCCTTTGATAACTTGCTCATGACTCCGTGTCAGTGATAAAACCCCTACCCTTGTTACTACCAGTGGGTTCACAGCATGGTGAACGACTTACTGAAGGGTTGCACTAACTGGGCCTTCGCCTCGTTTCTGGTCTACCCTAACGAACAATGACTCTTTTTCCCTCTCTGTGCCTGTCATTCACAGCTACCCAGAATGCACCATAAATTTCGAACATCCGTACACAGGGTTTCTTTGACAAGGTGGACCGGTACTACCCACCTCTGATGTGCCCTTTCCCTCCCACTCAATTGGGGGAGGGGCCCTCTTGGGTTGCGCCCATAAGGAGAGATGACATAGTAATACCAGTGTTCCTCTCCCACTTTGCCACGTGGAGAGCTGAACACACTCGCCCCTCTGCCTTCTTCACCAAACTCGCAGTCAAAGCTGCCTGGTCAGTTCAGTGGGTAGGCAAGATGTCTTTATCCCCAGAGTCAGGGGTCCAAGACTTGTGGAGGGCACTCCCAGCCAGGCTCCACCAGTATGACCCGCAGACCACTCCCGCAAGCGGGGTACTAGTTTGGTCCCAGTCATCACCTTCTCTACCCAGCGGGGCCCCTCTTGTAGCTCCTTCTCTGGGGATGACCATAGCGCACACCTCTGTGCGTCACCAGGCCTAAGGTCGGCACCATACCAGTTGGACTCCTTCCAGTGTTAGGAGGTCACGTAAGCCAATGTGAACTTAGCCCCATAGGCCATGGAGATCTGGCTCCCAAGATTATCATATTTGCGAGCCTACCTTTGGGCTTTGTCTCAATCAACCCTTTGCCCTTATACTCCTCTGGCCGTTCATCACCCGTCAAATTCGAAAAAGAAAAGGGGGAGAAATAGCCATAATTCCACTTCCTTGTGTCTTCACAAGGTTATCGATACTGACAGTCATCTTCAACAGGGACCGTCACAGTGTCATCTGTATGCTCACGCAGGCCTGGGTTATATTCATCAGGCTCATGGGAAGTTCTTCCCCTGGTCTGCCTTCTATAGGGCTGTTGGATGGGTCAGGCACCTTCCTTTCCCCGTGCCGATCCGGGTGCTTCATTCCCAAATGTGCTGTATCAGGTCATCAGCTGCCGTCTCCGGCTGTCCGCACTTTCCCCTTTTCCATCTAGGACGCAGTAGCTCTCCTAGTCCCTACCCGCCTCTGGTAGCCCATCCCTTCTATAGATGCTAAGCACGCCAGATCCATGTTCCCATCGGGCTCATGGGCCGCAAGTGCTTCATGCTGCCGGACCGAGGGAATCACAGTCTATCTCCCCTCCACTGCTTGTTGCAGTGTCGGTACCCACCACCTCCAGCCAGACAATCCTATGGCCTTCTGAATTTCCCTATAGGAGATACATTAACCCGTATTGCTGCTGGAACACTAACCCCTCTGGCTCTCTCATGCCTCTGCCAATATGCTCTTAGGCAGAATGGTCACAGTTGCATTCCTCGACTATAGCCATGATGCATTGGTATCATGTTTATGTGTAAGGTGACCTTGGGCCCTCCTGCACAAACACAATTGGCGCTCAGGCAAACTGGACCTACTTCTTTCCACTGGGTTAGGTCCTGCAATCCCAGGTTACCCTTGCCTGGATGATGGTCCTTAGATCGATTCCGTAGACCTTTCAAGGACCTAGCTCCTGGACAACTACCCTGGTCGGACACATCCTGTGCTGAAGGTGGAAGAGCCAACTCCATCCACCATCCATCAGCATGGCTAGCAGTCACGTATTTCTGAATGTATCCGAGCAGCGCTTGAAGAAGAACAGTGGGTTACTCACCAGTAACTGTCCTTCTTCGAGATGGGCTGCTTGGATTCGTTCAGGTTTAGACCCTGGTACAAGTCATGTGGCTGCTCTACCTTGCATTGGCTACAAATTAACAAATTCACCTGTGCCCTTCCTGAAGCACTGCCCTGGACATACGCTTCCCAGGAGGGCTGTAAAGGAGGGTCTGAATGCTGGCTCTGCACTGCCAGGGCCATCCAGAACTGGTCAGGTAAGTCAGCTGTAAGGCCCCTCAGTGTAATGGGGGCAGCGCCAAGGGGTTGTAGTACATGCCAGGATCAGGTACCTCAATATAGATTAACTTTTGCCACTCAGGTTTGAAAATGTTGGCTTAAAACAGAAGCCCTGGATCACCACAGTAGCTCAGTTAGAAATCACTTTACTTCCCCAGTCAATTCAGGGGCCTGAGGAGCTGTCACACTCCCATGGAAGAGGCAGCCTGACAGCTCCAACAGTTCAGTCCTTCCTGGCATCCATTCTCTATACTTACACTGTAAGCACTGAATCACCAGTGTGGCTGATGTATAAATCTATCCCCAGTAGCTTTGTCGCCTCCAATCCATCCTTAACTCTGAGCCGGGTTAACAGCTCATTGATTAACACTTGGGCTGGATCCTTGGCTGGGGTAAATCACCCTAGTGCTGCTGAGGTCAATGGCATGTCATTGATTTCCACCCAAAGGAGATCTGGTACTCTGCATTCAGCTGTAGCTGATTAGGGGTGATTCTAAGCAGGCAGAGATTCAAGGTGGGAGGGTGTGAAAATCGTTCTACTGGCTAGAAATGTTTTACTCTTCTTTTAAAACATTTAGAATGGGACTGGATGTTGGATCATCTGTTCTCAGCCACATATTGGAGAGCTGGAAACTCAACAGGAAGGTTATTCTGCCCTAAACTGAGCACAAAGCAATTTACATCAATAGCTCAGACCTCCTAAAAATTAATAGGGGAGAAAAGGGGGTGTACAGCAGTGGTTCCCAGCCTTTTCTTTTCCGTGGCACACCTTGATACCTTCAAATTTTTTGAGGCACATCACCATTAAAAAATTCACAAATATTCAAATTAACTTACTTATGAATATTCATGAACCATGGCACAGTGTTACAGAAATGCTGCAATGTGGGGTAGTAGGGGTAACAGAGCAGGGGTGCAAGAGAGGGGAGGTCAGGAGTCGTATGGAGTGGCAGGAGTGAGTGTGGGGAGCAGAGCACGGCAGGGGTGGCAAAAGAGGAAGAGGGCAGCCATGTGGGGAACAGAACAAGGGTGGCAAGACAGGAGAGAGGAAGGGAGAACAAGAGTGGCTTTGTGGGGGGGCAGGGGAAACCTGGGGAGTGGGAAGGTAGGGCAGGGGAGCCTGGCACAGGACTCACTTCCCTCTTCTCCATAGTGGCTCCCTGCCACCCAAGGCAAACCCTCGCCCCACTGCTGCTCCCTCCCACCCCAGTGGGTCCCATCCTCCTCCCCTCCCCCAGCCCCCTGCTGCCTGTGATGGCCCCTCCCTTCACTGCAGGGGCCAGAACTAGGTCTCCAGCCCCCAGCTAGACTCCCCCACACACAGCCACCCCACAACCCCAGCTACATACACCCCCAGCCAAACAGCCATCCCACAATCCCAGCTACACACCCTATGCTACACATCCACTCTTACCCACTTCTGCTACACACACACACCTGCCCCAAACAAACTCCAGCAGCTCTCCCCCCACAAAGCTCTTACCTAGCCTGTTTGCAGGCCACCTGACACAAGCTGCTGGGCCTTGCAGGGGGAGATTCACAAACTCCCAGCCTCCTGCAGCAATCTGCTGGCTGGGCTTAAGGTGGAGCAGGTTTTAAGGTGGAGCCACTGGAACTCTGCATTTCAGCTGCTCCTGCTATTTTTACGGGGGATCTCTGGAACTCCGCCTTCTTGTGCCTTCCTTTATTTTTTGGGGGGGAAGGCTGCCTGTCTAAAATTAGGAGGCCCCCCCGAACTGTGTTCTGGTACTTTTCCTCTTATTTTAACCCCTCCCTTTTCCCAGCCCTGCACAGTCCACATGGCCAGGCTGAGCAGGGAGGGAACTCCAGCTGTCGGGGATGCTCGCAGCACACCAGTGTGCCATGGCACACTGGTTGGTATCCACTGGTGTAAAGACAGCTCTTACAGACCACATATCCACTAAGTCAGAGTCTCAATGCTGCTGCTCACTCTTGTACACACAGACACACATCGCAGACATGGATCCATTCTCTAAATGCAAGCCGCAGCATCCTCTATCTGGGCAGCTAACGTTGCTCACTTTGCTGCAAATGATGTCCATGCTGTGAGGGACCCCTTCAGTATTCATCAGAAATTCCCATCACCCTGAGGTCTGTGGGAGGGCTCCTGCTCTGGCCAGCGTCCCCCACACCTACCCCAGAAGGGTCCAGAGAGACTGGATGTTCCAGGAGGAACAAACAGGAAAATCCCATGCTGCTGGGACACAGGGAAAGGTCATTCTGAATCAGCACCCTTTGGCCTTCCAGGGGCAGATTGGCCATTCAGATGGAGCACAGTTATGTCTGCTTTGTGCTGGTGTAAATAGGAACACAAAGTGCAGGACACCTCAGTGGCCTATTCACCATTGCTCTATGGCTCCAGGCTGGTGCAAGATGGTGTGCCCTGCTGAAAGGCATTTTTGCAGGGCTGTAACTAGGGATATGAACGCCCTGGGCAAGCTACCTCAAAGGCAGCCCCCACCTGGGCCCCAAGCCAGAGCCCATCTGTCCCCCCACCCAGCATCCAGAGCCAGTCAGGGCGGGGGTCCCTACTCCACCTCAGCGAGAGCGGGGATCTCTTCTCTCACCACAGCCAGAGCCAAACAGGGGGTTCCCTTCCCCCGCCACAGCCTGAGCCAGGCAGGGGGTTCCCTACTCCACCGCGGCCAGAGCTGGGTGGGGAGTCTCTTCCCTGCTGTGGCCAGAGCTGGGAGGGGGTTCCCTTCCCCTGCCACAGCTGGAGCCAGGCAGAGGGTTCCCTACCCCACCGCGGCTGTGGCCTGTGGGGGAGTAGCTTCCCTGCTGCAGCAAAAGCCACAAAGGGGGTTCCCTACCCCACCGCAAATAGAGCTAAGCAGGGGGGTGGGTGGGGCCCCTTCCCCACCAGTGGCCAGAGCCAGGCTGGGAGCGCCCTCACCACTCTGAGCCAAGTGGCAGGGTTAGGCACCCCCCTGCCCGCCTCTAGCTGCGCTGAGCACTCTCTTTAATTCACAACTGGGGCTTTGCCCCATTCATCCCGACATAGTTACGGCCCTGCATTTCTGGCTGCCATCCTGGAGCAACAGCCAATCAAGGACCTTGTTAGACGCAATGGGTAACCAGTACTGTCTTTCAGGCTCCATGGAAACAGCAATCTGGCCTCTTTAGGTAGGAAAGCCAGATTCAGGGGACAGTGGCTCCTGCCCAGGGACCAGGCTGCATGGCCAGTCAGATCTGAGCTGTGGACCCAGGGGGTTTCCTTGGTGGCAAATTCAGACATGGGCAGATCAACCCATGAGCCTACGTGGCTTGGGCCCAGGGGCCCACACAATGTGGGGGGCCCTCTATCAAGCAGTGCTGGGGAGAAGCAGATCTGCCCTGGGGTCTGCGTTCCTCTTCCATGCCCCTGGGGCCTGGGAGGAGTGGCCCAGAAGCAGGGCTTTGCTCTCCTGCCCCACCCATGGGCCAGCTGGTCCGTCCCAAGGGGCAGGGCTGGCTGCACAGCACAGCCTCCCAAGCAGCCAGGCTGCACTGGAATCCGCCCTGCATGTGCGGGCTGCTCGGGGGGGCTGATCAGCCTGCTTGAAGCTGACCTGGCCCCAGAGCCCCTGCCCCTCACTCCAGCGCCAGCTCTTCTGCAGGGGGCAGGGCTCTAGAGTGGAGAGGCGCTGTGGCCCTAGGTGAGTGCAGAGGGGCCCCAACTGGGGCCCCAGGCAGGGTCCACCAGGGAAGGAGGCCCAGGGGCTCATAGGCCCTAATCCACCACTGCATTCAGGGGCTATGGCCATGAGCATTAAAGGCAGAAGCAATTGTGAGTGGGACCCTGAGAAGAAACAGAGACCAGGCATTGTGGGCACAGAACTGACTAGAGGAGCAAGCTCGAGGATTGCTGAGCAAGGAAACTATTGCTGTTAGTTCCTCCTGTGTTTGGGGAAATAGGACTTTGTATAGCCTTGGTAAATAAACTAGATTATACCAAGGGGGAAAAAACCCTCAGACATGACTTGTAGCATCAATTCAGGGTCATAACTAGGGAGGGGTGAATGGGGCAAAGCCTCAGGTGTGAATTTGAAAGGACACCATACCAGACCCTTCCTGGCCCCGAAGAGGAATGTGCCTGTGGGAGCTGGGGAGGGCACTCTCCACCCGGTTCTGGCCTGCAGGGGGAAAGGGACCCCCTGCTTGGCTCTGGCCGTGGTGGGGAAGGGATGCCCCAACTGGGTCTAGCCACAGAGGGGTAGGGGCTCCCCGCGCAGCTCTGACCAGCTATGTGAAAGGGACTCCCCACCTAGCTCTGGCCAGTGGTGGGGTAGAGACTCCCTGCCCAGCTCTGACCAGTGACAGGGTAGAGGCTTCCCGCATGGCTCTGGCTGGTGATGGGGTAGAAACTCCCCACCCGGCTCTGACCATGGCAGGGTAGGGGCCCCCTCCCAACGAGCTCTGACTGCCAGGGGGAAACTGATGAGCCCCGAATCGGGGCTCAGGTGGGGGGGGTGCCTTTGGGGCTGTTTGACCTATGTGCCCAAATGTGTAGTTATGGCCTTGCATCATCTTCTCCTCCAACAGAAACAACCTGGCTCAGAGTGGAATTTGAGCTAAGGGCTTGAGCCAAAGAGGGAAAGGAGAGTCAGAGAGAAGACATACACATTTCACCCATACAGGGCATTCCTAAATATGGGGCAGAACCAACTCTGCCAACAACAGCCCTAGGGAGAGGGGGTCTGCTGGCATAGGCTGTGAGAGCGAGCCAGAGGAAGGAGATTGGTCGGGCTATGGCTGAGTGAGTCCAGGCCTTGATGATTTTACACCCATGCACTGAGTCAAAGGAAACACAGAGGCAGGGAAGCAATTTAAGGCTGCATTTGGGGCTATCTCAGGCTGCGCCAGGCTTCTGGTCCGAAACACAGGCTTCTGTGGCATGTCTCAGGTCTGGCTCCAGCATTGCAATGTGGATCTGAACAGGGCACAGCAGCACGGGAGATGGAACCAGCACAGGACCTGAGTACCAGGGAGCAGATTGATTTTCTGCCATTAAAAACAATTGGTTCTGCTCACATCACATTTTGGGGTCTAGGTGTTATAGGCGTGCTCTGCCATGAGCAGATGTAAATGGGTAGCTAAGAGAAGATGGACCAGTAGATTTCCACTCATGGCCTGTTTATTCAAGGAGTAGCAATGACCATGGCTGGGCCCTGCTGATGGTTTCCTCTGTGCCATCAACAGCAGTGCCACGGCAAAGGATTCAAAAACCACAGGGGCCCCAGAGTTGAAAGATGGGCTCAGAGAATCAGTCACTCAAGTTCTTCTGCCTTTGAAACATTCAGAGTCATGTTTTCCAGCTTGCAATAGGAGCCAGGGCCCAGGCCCTCAAAGATGGGAAGATAACTAATTCACAGCAAGTTGGGAGGCAGTTACGTTCCAGTATCTCTCTGGGTCTGGGCTCAGGAAATCCCAGCAGGTGCCTCTGCCTGCAGACGATAGCTGAACACCTTTGAAAACCTGCCGTAGCATATTTACAACCAGACCAAACAGGATAGATGGTGGCCTGGGGCACAGCCAAAGCCCAGAGACATGTGATTTGGTGAAGGTGACACTAAGCTCCCCAGCAGAGACAAGAAGTGAACCACTTGCCAGAGTCCCACACGCAGGTTGTAATCACCAGACCAGCCTCCTCATTAGTACAGCTGTCCTTCCCAACTACCTAGACTGAAGAAGCTGCCCAGCCCTTGCATTCTTTACTCTTGGCCCTGCCCAGCAGCAAGACTGGGGCTGATGCAGGCTGCTTGTGCCCAGCAGACCCCATTGGCAGCTCCTGGCACATGTGGCAAGCTATCTCTTTGGACTCTGCTTTCTCTCCCCCCATGTCACATCAGTGTAAAACACATGCAACTATAGCTTAGCCCCTGGCCAGTTGAAGGCCCCCCTTGGATAGGCTAATTCATTCCCCATTCAAATTAAGTGAACAGCTTTTAAATTGAAACAGAATTAAAAAGCCAACTGGAAGCTTAATGGGAACATTAGATTAGCTGAGCCGGCAACCGGAGTGGGAAAGAAAGTCGGCTGGAGTTATTGCTGAGTGATTTCCAAAGAGGCCCACGTGGAATAGAGCCAGAGCAGCGCGGCTGACCCCAGGAGGGGCAATCAATCTGACAGGCCAAGCACGCTATGCAAAAAGCAATTACTGCTCCCAGCTCCACCACAAGCACAGCTGAGCAGCTACCCAAGCTGCCGATTACGGCAAATGATTGCACCCGCTGATGGCCATGACGGCTTCTGGGAAGCCAGGTCTCAGATTGTGGCTAAGGGCAGCTTGGAAAGGCTAGGAGGCACCACCAAGGGATGAGAGTACAGTGTGGACCCTCACGAAGGGGTGAGCCCGCTAGGAAACTAGCGTGAAAATGGCCTGCTAGATAGAAAGACAATATTTGTATCGGATTTTGAAAATCTCTAGCACTATTAAAGTGCTAAAGTGCATCAATGAATGTGCAAAAATCCCAGATACCACTCCTGTGATGCAACACAGAGGCAAAGATGTTAACCCTTTACTGCCCAAGTGCCCTCTGTGAGCCAGACAGCGGAGAGCCCAGGTTTCCACCAAACCGCCTGCACCGTGTTAGATTGTGAGTGGAATGGAAATGTTACCAACCATGGATCAGCGCTGCCCCGGCCAGAAGGCCGTAATTTCTCACTCCCTTTATCTGCTCCCCCTACTAGCAGCACACGCCTCTAGCTCTGGGCACCTGGCCACATACACAGTGCAAAAACCACCTCTAATTTCGCTTCAGATGTCAAACTTGCCTTTGAAGATCCATGCTTCAGCTTCATCTCTGCAGCGCAGGGCTTGGTTGCCGGAGACTCAGACCGCCAGGGTTCGCCTTCCGCTCAGGAAAGGAGCCCGTGCGTGAGCCGGCGTGACCTGCTAGAGGATGTAGTTGGGTGCCAGCAGAGTCCACACGCACAACACCATCCCATTGATCTGTCTTTGTTCCACTCCCTCCCCCCAGCCTGCCTCTGCACAGCCCTGCAATCGCGCACACACTGAAGGGGGGGGGAGCAGCCTAATTTCCTGATGATTATGATGTTACCTAGCAACAACCAATCAGGAGCTGGGCTTTTCGCCAGCAGTATTTCATGCAAATAGTTTGGAGAAATTGCAGGGTCGTCCAGGCTGCTTAGTCGCCTCTCCAGGGACACATTAGATGCTCAGATAAGCCCTGGCTGCTCTCTGAGCCACTGGGACCAGGCCTGCCATAGCAGCTTGCACCCCCCACACTTTGACCAGCATCCCAGCAATGGGGCACAGGAGACCCTTAGATAAGGTGCCCTTTCCCAGGGCCAGTCCAAGGTATTTTGGCAACCTAGGCGAACCATGACTTTTGCACCCCTGTCAGAGGAAGACACTTTTGTTTATAAAAGATGACATATTAATATATATTTTTAAATAGAAAAAGAAATTCACTTCTATCTAATTTGGTGCCCCTTAAAACCTGGTGCCCTAGGCAACTGCCTAGTTCACCTATATGGTTGGGCCAGTTCTGTCTTTTCCCTAGGCCTGGGGTCTCAAACATGTGACCTATGGGCTGCATGCGGCCCCTAAAAGCTATTTCCTGTGGACCACAATGACGCAATCATTACCGATATTTAAAATATCATTGTATGGAAGGGTTTCAGTGGTGCAGCCCTCCGGCTACCATGCTAATGCTCATGTGGCCCTCATGGTGATTTGAGTTTGAGATCCCTGCCCTAGACATTGCCCCACCCTAAAGCCCCACGGGGGGGGGGAGGGTACACTTTATAGGGCCCAGAGGTCCTGGGAGGGGGCTGGCACAGGCTGCAACACCCATTACCAGGGGGCCCATGTTATAAGCTTGTACTGGGCCAGAAAAAATTATACTTGGTATTATCTGCCCCATCCTGCCTCAAGCATCTCCCAAGTGGGATTTAAACCAGGGGTGTCACTGGCACTGGGTTTACAGGGCGTGAGCCCCAAGTCCCAGCTCCCAAGCCCCCGGTCTGGTGCTGGGCCGCCTGCGGTGGTGGTGTGCTTATGCAGCTTGAGCCCCGAGTCCCAGCACACCGAGCCCAAGGTCTTTTCCCAGGCCAGCGACGCTTCTGAGGTAACCACTGCCCAAGGCTCCCTGGGCGGCCTGGCCCTGCACTGGGCAGCATAAACCATTCATGCAAACACCCGTCTCACCAAAGCCCTGCTCTCCCCTCAGCAGTTCCTTTCCCAGACTGGTTTGCAGACTCTGTTTGTTGCATTTGGCTTATCCAGCAGGAAACAATGCCCCAGATTGTACTTTCAGCACCTCCAGTGCCTGTAGCACAATCTAGCCTGCTCTAGGGTTTCATGCAGCCCCTCCAGCTACTTGGCACCTGTGTTTTACCCTCTCTTCAGGCATGGTGTGCCCAGCTGCTTGGTCTCATTACACCCCTTCCCTCTGCAGATTGCAAATCACTGTATCCACATAATGCCTTCAGCACTGCAATGCCTCTCCTGGAAGCTGGGCAGGATCATTCTCCCAACTTTACAGATGAAAAAACTGAGGCCCAGTGAGGTTTGGGTACTTCTCACGTGGTCAGGGACAAAACTGGAAATGGACCCCACATTCCCAACTCCAAGCCATTAACTAAGATCATCACACCACTAGAGATGTTGTCTCGCTTTGACTGTGCAATGCACCAGCCTGTTAACCCTAGACTCCTCTAGCAATGCTGGTTAGATATGGGACAGCAGCACAGCTCCCATCCAGAGCCAGTAAGAAGAGGCTGCCCTAAGGATGGAGAGGACAGTGGACCTGAGTGTTCCTGGAGGGCTGTGCAGGGTGCAGACTGGAGGAGAGGTGAAAGAAAGGCAATTGAAATATGAAGTCAGTCCCCATCTCCCCAGCATCTCCATTTATTCTGCATAATTGCTTCATTTCCACGGCCAGTGAGGCTGTGAATGAATTTCATTACCCTGCTCCCACAATCCCGTATTGATTACTGGGCTCCATCGATTCCTATCTCAGTAATTAGCATATAAATTAGCCATTTGGGGGAGGCATTAGGAACAATTGAATTTGCTTTTTAATCTGGCTTCAGGAGGGTAAATAAAAATGGATGCGTCTAGTATCCCCACCCACTAGGCTCAGCCCAGGAGCTGCAGGGCTTGGGGCTGATCTGGATTCCACTGCTTGTCACAGGGTGGGGCTAGAGCTCAGATTGGCTGCACCAGCACTCAGCTCAGCTGCCCACTGCTCAGGTTCCTGCAAAGAGTCAGCCAGCAAAGGGGGACCCCGTTCAGAGGCTTGGTACACTGACCAGCAGGCATTCCTAGCTGCAGCAGGGACTGACCCGCTGATCTCCAGAGCTTAGACACCAAGCAATAGCAACCTCTCTCTGCAGCTCAGCCACTACTAGAGGGGGACAGCACACGCATTGGGAGGGGATTACCTGACTGTATTACACCAGATCACTGGCATAGGAAGTGGGAGCTATCTACAGCACTCATCCCCCTTTGCAGACCCTCTCCCTGGCCTGGCTGCTCTCTTGAGCACCACAAACCAGTCTTCAGTAGTGCTCTCCCTGAAACACCAGGGTTCTTCTGAGCTGGGGGATCAGAGAGGGGAAGCCCTGCTCCCACCCCGGCCAGTAACCTGCCCAAGGATAACAGGGTATTGTGGAGGGAGGCTTGGTTATTGGCCACTGTCCTTCATTTCTGCAGTGTTCAGAATGTGCTGCCCTTGCATTTTCAGACAAGGTCCCCCCCCCCGCCCTTATGAACAACCCTCCCCCCAAACCAAACTACCAGCTGGTGAGAAATTAAGTGAGGGAGTGGAGGAGTCCATGAAAAAATCATTTGCATTTCCCTCTGCCTTTATTTATCTGATTTTATTTTATCTGCAGAGTGTGTGTCAGAATCTGGAAACCTGTCATCAACATTTCAAATGAGGGGGTAGTGGTTGATAAAATCCCTCCCATGGCTGCAGCCCAACCAGCCCTGGCTGCCAATAAATTCCCCTGGATGGAGCAATTAATGCATGCTAGCCACAAGCCTGTCTGCCTGTCACTGTGGAGGCTCCACTGCCTTATTTTGCAATAAGAATTTTCATGCATCTGATGAAGTGGGATTCTATCCACAAAAGCTTATGCAATAACTAAATTTGTTAGTCTTTAGAAGTGCCACAGGACTCCTTGTTTGTTTTCCTGAAATAGACTATCACAGCTACCCCTTTGGAACTTGTCACAATTCAAACGGGAGTCTCTTCTGCTCACAAAGGTGGGAGATGCTACAGGATCCGCCCATTTCTCCTTCCCCGCCCCTCATTCAGCTGCTTTTATGGGATCTCTACCCCATCTAGAAGCAGGAAATATCCAGAAGTTCAGAGAGCCAGCTGAGAGAGATGTCTTGCCCAGGCCTGCAGAGAGCTGAGCAGTCCGGAAGGACTGTGCATAGACTTTCACCGTCCACACCTCATCAATAGCAAACTGTCATGTGTTAGATCCAATGAGGATCTGATTTGTATGCCAGCCAGGCCCTTGTTTTTGCACCAACACTGCAAACAGTTCCTGGCACACACTGATGCTAGGTACATACATGACATACTCTTGCTGGAAAGTTGCAAGGTACCACAACTTTATTTCTTTAAATTCAGAGCCCTGATGCACACGAACATAAATCAGAGAGAGAGAGAGAGAGAGAGAGAAAGCAAGCTGCTCCCTCAAGCAATGAGGCACAGTTCATCACACTTGCCCAAGGTTGGCTCTTTGCATATCGCTTGCTGAAAAATCTTGATCACATGATTCCTTGCACAGCCCCCTAGATTTCAGGCAGGACTAGGAAACCTTTAAAACTTGAAGTGACAGCTTGCAATTTCACCCAGTTTTCAATATACCACAGACAATTTTCAGGTGCCTTTCAGTGGGTGCAACATAGGACACGGAGACATCTAAGTACCTGGCTGCACATACAAATTCAGTTGAGTCCACATCTTTGGAGTATTGGCAGGCCTCATACATATTATCCTGACAATTGCCCTAGAACAGTGGCACCCAACTGGTGTGCCTCAGGAACACCTGAAGTGTGCTGCGAGAATCTGCTGGGAGCTGGGTCATTTAAATTTCCCACCCTGCTCAGCCTACCCACATGGGCTTTGTAGGGCAGGAAAGGCTGCAGCAGATTCTCAGTGCAGGTAAGTGTGAGCTGGGGAAGGGGGGTGAATAGGGCTTGGGGGGCCTTGGAGTGGGGGGGCCAGGTGAGGGTCCCAGTGAGGGGGCATAGGACATCAAGAGGGCTGCTGGAGCAGCCCAATCTAGCCATCTCCGGGGACCCCAGTGGCAGTGGTCCAATCTGCGGGGCCTGTCCCTGGGGGGGTGTGGGGCCCTGGGTGAACCCACACTCACCCCCCAGCACTGGGGAGTAGGGACGGCTGGCCCAGGGGAGGGGCAGACCCCTGCACTGGACACCCCATGCTGGTGGGAACCGAGTGAGCAGCCAAAAGAGAGGCCCGGTTCAGCACTGCCGCTCATCCCCACCCTCTGGCCACATGTGCTGTGCTCGCCTCTGTGCCAGAGCAGTGGGGGGGAAGGAGAGGCAGCACGGAGCTGGTATCTCTACTCCACGCTACCTTCCACCCCCTCCCCACTGCTCTGGCACAGAGCTGAGAGCAGCGTGCATGGCCGGGAGAGGGGGAGTGGGCAGACCAGCAGTGCTAAACCGGGCGGCCCTTATGGCTGGCTTGCCTGGTCCTGGCATAGGGGGACAGTGGTGTGGGTCCCGCAAGGACCCAGGCAGCTGCCCCTTCACCCTAGAGGAAACATGGGTGCCTTGGCTCATGAATATTTATAAGTTAATTTGAGTATTCATGATGTGCTGCACATAAATTGAAGGCCTCAGGATATGCCACAGCAGAGAAAAGGTTGGGAACCATTGTCCTAGAAGGCAGGAAGGGAATTGTCCCCTTCTCACACACAGGGACCAAAGACTCAAGGGAGATGAAGTGACTCAGCAGAGGAGTCTGTGATGAAGCTAGGAGCTGAACTGCCAGCTCCAACCTGTTCTCCACTTCCAATTAATTCACACTCTGGACTGGCCCATCATCCAGTCCAATTCCCATCCATTAATGGGTGAGATGCACCCAAGAGGGAAGGCAGCTGATTCACTAAGTGACTAAAAAAGCAAGGACCATTAATAAAAGCCCAGGCAGGATTCAGGCTGCAGCAGGGAAGGAGCTAGGAACCCTGTTTGATGTTGCAGTGGATGCACAGCCCATGGAAGAGAACAATCCGTCAAACTGACAGCTCCACAGAATCATATGTACTACCTGGCAAGCAGCTCTGACTACTGTTTGAGAGCAAGTAGGAGTGTCAGGTAAATAAATGCCATCCCAGCCCTGGACTTCTTTACCTAGATCTCCGCCAAACACTCCCCAACTCTGCTGCTGCCCTTCAATCCTGATTTGCAGACCCTCTGTGGGTCCAGCCCTAGGCTCCCCACACAGCAATAGCTTGAGGGAAGCCCACAGCCTCTCGCTAATCCGGTCAAGACTCCTTATACAGCTCTGAATATGCTGCCTCTCATTGTTGGATTATAATTTCTCCCAAAACTCCACAGCTCCTAGATCATCCCCTCCCTCAGCTCTGCCAATTGCCCCCAGTCCTGTCCCACAGTCCTCAGCTACTCCATCCCTGCCCCCCAGCTCAGCACCTGGCCATCCTCATCTGCAGTGAACCAGATCCTATGTCACATTGAAACAGATGCTGCAACCATGCTGTGATGCTCTGCCTAAGGGAACTGTTAGTCCCACTCCCATACTGAAACTTACTGGGCCTTCTTGATTGTCCATTCCATGGGAAGCAAGACCCTGAAATGGACAGCCCCCAAGGCCAGTGGGAAGAGACCAGAGTTCCAGGACAGTCTGACTGACAGGATGGACAGGCCAATGAGGGAGCCAGGAGAATGCTTCCTGCCTCAGTGAGCTAAAACTGTTGGCTGGACATGCCTGGACCAGTCACAGTGTGAGGAAGTAGGGGTGTTGCTGCCCTGAGAAAGGTTAGGCCAAGGCTTCTTGCCATGCTGGCCTCACCCTGGCCCCAATCCAGCCGCAGGGCCAGATCCTGCCTTGGGTCCCTGGCCAGGGACCAGATCATGCTTCCACTGCCTCTGGTCCTGGGTCCCCAGTTGGACTAGGGGCACTGGTGCTGGGACTTGGGGCTTGTATTCTGTGTGCCCAGCACCAGCAATGCCCATAGGAGGAAGCAGCCAGCAGCTGGGAGCCATAGAAGCCAGGCAAGGGAGTTGGTCTGAGCTGATCTGACCTTTACAAACCAGACCCATAGCACCTGAACCTGCAGCCAGAGAGCCGAGTAGAGCAGAACTGAGCTGGGAATGCAGCTGTCTGGAGCTGGGTGCAGGAGGCCAGAGAGGAAGCCCAGGGAGCAGAGCAGAGCTGAGCTGTGCAGAATAGCCCCACAAAGAAGGATGAGAGGGTCCTGAGGAGCATCCCAGAGAGCAGAGCTGAGCTGAAGCAGAGAGGAGCTGGGAACCAGGGCTGGAGCTGTCCAGAACTGTGTATGATGAGCAGCTGGGGAGAGCAAGAGGGGCTGATGCTGGAGAGAAAGTTCCTGCCCTTGGAGACAGGGGATATGGACCACTGTCAGAGCCACTGTCTGACTCTCTGGATCCCTGCAGCACAGCTAGGCCTGGGCTGAGAGCCTGCAATGTGGAAAACAGACTGTGAACATGCCTCACACCCAGAGATGCTGTATGTCAGTGGTTGTCAAACTTAAGGTCGAGACCCAGTTCTGGTTCGCAGACCCTCAAGCACTGGGTTGTGGCATCCCTTGCTGCTGCTGCCAAAAGACTGGACTGCATTGCTCAAAAATGTAATTGCTGGGTTGCAGGCATAAATGCTTTTTTTCAACTGGCTCCTGAGGAAAAAAGTTTGAAAACCACTGCTATATGTGATGCCCCCTGTGGTGGGGGGTGGCACTGTGTGTTTACCTTTCACCTTTCTCCTTTTCTCTATATTTTATCTGATTTTTTTATTGCTATGTGTTTAATAAATTATATTTCGTTGAGCTGTGTACAGTGATTGGTGGGCCAAGGAAGCACCCAGTGCAGCCAGCACCCCTGAGTAGGGACACCCTAGCCCCTGCCCTGAGTGACAATGACAAGATAGGGGGTTGAGTCCCCAGGAATTTTTGGCCCAGTCTTGGTGTTACAGGGACTCCACCAAACAAGAGATTGGGAGGGGAGCCATTGAGGTCAGGTAGGCCTCAGGGTAAAGGAAGGGAGAACAAGGACTCGGATCCGTTTGCTACCCACCTTCACTGGGGTGGCGTAGAGCCTGGAAAGTTCCTTACAATAGCAGGCACATTCACCCACTTACATTTAGAGTTGTACCACCATCCCTTCCCTTACACTGGTGGTCTGAGGCTCTCAAAGCACATTACAGTTATGCCATGCACCTCAGAGCCCACCAGGAGGAAAATAAAGATAGTCACCCCCCTTTCCCAAGAAGCGAAACTGAGGCACAGAGCTGATATGACTTGCACAAGGTCACGCTGGTAGCCAAGGGTAGAGCTGGAAATAGAGCCGGTTCGGTGCCATTACAAAGCTGCTCCTCCTCCCCCTGTGCTGGGTCTAGCAGGAACATGGGGCCATGCTAAACTTTGCCACTGGGGCACTCAATCTAGATTTGACCACAAATGTCCACAGCAAAAAGTGCAACTTCCTGGCCCCTTTCACCACAGAGTGCCCTTGCTGATGGGAGACATGCAGGTTACCATGTGATACTGTCACCCCCCCTGTGCAATTGATGGCTCCTGAGACACACAGGCTCTGTCACACTGCAGTTAGAGCCCCTTGACTGGCTCGGGCTTGCTAACTCCAACTCACGGCAGGGCTGTAAAACTGCAGACATTTGGGCTCAGGCTACCCTGAGCTCTGGAAGCCCCCATCTCACAGGGTCCTAGAGCCTGGGCTCTGCCTGAGCCTAGACATCTACACTGTAGTTAACCAGCCCTGCAAGTCCATGGCAACTGGCACAGCCTCTGGCAAGTATTTAATGACAATGAAGATATACCCTGAGCAGTGCCATCCCAACTGGCTTTGCCTGATTCCTTTAGAAAGCCTCTATGGCAGTGGTTTTCAAAGACAGTTGGGCCCCAGACCCTCAGGGACTGGGTCACAGTGCCCCCTGCTGCCATCACCAAAGACCAAAATGTATTGCTGAAAGATCCAAAGGGGTAGCCGTGTTAGTCTAGTTCAGCAATACAAATATGGAGTCTGGTGGCACTAACAAATGTATTTATCACATGTAGTTCCATGGGAGAAAATCCCACTTCATCAGATGCTTGAAGATGGGGAACTCACAAAAACCTTCAATGTAGGAGATTCCACAACCTGCTGAGGCAACTTATTCCAGTGTTTAATCAACCTGACAGTTAGGAATTTTTTCCTACAGTCTAGGCTGAACAATCCTTGTGGTAATTTAAGTCTCTTGCTTCTTGTCCTATCATCTGTAATTAAGGAGAATAGTTTTTCTCCTTCTTCCTCATAACATCCTCTTACGTGTTCGAAAACTGTTATCATATCCCTTCTCAGTATCCTTTTTTCTAGACTAAACAAACCCAGCTCTTTCAGTCTTCCCTCACAGATCAAATGTTCCAGACCTCTAATCATTTTTGTTGCCCTTCTCTGGACTTTCTCCAGTTTCTTCACATCCTTTTTGAGAAGAGGTGCCCAAAACTGGACATGGTACTCATGTTGAGGCCTAATCATGGCAGAGTAGAGTGCAAGAATCACTTCTCGTGTCTTACTCACAATACTCCTGTTAACACAGCGAAGAATGGCATTTACTTTTTTTGCAACAGTATTACACTGTTGACTCATATTTAGCTTGTGATCCACTATTACACCCAGATCCCTTTCTGCAGTACTCCTTCCTAGGCAGTCATTGTCCATTTTGTGTGTGTGTGCAATGGGTGGTTCAACTCAAAATGGAGTACTTGGCACTTATCTTTATTGAATTTCATTTTATATATCTCACTCAGAGCATTTCACCAGTTTGTCCAAATCATTCTGAATTGTGATCCTATCTTTAAAGCACATGGAATCCCTCTCAGCTTGGTATCATCTGCAAACCTTATAAGTTTCATCTCTATGCCATCATCTAAGTCATTGATAAAAACATTGAACAAAACCAGATCCAAGACAGATTCCTGCAGCACGCCTCCCATTATGTCCTTCCAGCCTGAATGCGAGCCATTGATAACTACTCTCTGGGAGCGGTTATCCAACCAGTTTTTCACCCATCTTATAGTAGCTCCATCTAGTTTGTACCTCCCCAATTTATTATTAAGAATGTGATGTAAGACTGTATCAAATGCCTTACTAAAGTCTAGATATACCACACCTACCACTTCCCCTCTATCCACAAGGTTCACTACCACATCACAGAAAGCTGTCAAGTTGGTTTGACATGATTTGTTTTTGACAAATCCACGCTGACTAGCCCTAAGCACCTTATTCTCTTCTAAATGTTTGCAAATTGACTCCTTAATTATCTGTCGGGTTGGAGGCATAAATGATTTTTTTCAACTGGGTCCCAAGGAAAAAGGTTTGAAAACCACTGTTCTGTGGGACTCAAAAGTTTGTCTGTCAGCAACAGGGGTTGGTTCAATAACAGGTGTTGCCTGACCTGACAAGCTGTGCTGTCACTCGGGCAGGTGACAGACAGTGAAGACTTGGCTTGAGCTGCAACTGCTCTGTGGGGAAAGCAGCCAGGGCTGGAGAAAGGTGCCTGGCTAGACACCAGCCCAAATAAAGAAATGTCATCAGGCTCTCCGAGAGGGCTATAACAGCCTCCTGCTGATAAACCTGCCCTCTGTCTATACAGCCAGCCAACTCCCCATCCACTCAGCTAGCACCCTAGCCATCTACCCAACCAGCCGGCTACCTGTGCAGTCCGCCAGTTCCTCTGCTACATACCCAGCAACATAGCTATACACCCATCTACCCAACTACCTGTCCAGACAGCAAATCAGCCCATATTGCATCCACCCCAGTAAAGCCAGAACCCCAGCCACACTGGGTGCAGTGGACTGCTGTAAATCCAACACAGCCAGTGGCCCCCAAATAGTGTGGCAAATCAGTCTGTGACTCTAGTGCACCAGCCTGCTTTGCAGTAGCTTACCCTGCAGAAGAGTCCCAAGGCCCTGCTAATGCTGTTTGAGTCAAAGCACAGAGGCAGCCAAGGATGGACCTACCTGCCTGCTCTCTAGGGCCACAAGGGCAGGTTAGTTTCCGTGGCTTCTTCATTCTTCTTCAAGCGCTGCTCGCATCTTTCAGTTCTAGGTGTCTACGTGCCACAGCGCATGACTGGCTGGAAACTTTTAGCCCTAGGCTGTCAGAGCAGAGATAGTGGCCAATGCCCCCTCTGGCTGCTCCTGCAGCTATATATATGGCCACAACCCTGACCCTCCTCAGTTCCTTTTTCTGCCCTCAGCAACAGTTACGGAACAGCCTGCTCCTTGCTGTGGTGTTTTGGACTACCTAGGGTCATTGGGGTTGCCATAGTGATAAATGGGAGAGTCATTTAGGTGCTAGGAAAACCTGTCTGTCTCCTCTCTCTCTCTCAGTTCTCTTTCAATAAAGACTTCTTATACAGCTCCGAATATGCTGTCCTCCTTATTGGATTATAATCTCCCTTAAAACTCTACACTTGTGATAGCGCACGTGCCGGTCCATTCCACTGTTTATGAGCTGCCCGTTTGCATTAGAAGATCTCTTTGTGGGCGTCATCTCACTGCAATCTGGTGCTCATACCTAGCCCTCACAATAGGAGCCAGAACACCACTTCCAACTGCTGCCCGCCATGCCAGGGTTCAAGCCCTATGCGAGCTGCGACAAGGCCTTCCCGAGGGACAACCCCCATGAGAAGTGGCTAAAATGCCTGGGTGAATCCCACCAGGCAAATCAATGTGCAATCTGTTGGTCTTTCAGACCAAGGACCCTTAAGGACAGAGAGCAGAGGCTCCATGCATTGGCCTTAGAGCAAGCACCACAGCCTACCCCTGGTCTATCAGGGACTTCTGTTGAGACGCCGGCACTGCATGCCAAGCAGCACCAAAGCCCTCTTGGCACTGTTCCCCTCAGAAGCACAAGAAGTAGCGCTCGGTGTCAATGCATCAGAACCATGCTGGCGTTCCTCAGTCAACCCCCTCCCAAGGGAGGGCCAGGAGCCCATTCCGATGCCCTCTGCGCCAGAGGCCTTCAAAGCGGCAAAGGCCCTCTTGCTTCTGCCTATGCCCATGCCGCTGAATCCGAAGCTGAGAGGAAAACCAGCTGTCCTCTTGGGGATGTGGGCTGCTCTGGCATGGCACCGGTCTCCTGCCTCAGCACCACAAGCTCCTCTGCTCCCAGCACTGGAGCACGAGGCCTCTTCTCTGGAGGTTCCTACTGTCCCTGGCACTGAATGGCCCCACAGCCCAAAGTGCTCTCAGAAGTGCTCCTCCTCAATACCTCGGCTCAGTGGCGCTTCACCAGTGCCACTTACCCTGGCACCAGTGACATCAGGATGTGTGGTGCCGACATCCCTTACCTGGAGCCGAGAAAGAGCCTTTCTCAGCCATAGACGGGACTGCCCGGCCCATGAGGGATCACTGGCACCAGCACCTCCTTGGTACCGACCCTTCAGATGGTCACCTTTTCCCGGGGCCCCAAGGAGGAGCCCCTATGCAACACCACCAAGCCGAGGGACAACCCAATCAGATCATGCTTCTCTTCGTCCCCAGACAGGACTGTGAACCCTCAGCCATGGTCATATAGGGAGGACCCTAGCACCCACTATGACTTCCTGTGCTGGGTGACGGCATGTGGGCTTGGAGGTCAATCCCCTTGAGGGCGACCGGGATCTCCTCTTTGATCTGGGGTTCACGGCTTCCCCAGCTGCAATTTCAGTGCCTCTGCACCATAGCATGCACGATATCTCCAGGGCTTGCTGGCAGACGCCCGCTTCCATTCCGCCGGTCTCCAAAGTAGCTGGGCACAAGTATCAGGACCCCCCAGAGAGCTTTCCATTCTTGATAGACCACCCAGTACCAAGCTCCCAGGTGGTAGAGGAAGCTTATGGATGGGAGAGACAAGAACGCCCAGACCCCTTTCCAAGGTCTAGGGGAGGCTCAGAGACTTGACCTCATGGAACGGAAGGCATACTCCACCTTCCAGCTCCTCATAAGTAACCACCAAGTATTGGTGGGCCATTACACCCCGGACCTTTGGGATTCTATGAGGAGATTCAGGGACCTCCTTCCCCAGGAACATCTGGATGAATATGACTCCATCATAGAGGAGGGCATGCTGGCCCCCCATGATGCCCTCATGGCAGCCTGGGATGCCTTGGACACAGTGAGGCATGGGATCACCCCCGCTGCGACTATGCAGAGTGCAGTGTGGCTCCAAGTAGGGCTTGCAGCTGGCCATACAGGACCTCCCCCTTGAGGACTGGTCACTTTTTGCTAGGGCTGCTAATTCCTTGCTGCATGGTGCAAGGGATCCTAGAACCACCCTTAGAACTCTGGGCATGCACACACCTCAGGTGCCCAGATGCCCCTCCAGCCCTCAGCAGCCCTTCAGACAACCATGACAGCGGGCCCCTCAGGGACCCCCTTTGCAGGGCAGAAATGGAGAGCATCCCACATGGGACTCTTGAACCCTACACCTTCTGGGGCCCCCTACCAGGGTAGGTCCATGCCTCCAGGATTTAAATTTCTCCATCTCCATGGGTCCTGCCACACCAGCCCTTGGCCCGCAAGACTGGTACCCACGCCCCGGCCTCCTTCAAATTGTCCCCTCATAGTCAGCACAGGATCCATCCATTCTCTTATAATACACTTGTTGAGAGAGTAACATCCCAAGGGGTTTTCAATGCCGAGGGGCCTATATCAGCACAGGCCACAGCAATCCTTCCACATGCCCACAGACACCTGTCTCAGCATTATACTCCAGGTCCCTAGCATGGCAACCCTGGTAGGGATGGAGTGATGGAGAACACCCACTGGCATCACTCCTAAACTCTCTTACTGCATGATAGGGATCTCCTCCACACAAGGGATCGAATGGGGTGCATGAGGGAGGAGGAACAATACATCGGTTCCCCTTCTTCCTCCAATCTCCTAACCATCTTAGATCCAGTGGCCGGATCGTATATGCCACCCCATGCACCAGTCCCGAATGAGCGTGTGCCCTTGGATTCCCCATTTATATTGGGGTGTGTAGGAAAACAGCCCTACCCTTTCACCCTCAGAGCTGCTACTCCCTCTAGCATAGACCTGCAGGGAGGGAGTAACGGGGCACTTGTGCTTACCCTCACTGCCTTAGGAGGATGCCCCCCCTTTTTCATCTCTATGGCCCCCATGAACCATTGAGGATTTTGCTGGTCATCACCAAAATACAGGAAAAAGGAGTGACTCCCCTCCCTCTCTCCAGGGTCAACCATTCTCCCACCAAGAACGATATGGTAAACTGATGGCCTACTCCTCCACACGTCAAGTCCTGTTATTACTCACTACCTACAGGACGTGCCATCCTTGCCGTGCCAGATGCTGGATGGGAATGGTTTCTCCTTGTTTTCTTGAAAACCCAGCTGGTTGCTGCCCTAACCACCCTCTACTTGCACCTGCTAGGGACCCCAGCTCCCCAGCAGGAAGCTCGACAGCCCTTCTATGGCCCTATGGGGGAAAGTTCCCCTCAGATCCCCCAGGCCAAAAGCAGCTTTTGCTGATGACCTGAGCAGGGGCCCTACTGCCTCTTCCCCGGTCTTCCTAGACCCAGTGAACTCACTTCTGGGTGGGTGAAACTTACCCACATGGAGACGTACCTTCCACTTGAGTTCGGCTGAGTGGGGCACCCAACCCCTCCCTCTGTCTCCCTCTCCCTCTTGGGTGGGGTTACCCTAGCCTTTGGGATGTGATCTGACGCCCTAGCAAGCTACAGACCTTGTCTTATAGCAAGAGCACTATCCCCTTCCCTATTTTTTCCTTGCTTACGGGAGGACAGGGTCTCACCCCTTATCAAAAGGGCTTTTTGTTTTGGGGTACAGCCCCCCAACCCCCAGCCCGCTCTCCATCCCAGCTGAGATTACCCGATCCACAAACCGACTACTGGGATATATGGTGGCTCCACCAAGAAAGGCCACCTTCCTCCAGTGGGAAGGGGAGTTTCCGCAACTTCCCAGATATCACCAGGAAGCCCCTTGATAATTAAGGGACAAAAGGTGGGCTGCCATACTGTCAGTCCTGCCCCACCTCAAGTAGCCAACAACCTAATCCACTGCCTCTGGCCAAGACAGCTCTCCTGACTCAAAGGACACTTGTCACCCTATCACCTGTAGCTCAGGGTGGGGGTTTTTCAATAACTGTCAAATGGGAGCCACATACCTGCTCAACATCTTCCTACCAAAGAAAGTGGGCATGTACCAATAATAGGACTGACTTTCCCCAATGCAGAGACTACAAAGGTAGCCCCTTTATCTCCTTGCCCTATCTCCAAAGTATGAAATGAGAAGGGAGTGAGGGAAACACCCACCTGGCTGTCCACCCCCTGTACATTTTTGTGAGGACCTGAGTTTGGGATTCTCCTTGTCTCCCCACTTGCCTTACATGTGTCATCGCTTGCATGCATAAGAGATGGTTTTAAGCAGGGTTGGTTCAGCTCCCCCGCTATGCCTCCCTAAGTTTTTCCCCACTTTACCCTCCTACCACAATCCTCTCTTTCCCTCCATAAAGGGCTTGAAGAGTTTTTTCTAAGGACTCGGATCAGAAGTCCTTTTGGGGAGGACCCTTGCCCCTGAGGGACTGACTTGCAGGGAGGCTGGTCTTTTCTGGGTGGGGCCCTTCTGAAGGAAGCTCCCCCAACCCCACCCCTTTTCTGCGAGTACCCATATTCACTGAGGTCCCTTCAGAGGTCCAAAGGTCCTCCGAGTCAGACCTCACCTCATAGATGGGTCTTGGATCGGACTTTTCTTCTTCTCTTCAAATACCTGAGGGTCAGAAAGTTGGACCCCTCTGCTCAGAGCCCATTCGTTCTTTCCACGGGTGTCTCCCCATTTGTCCTTCCCCATGAGACTTGGACACTCAATACCCCACTCCGTCTGGTGTGTCTTGGTCTTAGCGAACCGCACCAGACCCTCTCATGTAGAGGTGACTAATCTTAACCCTTTGACGTTGGAAAGGCCATGACCCCCTTCCTCTTTTGTTCTTCGGAACATGACAATCATTCGCCACTTTTCAGGTCAATGGAATGTTGTTGTTTTAGCGACTTCCTTGGTGGAATCAGCTAATGATGAACAGTGGGCGTCCATAGCAAGTTAAGGTCAGTCTCTTACCAGACCCTCAAGGCTCCCCGGTAAGGTGTCACACAAACTCTCAGAACCCCTCATGTGCTCTTCTCCCAGAAGAACCTGCAGCTTCGCAGAGTATTCCTCAGCGTAGGCTCAAAGGCCCACTATTCTGGTGCCGACCCTGTTTTGGGGATGTTGTTCGAGAGTAGCTGTGCTGACAGCAGGGAAAATTAGACTCTGCCCACCATCCAAGGTACGGCTACTAGTCATATAGAACTGAATGCAAGGAGCGCTTGAAGAAGAACGGTGGGTTAGTCACTTGTAACCGTCCTTCTTTGAGATGGGCTCTCACATACGTTCAGGTCCTTCCCACTGTCCCAGCTACTCAGAGTTAGCGATAAGATGAGACTGAGGAGGGTCATGGTTGGGGCCATATATATAGCCATGGGATCAGCCAGAGGGGGCATTGGCCACTGACCCTGCTCTGACAGGCCATGGCTAAAGTTTCTGGACAGTCATGCATTGCAGCACATAGACACCTAGAACTAAACGTAGGTGAGTAGCCCATCTTGAAGAACTGACCCTCCGCAGTTCCTTTTCTGCCCTCAGCAACAGTTTTGAACAGCCCTGTCCTTGTGAATGCAAGTGCCTGTTGTTACTTTCTTGTATGAGCTGCCTGTTTAAGTTACAGGACCTGTTCATAGATATCGTTCCACTGACAACGAGCGCTTCTACAGAATGTATGCATTCGGAGCCAGAAGATAGCTCCCAACAGCCTCCAAAGATGCCAGGTGTAGTAACCCCTTGGGGAGGAAGGGGTTAACTATCTGGTCAGTAAGTCCCAGGACAGCCAATAGGAACAAAGCACAGCTTTTTGAATTGGAACAGCAGCCTGGCCTGTACCTGTTTTGGATGTAGCAGAGCTCCTGGAAGGATCAGGAGGAGGCCAGAGGGGCCTGAGGAAGAATCCAGCAACATCCATACCAAAGATAAGTTAAATTTGTTACTGACTAGGCATGGGTAGAACAGGGAATGTTTATTTAGATGCGGTCAGGGTATTTTCTTTGTTTTGGGTTTGTTTTTGGATTTCTCTGTGCTGAGCACATGTACCCCCTCCCACTACCCTGTAACTACCTAAGTTAATTCCCAGAGAAGCAACTCTCTGTGTTTATTATCTGTTCTTTTTGATAAAAGAGTTTACCTTTTAAGTAAGTTCTGGTTCTGTGTCCTGGAAGGGCAAGAGGTTTGTGTGCACGTGCCTTAGACTGCACAGGCAGCTACTAGAGGGAACCCTGTTCCAGTTCCAGCTCATATTGCAGCTGGGGTCCAGTCACTTTCCTGAGAGAGGAATAAACAGGATTGCAAGTACCTCACAGGGAGGAATTCCCAAGTGCGCCTTCCTGGGTCTCAAGAGGTTTTTTTTGCATTTGGGTGGTGGCAGCGATACCACTCCAAGGCCAGGAATTGGAGGTCTTGGAGACTTTTAAGAGCAGGCTTTAAGGCCAGTGGCTTTTCAGGCCTGTTGCAGGCCCCCACCTTCTGCACTCAGAGTGCCAGAGTGGGGAAAAAGCCTTGACACCAGGCCTTAAACTCTGTGCTTCTCACAGCAAGGTCTTCCCGGGGGATGATCCCCATGAGGAGTGCCTTCGGTGCCTGGGTGAGTCCCACCAGGCCACCAACTGCTGCATCTGTCAGCCCTTCAAGCCGAGCATGCTTAAAGACAGAGAGCAAAGGCACCACGCATTGGCCTTAGAGCAAGGGCGGCAACCTACCCCCAAAAAACCAGGGTTGCCTTTGGTGCCAGTACTGTGTGCCAGATCGGCACCAGAGCCCTCCTGACACCACTCCCCTATGGAGCAGAAGATGCAGTCAGTACCGACTTTGGAGCCAGAATGTTCCTGCCAGTCCAGCTCTCCCCAGCCAGGCCACTCCTGGCATTGTGGGCATGAAGCAGTGCAGATCCCAACCACCCCGGAGGTCTTCGAGGCAGCAAAGGCCCTGTTGCTCTTGCCTAAGCCCCCTCCTCTGAAGCCTCTTAAGCAGAGAGGAAAGCCTGCTTTCCTTTCAGGAAAATGGACTCCTCCCAAAGAGCACCGGGAAAATGGACTCCTCCCAAACGGCACTGCTCCCTGGCACCTAGTACAGTGCCAAGTTCCCCAGTGCCGCAGGACGAAGCTCTCCTGAAGACACTGGGTGGTAGTGCCCCAGGCTGACTCTAAAGTGCCATAGATTGCACTCCACTTCTCCCCCACGCCGTAGTGCCTCCACTTCACTGTTGCTGTCTGCTTGGACTGGCACCAAACCTCCTGAGTTGTGAGAAAGCTCCCGCTCCCCAAGCCTGGAGTAGATCATCCCCTCTAGAAGGGGCAGACAAATGGCACTGAGTGCCTATGAGTACAGTCCTCATGAATGGTCAGTGCCAAGAGAGGTCCCTTCACAGAGGGCTTACCGTGGTACTAAAGAGCCTGCTCTTATCAACCCAGATAGGGAGCTGAACCCCAGGCCAGGGTCCTATAGGGAGGACACCACAGCTCACTTTGATCTTCTGCGCAGCATATCTGCCCACACGGGCCTAGAGGCTGAACCTAATGGGGGGAATCTGAGACCCCGTACTCAATCCTGGTGTATCATCCTTACTGGACACTGTAGCGGAGCCTCTGCACCCTAGTGTGCATGATATTGCCAGATCCTGATGGCAATACCCCACCTTTATTTCCCCAGGGTCAGACATAGTAGCTCACAAGTACCAGGTCCCACCAGAAGATTTTTCCTTCCTCACCTGTCACCCGGGTCCAAGTCCATGGGTGATCAAAGCTGCCCTAGGGCGTGGAGTACAACCGCCCCCCCCTGCCCCCAGATGCCATGCCAAGGTCCAGAGAGCTAGAAAGATGGAAGTCCTAGGTAGGAAGGTGTACTCAACCTTGGCCTGCCAGCTGCATATTTCTGATCACCAAGCACTGGTGGCTAGATACACCTTGGGTATTTGGGACTACTTAAAGAGATTTACAGGCCTCCTTCCCCAGGATCAGAGGAAACAATTTGAGTCTCTCCTTGAGGAAGACTCTCCGGCACCCCAGGATTCACTTCTAGCTGCATGGGATGCCTCAGACATGGCAAGCCAAGGAGTAGCCACAGCTGTTGTTATGAGGCGCATGGCATGGCTGCAGGAGGCATGCCTACCTCAAACCATCCAACAGGCCATCCAGGACCTTCCCTTTGAGGAACGGTCCTTATTTGTGGAGGACTCAGACCTCCTTTTAAGTGGCGCTAGAGGCCCCACATCAGACCTCCGATCTCTGGGCGTGCTCCCTTCTCACACATCTAGTCACTCTCTCAGCCCGCACCATCATAGGGAGCGCCAGTCCTCTCGGTCAGTTAGAGTTAAAGATGAGCCTCTCGGGGACCCTGAACTCTTGTTTCCACACGGCTCCCCCCCTTAGACTATGGGACCCACCTGGGATAACCACCCTCGGCATACATCCCTACTCTTTCGCCACATTCTTCTTCTTTCTCACGGAAATCTGTCAGAAATTAGCAGAGGGGTCCACAACCCATAAAGGGAGGGATAAACACTTTCTCTGTTTTTTCCTCACACCTCCCTATACTACGGCTAGATGCCTGATCAGGGACCCTTATATCCCTGTGGGTATGGGACCCTCTTCATGAGACTCGCTGGTTGCGCAGCTGAGCTTGCAACTACTCTAGTCACTATGGGCACATCACCCCCTCTACATCCTGGGTTTTATTCTGCCTTTTTATAATCTAGCACTTTTCCTTGAGGAGGCGCGATTAAGAACAGAGGCTGAGCCATTGGCCAATCCCTGAGGGCTCAATCACACGAGTAATGGGGCCCTCATAGCACACTATAATTTTAAGGTGGGACCCTTAAACCCCTTACTTAGATGTTCCTCCAACTATCGCAAGAAAACGCTCTTGCCAGCATGACTCAGATAGTCCTTAACTCTCAGATCCATGTGGCCACCATCCACCATGTTATTAGGTGAGCACTGTGCATTGTTTCTTGGGGCAGGGCACGCAATATATACCCTGCCTTCCTTCCTTTCCTCTCCATCCCACAATCACCTGAGGCTAGTGGGGAGCAGGGACTGGATTTGATCATCAATCACTGGGCATCCCAAAGCCATGCCATTCTCCACATGGGGAACCCCCTCACCCCTTTCTGTCAGGAGGTCTCCTTATGAATATCCCGTGGTTTCTCCTTCCTTCTCCATGCAACTTATCGAGTAAGGTAACCATTATGGCTCTTTAATTTGCTATGAATCACCCTCCAAATAAGCACAGCCTGTTTCCCTGGGCCACCGGTGGGGGTTTGTCTCCATGTTTTTTCCTCAGCCAGAAGGCAAACACCTCTGGCTATCTAAGTCTTCTGTCTACCCGGAACCATGTCCTGGGGGGCATGTGGAGGAAGAGTCCTCCCCTCAGCTAGAAGTGGAAGGACGTCCCTGCCCTTTAACATTGCCATGGGTAGAGCTCTTTCTGTCTGGTTCACTCTTCCATAACTTTCCAGTAAGCACATTCGAACACGAGGGGATATGTTTTCCCCAAATACTTACTTTCTATATCCCTCCATTGTGCAAGTGCCATGCAGTTACCTCCGCTGCCGTGGACGTACTCTCTCCCACTCGCCGAAGGGGTCCTTCGATGACTCCCCTACTCTACTCCACTTCTAAGGCCTAGGAGGACATTATCGACCTGTGTGAACCAGTTAAGGGAAATGGGATTCTCTCTCTCTCTCTCTCTCTCAAAGGTCCTTCACCTAGGCTGATACCTGATCCTTTCTCTCCCTCTGATCAGGTGAGGGACTAATGGGAAAATTGTTTCCACCCAAGGAAAAAAAAAACTTCCCCGGATACCTTGTACACTTCGCAACTGGACTCTGCCTGGGTTATGGTACAACGACATGTTCTTCAGTTTTACTCCCTTCAACCCAGACTACTTGATATCTTAACTGACAGTGGTCCCCACAGATCTTGAGCCCCATGTGCTCACACAGAGACCTAGGAAGCCAGGTCATTCCCCTGTGTAATCGTACATTTCCTCCCATAGGAGACAAGGGAATCTTGGTGCATGCAAAGGCCAACCTCGAGCCCATTGCTGTATTCTTCGCTTCTCTTCGGGCCCTCAGCTTCTATACACTGAAGCAGGATCTTGGTGTCCTGGGTTCCACTTGTACCCTCCCATTTCTATCAGGGTTCCTTTCTGCTAATCCCTATTTTGATACTCCGGGACTGTGTCTGCCCTGTGGAGCTATCAACCATATGCTTTCTCATGGGATCCCTAAGGAGGATTTCCCCTTAGAGGTTGCAAACTTCCCATCTTCACCCTCACCTTAACTTCTAAGGCCAGTACAGTCTATGTTGACCCCACCTTACAGAGGGAGCTAGGGGAGTGTCCTCGTCTGGAAGTTCCAGACTGTCACCCATAAAACTCTGTCTCTGAGGTTACCCTATTACTGCCCTGAGGCAAACCCTCTACCCTCAGGACCACTGCGCTAGATTCCTTCATTGGGGTACTTCTCCACATGGCTTAGTGACATGTGGAGGCCTTGGGGCTACCTTTCCCACCCCATCATCGCCCCTTTTTTCTCAAGATGGGTGGGGTAGCCTCCTACCCAACCTTGTCAGTGGGGGTGCAGGCCAGGCTGTTGATGCACAATAGATGAACCATCTTTGCTGCTTCTCACTACCTGCAGTTCTGCTGCCACAGCTTGAGATTGAAGGCCTGAGGACTTCAATGGAATCAGGAATTTACATGCCGCTTACTATGCAGGTGACAGACTTCTCTCTCTCCTATAAGACTTACCAGTGGAAGATCCATGTCTCCTGACTGTTTACTAAATATATTTATAACATAGGCTCCTCTAGAGCAGTGGGTAGGGTCCAGTTGTGTAGGGGCCATTCTATTTTTTCCCCTTGTGTAGACAGAATAACCTGGACAGTATCCATGCCAGCCCACTGCAAAAGTGACTCACTTCCCTTCTGTGTTTTCCTGTGTAGTGCTCATAGAGCTTTGAGAGGAGTGGTGTTTTCGCTTAGCGGTGAAAAGCCCCTAGCTCATCAAAATTTTCTCAATTTCCAGGGTTGGGGACTTGCTAGGTTTGCATAGCCAATGCTACGATCCCAACCCAACTCAAGGTGATGCATAATTTCTCTAGGGTCCCTTTGCTCAGCCTGTCATGGGACTTCACAGAGTTATAAGATATCCCCTCCATGCAGGCAATATGCTTACTTCAGGCGTCCTCCTGTTTTGGAGCTTGCCTTATGGGGATAGCCATGCTGAAGGTGGAAAACTCTAACTCCGCCCACCATCCATGGTATGGCTAGTAGTCACCTAATACTGAATGTATCTGAGCAGTGCTCGAAGAACGGTGGGTTACTTACCAGTAACCATCCTTCTTTGAGATGGGCTGCTCACATACATTCAGGACCCCCCCCCATTCCTGCTACCTGGAGTTGGCTACGTAAAGGGGACTGGGGAGGGTCAGGGTCAGGGCCATATATATAGCCACGGGAGTGGCCAGAGGGGGTGTCGGCCGCTGATCCTGCTCTGACACGCTAGAACAAAAAGCTTCTGACCAATCATGCGCTGCGGCATGTAGACACCTGATACAGAGCATATGTGAGCAGCCCACCTTAAAAAAGGATGGTTACTGGTATGTAACCCACCATTCTGTGGCCTGGACATTTGTCCATGAATCACAAGCCTGAAACCCACCTCCACATTTCATGCAGTTCGCTACACAGCTAGCCAGCTCTGTGCTCATTGCATACTGGGCAGTGCTGGACAGCTGACCCAGTGGTTAGAACCCACCAACCAGCTGGCTCATGAAGACACCTGTGTGGTTGGCGTTGATGCCAGCAAGGTTCTGCCTGCTGCTTAGCAGGAAGGGACGCTGACTAGGAGACAGCATTTGCTACCCACCTGAGAAGAAACTCCTCAGGCAAGAACTTAATGCCAGGGGCTCCTGATGCAATGCAGCCAACTGGCAATGAATTTGCTTTCTGCAGCAGCGGATGGTATCTGGCTGAGGCTGCAGAGCATGCCTGATCTCAGCACTGTTATTCTCAGCTGCCACCTGGGATGTTTAACCATGGCTAAAACAGAGAAATTTACTGGATTCCCTTGATCCTGGCTGGCTGGGGATTTTATTATCCAGATCTAACAGGAGATAAATCCACCTAATGGACCATCACTGGCTTTTCCCTCCCTCACGCAACAGCAGCAGGGTGAGCACTATTAGAGAAGGGCAGGAGAGTCCTTGCCCCAAACCAGCCAATGTCTGAGTATGAACAACTTCAGCTGCCTGTCTGGAATACAGTGCAGGAGGTGGCCTGGCAGCTGGGGCAGCATTGCTGGGGGTGGGGGTGAGGGAGTCAAGGCCAGAACTGTTCTGAAACTTTTGTGTCACTCTGGAACCAGCTCAGGGCATCTTGCCTGTGTTTTGCTCATTAGTGCCCCACCTCCTCCTTGTCTTTGCATAGCTCCACGCCTGCCAGCCTCTCGTTCCCCTGGCAGCCACCTCTCCCCTCCATGCGCTTGGCTAATCTCTCTAGTGCAGTGGTTTTCAAACTACAGGTTGGGACCCAGTATGGGGTCGCAGACCCTCAGTTGCTGGGTAGGGGCGCCCCCTGCTGCTGCTGCTGACAGTCTGGGCTGCATTGCACAAAGATATAACTGTTGGGTCTCAGGCCTAAATGATTTTTTTCAACTGGCTCCCAAGGAAAAAAGTTTGAAAACCACTGTTCTAGTGTACTGCTGAGAGTTCCTTCCTGAGCCTCCATTGGGTGACACAGCCAAAACCCATCCCCTGCACAAACTGAGGTTCCCTCCCCGAGCTCCCACTGGGTGATGCACCATGGCCTGGATCCTTTCCCCCCAGGCCCCCGCTCCAGAGAGGCTGTGAATCTCACTGGGGAGTCCATTGACTGTCAGCTCCTCAGGCAGGGACAGTGTCTTCATTCTCATGTCTGTGTGCCATGTGCAACAAGCCTGTGACCTCATCCTCAGCAGGGCACAAAACACTTAGAACCTGCAGCTTCCACTACCAGGAGCATGAGCTCCTTCCCCCAGAAAGACAGAAAGGAAAATGCCTGCAGGCTACAAGTTATCCCCAACACAGTCACCAGAGGAGGACACAATGGCATACATACAGCCAGCATCGTATGGTGCTATTTACATAGGTCTGACAATAGCAGGGATGACAGTGGATGCTGTGTGGGATGGCCACATAGCCTTTGCCCTCCCTTCCCTTCAGTATCAGACAGGTGGGATGTCTATGCACCCACTCATGCTACCTCTTGAAAGAGCATCCTAGGTAGCTCTGCCTGTTTATCAGCTTGATAGGGTGCTGCTGTGAGTCCCCTTTCTTTGGGGTGCAGACAGATAACATTTCCAAGCTGTCTCACTCTTGTCCAGACATCTAGTTCATTCTCTTTAGGTAGCTCTAGGAGTACTTCCATGTAGAGAAAGATTCCCCAGGGTCACTCAGTGGTCAATGCTCTGTGAGGGGAAGCTGCAGTGTCTAAATGGGTCAGACACCAGCAGCTGGGAATCAGAGACTCTGACAAAGATCAGGGGGATAACTATGAACATGACATCCCAGTGTGATAGAGAGGCTGACAGCTAATGCCATCCTGGGATGCACAAACAGGAGAATCCTAAGTAGAAGCAAAGAAGTGATTTTACCTTTGTTTTGGCAAAGGTGCGATCACTGCTGGAACCCGGTTCTGGGGCTCACAATTCAAGAAGAATGTGACCAGTTGGAGCAGGTTCTGAGAAGAGTCACGAGAATGACTAAAGGATGAGAAAACCTGCCTTAAAGTGATAGACTCAAAGAGATTCTTCTATTTAGCTTAACAAAGAAAAGGTCATGGGGTGACTAGTCACAGACTGTAATATCTAAATGGTGACCAGATATTTAGTAACAGGGTCTTTGAGCTAGTAGAAGAAGGTTTAATATGTTCCAGTGGCTGGAAGCTGGAGCCAGACAAATTCACATGGGAAATAAGGTTAACAAGGAGTCTAATCTACCATGGGTCAGTGTATCAGGATTGTGGTGGATTTGCTGGCCACTTTTAATTCCTGTTTGGGTAATCTCTCAGAGCTCTGTCCAAGGATCTGTGGTGGGCAGGTTTCTGGCCTGTGCTGTGCAGGACAGCAGCTACACAATCACACTGGTCCTTCCTGGATCTGGAAGGCAGGTGGATGCACTGCAGCTCCTCAGCAAGGCAGCCTGGGAGATGCTCAGACACATGGAGACAGCGCTGTGGCAAGCTGAGTCTGGTTTTGCGCTGCCAGACACCAAAAGCAGAGCTGCAGCTGCTTGGCTTAGTTTTCTTAGAGGGGATTCTCTGCTCTTCCACCCTGTGAAATCAGTGAGCTGTCTTATGGAGAAACTGAACCAGAGGCAGGGAAGGGCCTCACCCAAATTCACAGAAGGTGGGGCAGGGCAGAGCAGAGTAGAAGGATTCAGCTCTCCTGACCAGCCCATCACCCCCTATGTGGGGGCCATCGGCAGTGCCTGTGCTAGATTCACCCTTGCACACCCACACCATTGAATGCTGACTGCTGGCTGCCTTTGAAGGGCACAGGGTAGTATTATGATATAGCATGTATCTAGCTGCCTTTGCTTAGGGTGACATTTTAGCATTATGGTCACATTCAGATGGCGGCTGGGGGAAGAATCACCTGGTTATGAATCAATCCAGGGCCTCTGATAAGATCGTAAACTAGCAAGAGACTCTGTAATTACACAATAACCCTTGGGACTGATGTATAACTGACTAATCCAGCCCGGCCCAGCAACTGTGCGTGCAACAAGCAAGGAAGGACCATTGCTCTGGTCACCAGGATGAGAAACTGCCCCATCAATGTTGGAAAGCTCCAACTGGGCGTACAAGGGAGCAGCCTGAAGGCTTGGAGCCGAGGAGCAAGCAGGGAAATTTAAGACTCAGGACCGCTGCCGGTATTTATTTTCTTACCTCTTGGGGCCGAACGTTCCGAGCTGCCTCCTCCTGGCAGTTGTAGTTTGGCTAGCAGCATGTGCATGTCCCTCTATTTGGGAGGGCAATTCAAGCAGCTGGCCAGTAGTGAGCCAGTTTGCTCATGCAAGGACTTTTGTGACCAGCTCAGCTAGGTGCTAATAGAGTCAGACCCCCTGACTTCCAGGGCTCAGGGTGCGAGTCTTTATAGCCTGAGCTAAAGCTCCTTGGCCAGAAGCAATAGTGGAGGCATCAATCTCCACTGTTCTGATTTCCAAAGGTGCTACGCACCTGTAACTCCCCTTCCCTCCTAGAATTTTAAAATCCAGCAAGATGTGGGGCAGTAATGAGGCGAACTGACATCTGTGAAGTATTCTGAAACAGCGTGGGGTGCTCAGTAGGGCTCACACAAACCCAAGCCCACAGCCATAGCCCGTTGCTAACTCTGCCTTCCCACAAAACAAACAAGGAGTCCTGTGGCATGAATTAAATAAATTTGCTAGTCTTTAGAAGACCCAGGGCACTCCTTGTTTGCTGAGCTAGACTAACATGGCTACCTCTCTGAATCTGCCTCCCCAGTTGTCTAAATCTGTGTGGCTGCTTGCTGGTCCCAGAATTCGGGGTGCATGTTTGGGAATCACTAATGTGCATGCTGCAGTAACACAGTGGTGGACTCCGTATTGCACATTAATATGGCTGCCAGGGTGCCCAAGTGTCTGAGGGGCAGCATGGTAACTACTAACCTCTGGCAGTAATGATTGGGCCCACAAGTGCTCATCTCAAAGTCCCAGCACAGTAATATTCAGCTCATGGTTTGTCCCTGCCCCTCAACTGTACCTTGTCATGTTTCTTCCCAGCCCTCTGCCTCTCTAGTGTGAAGGCTGTTGCTGTCACTGTTCTCTCTAACCTTAGGCTCAAAGGGCCTCTCCTCTCCTTTCTCTTAAAGGGAAAAGTGACTTTCTCTTAAAGAGGGCCTGTAGAGCAGAGGACAAGGTCTTATTTGTACTTGTATTATGAGTGACAAAGGCCTAAAGGATTTTATTTTCCTTTTAGCTTGTTTCTACAACCACTACCCCCTCAGAGAAATCTGGGTCTAGACTTTATAGACAGAGTCTGTGAAATAATGACATAGTGGGAGGCTGACAGCTGAAGTGACTGAGAAGGCGGCATTTTAGTGACACTGTCTAACATGCTAGTTTTGTTTCTGTGTGTTAATACTATGTAACTCCAATGCCTAAAGGACTCTTGGGAGAAAGGGCATCTTGGTTAAAGATACAGGGTGGGATTTTCCTAGGTCTCCAGAGAAATGTGGATGCTCATTTCCCATTCACTGGGTGTCCAAATCTCCTAGGCAATTTTGAATAGTCTCAGCTCAATGGCTCTGTCCCTTCAGTTTGAGAGAAATCACTTCCTCAGACATACCCAAGGAGTCTAGAAGCAAAACCCACAGCACCAGACTCAATAACCCTGATATTTCTAAACAACCCCCCCAACCTGTCATCCCCTTCCTTGTGCATCTGAAAGCAACCAGCCAGGGCACAACACTTCTATGGGGTCACTGGTAGCTTAACCTCCCTGCGGGCAGCACTGGCAGTGGGGGGGGAGGGGGAGTTATGCCTAGCAGCATGTTTCTAAAAGCCCAATGGAAGGGAAATCCTAACAACTACTGCTTCCATTCCAAGTGCCTTTCCTCCCAAAAAATCCCAGAGTGCACTGGAGGAAGTGATGACATGGCACAAGGTGGGCGGAAGCTCTGTTCTGTGAGAGAAGGTTCAGTCACCTCCTGGTTTGCTTCTCAGGGCAGGGTGGCAGGGCAGCTCTCCTCATCCAGTGCCCCAATGGGTTGGAGGTGGCCCCTCACTTCCACTGACTCAGCCCCCACAGCCAGCTCACCTTTGGTTCCCACCCTTCCAGGGTTCTCCAGTCCCCTGTCCATACAAAACAATGCCCAAAGTTCAGTTCCTCCAGCTCAGGGCTTCTGAGACCCACAGACCCTCACCTGGGATCTTCAGTGGAAGCCATTCACAAGGTCAGCTCCAGTACCTCTAGGCCCACCCTGTTCCCAGCATGTGACACAGCCTGCCTTGGGCAGGCCCTGATGAGGACCACTCAGCTCTCAACAGTGTACTACTTGCTCACCCTCAGTGCCAGGCTGAGCCTGCTGCAGGGGGATGTGCCTTCCCAGCTTTACCTGCAGAGGTCTGTGGATGCTATTGGAATACACAGAATGAGAAATCAGGTCAATGGCCTGACACCCCATTTACATCGGGCCCCTTTAACTCAGCCTGGTGGGAGAAAGGCCAGTGAAAGAGAGTCCATTATAGTCACCAGCAGTCCAGCCCCTGTGGGAGCAGCACAGAAGGACTCTACAATTGAGGATCAGGTCCCTGGAGAGTTTGATTCCATCCCCCTCAGACAACCCTAAGGGCAGTGATCAGTCTCTGTTACGGTGCCATGGGTGCAGTCCCCTCTCTATCAGCGCAGAAATCCCACCACAGTTGAGCGTAAAGCCAGGCCCTGCCTGCCTGAATTGATCCATCATGAGCCAGGAAGACACTAAGAGGGACCTGGCAGCAATGTTCCCTCTAATTACTTGTAGACTGTGTGCACAAACAATTTCTTTGTGTGCGCAAAAACATTTCTTTGTGAGCACCAATATTAGCACTATTGAATCTTTTTGTGTGCACTTTATTTTGCTGTGTGCGGAGGCTTCATGACCTGTGTGCGTGCACACACGCTCACAGCTTAGAGGGAGCAGTGCCTGGCAGTGCCCATGCCAGAGACCAAACTTAGGACCCATGGGGAGCACCAGTCCAAGGAGATGAATGAACTCAGGTCCAGTTGCTGGGTGGGTCTGAGAAGGTCAGGACTAGGATAGGAGAGAAGACAGGCTTGGTGGAGACAGAAAGGACTCGGGGGCAAGAAAGTGACACCACCCATGGGAATGTCAGAGAGATTCTGCAGCTCCCTCCGCCCCACCTCACCTGATCCAATTTCACTCGTACAATGGCTCTGTCAGAGGAGGGGCAGATTAAGCCATAGGGTAGCCAATGCACTGCAATGGGGAATTAATAGTAGTTTAAACCAGCTGATGTTTGCTCCTGAGACGTGTGAGGGAGCGTCTCCCTCCACTTCATAGCCCCTGGCGGGAAAAGGGGAATGAACCACTGTCACTGAACTGCATTGTAATTCAAAAAGAAATCATCAGACAAGACTAACAGCTGCCACCCTGACACTAAAGGCAGCGTAGTGATGGCACACTGTTCTACTGGGAGCAGCCCTGCTCAGTAACTGCAGACACCAGGCCTGGGGATATGCCATTGGGTTTTGCTGAGGGGAGGGAACTGTTGGGATTGAACACAGATACCAGCATAGCCAAACCCATGCTCCTCATGCTAGTGAGATCTTGAAGTATGAATGGGCAGCAATGTGGCCTAGTGATTAGAACAGGGGACTGCGAGTCAGGGGATTCGGGGTCTCCCCATGTGACTGTGGGACAGTCACTACCCTCTGCTGCCTCCACTTCTAAAAGAAATGTGGGAGGTGGGGAGGGACGCCTGCTTGCATGGAAGGAGAAAGCCGGCTTGCGCCTGCTGTGGTGACACAGGCCAATGTGCTGTCCCTATGTGAGGCCATCTCCTGTCACCAGGACACTAGCCCACTTGCACCAGGACCACCAAACTACAAGCACAATTTAGTTCAGTTCCAAAGGGGCAGCCCATGTTAGTCTAGTTCAGTAAAACAAACAAGGAGTCCTGTGGCACTTAAAGACTAACAAATTTATTTATTGCATAAGCTTTCAGAACACCCTCAGCTGCCCACCCATCACTTCTGTCATCTTAGAACAGAGTAGGTAGCACAGACCAGCCCCCCTGTGACCAGGCTGGGCTCCTCTTTCCCCCAGCCAACATCAGCATGGCCAGCTGTACTGAGATGACCCCTAACCTGAAGCAGTGTCAGTGAGCGGGAGCCAGGCCCACAGTCTAGCTTCCGGTGCAAGCTTCTCTCACTCATTGCAAAAATGAAATTTATTTATGGGTCTTTCAGCTATTCAGGCACCAAACTCCCATTGACTTCACTAAGAATTTAGTCCTTAAATAACTTGGGAGACCTAGGTCAAGGGTTAGAGAAATGGAAACAAAATCTAAAAAAGCAACTTACTACCTCTCCTGGCATGAGGACAGAAGATTGTTCCTGTTATGGAAGGGCTCAAAGATGGCACCACTTGGAAAGCCTGACAGACACATTCACCTAGAAGGCAGGCAAGAATGATAAAAGGCAGGAAAGACATGGGCAGGGAGATCAAAGTGTCTGGGGCTCACTAGTAACTGGGAGGAAATCTCTGTGGTACTGTTCTTCCATTGGCGCTCATACCTAAAAGGGTCAAAAGACAAAGCAGCCCTTGGCAATGTTTCATTGATACACTGCACAGCATGCTTCACTCCCAGATTAAATGTATGCATGTGTTCCTGTTCCCGGCACAAACAAATGGCTTTGGAGCCTCAGCACATCCAGGGTAGGAAACCCATAGACTGCCCCTGATGTGTGGACGAGGTTTTTCCCATCAACCCTGTGCCAGTGATGGGTCTGCACTGTCATAGCTAGTGAAAAATTCTAGGCTGCCAAAAACTTAGGCCTTGGAACCACATTTATTCTCAGCCAGCCCTGAGCAGAGCTAAGTGTGGCTCAACAGCTTGTCTCTCTCACCAGCAGATGCGGGTCCAATAAAAGATATGATCTCACCTGCCCTGTCTCTCTAAAATCCCACAGCCAACACGGCTATAGCAACCCTGCAGCATTGTCACTTGTCAGACAGCTAACAGGAATTATGACAAGCCTACTAGGTGCAAATGGCTCCCAAAGTCAGAGTTGTCCAGAGGAAACACTTCCAGCCTCTTAGTTCCAGATGTGATGGTAGGTGAGGCCAGCAAGATTCACCAAGAGACACTCTAGAGGCCAGGGCTGTGTCTATGTACCGTGGAGGGCACACAGATATGCCCCCGAGAGCACCATGGGTACTCTGATGCAGCTCGACAGTGGTGTGCGTGACACAGCAGTTCGTCCTAGGCAGCAGCTCAGCATAGACCTGTGGTTTTCAAGTGGCGTGCCACAGCAAGGCTCTAGGCATGCCATGAAATTGTGCTGAGAAATGGGGCTGGATCATTTTAAATCTCCCACCCTGTATAGCTCAGGCAAGAGGGCTGCACAAGGTGGGAAATGTAAAATGCTGCAGACTGTGGCTGCACTGTGCATGTAGTGGGTGAAGGGTTGGGAGGAGGGGCGCTGGGCCAGGGAGCCACAGGGACCTATGAGGGTGCTGCAGGTGGTGTGAGGTGCTGGGCATTATTGGGCCAGGACAGTGTGAGGGGGGGAGGAGGATCTGTGGACACTGCAGCAGATCCGGGCAGGGGCACTGCAGGCAGCTCAAGGTGTGTGGGGGAGGAGAAGCCGCAGACACTGCAGGGGAGGAGGGTGCTTGGCCAGGTGTCGCGGGCAGCTTGAGGTGGGTGCCAAGCTAGGGAGCTTTAGGCAGCACAAGGAGAGGACTGGGCCTGTAGCTCAGGTGGTGTCAGGCCAGAGAGCACAAGGTGAGCACTGGGCTGGGAACCGCAGGTGTCACTAAGTCAGGGGACCATGGGTGGTGTGGGGTGAAGGAGTTGTGGGTGGCATGGGGTTCCAAGAGGAAGGGACACCATAGGTGTGAAGTGTGTGGGGTGACTGGGGACCCACAGAAACCACAAGGAAGGAGAGCCAGGCTGGGGTAGTGAGAGGGGGTGCCAAATGCTGTGAAATGCTGGAGGGAATCCAAGGCAGGCTGGGGAGTTGGGGGTGACACAAGAAAAAGAGGGAGCAGGGGGCACTCTGTGGATGGTGCAAGATGCTTGGGGGGCAAGAGGAGCTGTGGGCTCTGTGAAGTGCCAGGGAGGGGACAGGGGAACTGGGTGCTTCAAAATGCCTGGCACTGTGAGCCCCTCGGCAGGTGTATGCTGGGGGAGGAGAGAACTGCTTCTCTGCTCTTCTGTGCTCCCTCGCACTGTCCTGCCCTCCCCTCCCCTCAGTTTCCACCCCCCCCGCCTCCTCGTATAGCCACCCTTCACTACCCATCCCCTCCCTGATCTCACCACCCTTCCCCTGCTACCTCTACCCTCTATCTCTTCCCCTACCCTTGCCTCTCTTGCCACCCTTGCCCTGATCTACCCTGCTCCATAAATGGACACCCCTGCCCTTTTTTGCCACCCCTACCACCTCTGCCCCCCCTTGCTTCTCTTGCCACTCATGTCCTTCTCCCCATGCTCACCTCACCATACCCTGGTTTGCTCCCCACACTCTCCTTAGCCACCCCAAGCAGCCTCCCCTCCACTCTCTTGCCATCCCTGCTTTTACAGACTTTTGTGGAACCAAATTGAACTCATAAACTGCTTGTTTATTTTTGACTGCTTACATTTTATTAATAATAAGATCAATTTCTAAAATCTATGCCTTGTCTAAAATTTGACCACCACCCTCTGAGTGAGAAAAGTATTGCAATGTGGCCCCTTATGCTAAAAGTTTGGACACCCCTCATCTTAAACAATATTATCCAACCAAAATTACAACTCATAAAACTTACAAATATTAATCATCAAATTAAAAGCAAGGTATCATTCTTTTGATCCTAAAACATAAACATTAAACACAGCTAGCCAAAGGGCAAAATTGAGATGACGTATTTACCACCAGTGGAATTGCAACATCAATGCATTTCATCCTTCTTTAGCTTGTTGTGTGTACTATGTTGCAAATGGCTCTAGTAAGACCATAGGCATAGTAAATATGACATTTATGAGCAATCAATTCAGCTGAAAAAGTGGGTGTGCTGTGGAATTATTTGTCTTATCGAAGTGTGCCCTGTTACTGAAAAGGTTGGAAACCACTGCCATAGACCATCAGAGCTTCACTTATGTACCACAAAACCACCACAGCTGGTGCAATTACAGTGCTGCAGGCAGCGTTACAAGGCACTGTGTGCCCATGCCAATAGACCATGGGGAGCACTGTGGCCTGGGCTGATGAATGGCAAATGGTGCCATGGAGAGGGCTGCCTGCTACAGTGAGGATACATGGCCTGGTGTGTAAGGAAGACCCACGTCATGGTTTGGGTTGACGTACCATGGACAGCACTGCAGGGCCCCACTGACTGTACCCGTGTACCATGGACAGCGCACAGGGGAAGACTGCTGGTCAAACATGCCCAGGAGAAGACTTTGGGCTTCTTCGGCACCACAGAGAACATGACTGGCTCCCACAGGCCAGGCCCAGGCACCACTGGCTGTGCCTGGGCATTCACTCTCTGTCCATCACGCTTGTTCTTTCCCATGAACTATATTCATGAGGAGGAATAGCAAGAAGCTAGGAAATGGGGGAGAGGTTGGATTTTGGCAAAGGAGATGAGGTTCTTACATCAGTGTTTGGCCTTTTCCCATTTCCCAGTCCCAATTGGGTGGGGTTAGTTGCCTCAAAAGGATTTGCTTGAGGGGCAGAGGGAACATGGAGAGCAACGAAGGAGGCAGAGAAGATGGATGGGCTTGCAGCACATGCAGAACACAGCTTTAGTTTCTTATCCCCAGCAACACAAAGGATGAAGCAGGAACTGACTGTATGTATTAGCATTTCCCCAACGTGCAGAGATTTCGCATACATTTGCTTCTCATCAGAGAACTAAATCCTTAAACAGGAATAAAGCCCCTGACTACAAAGCTCCTGCCCTCAGCACAGGTGGCATGCAGTAAAGTAAACAGAGATGTGCACTTATCAAAGCTCATTTCACTGACTCCAGATCCTGTTTGAAATGCCTGGTGTCCTCCCATCTTGGATTACAAAGGCTAAGAGCAGTTTTGTTCCAGGCATTCCTCAAGCAGGCTGGAGTCCAAGCTCTGTACACCAAGGAGAGTCTGAAGCCATTGGTGCTCAGCACTTTGGGAAACTGAGCCACTTGCTTGGGTCTTTTGGCTGTTACTGCACAGCTCCAAGGGGCAGAGCTGAAATCCTGAATTTTCTCTCCCCAAAATGCTTCCATGGCCACCATTGCTGCTGTGCCTGAGCCCCTCGGCCGCTCTCATGCACCAATTCTCCAAAGACCCTGTTAGCTAGGGCTATGTTCCCTGTTGCACAGATGGGAAATTGAGGCATAGTGCTGCAATGATTTGCCTAAGGTCACACGGAGAGTTTGGGGCAGAACCTACCTCTCCCTAGCAGCTCAGACAAGTGCCCTAACCACTAGGCCAGCATTCCTCCTGCTCTTAGATTTGTTAAAATCAAAGGCCCCTGAGCCAATGCTCTCAGAGCTAGAATATCAACTCAGAGCAGCTTCACAGGAAAACTCAGACACGTTTCAAATGCCGAGACCCGCACAGATGCAACTCCACCCCTAAGACAAAGCCACACCAATATGCCGCCTCAAAAAGGAGGCTTCTCACTCACCCCTGGCTCTCAGCAGGGCAGAAGAAGCCTTGAAGCAAGCACACAGAGGCAGACATTCCAGCTGGCTGGCACCCAGGATCTCATAGGAGATACCAAAGAAGTGGTTCCCTCCCTCCTGTTTCAACCCAGGGAATCCTTCCACGGGTTACAAGATAGCAGAATGGCCTGGGGTCATTCTTGAACAGAGATTGCCCCAGGCAGCCAATACCAGTCACAGCACACTGGAGTCGTGTGATGTCACCAGGATGCAGCCCTATGTCAAGTTGTCAGCTGTCTAATCTCAAGCACCACAGATAATGATAGCAGGATCTGAATCTGGAGAAAAGACCTGTTTTGTTGTTGGATTCAGCTACAAATACCCATTCTGGCCAGGGCTGAAGCCCTGATCATCTAACAAGGCCTCAGAGTTCTTCCTGGAGTGGCTAAGAGCTATCTTCTCAGCTGTGAGGGGCAGCAAGGTGTGATTAGGAGAGTCTAGGAGCTCCATCTTAATGAAAAGAGGGTGAAAGGGTGACTCAATCTCAGTCTGCATGTATTGACATAGGGAATAGATAGTTCATAATGGGTTCTTTGATTCAAGACAAAGGGAACACAATCCACTGGCTTGAAGTTGAAACTGGACATATTCAGAGTGGAAATAAGGCATAATCTTTTAAGAGCAGGAGTAATTAACCATTGGAACAATTTACCAAAGGCCAATTTTTAACTCTAGATAGGATGTTTTTCTCAAAGATCTCCTCCATGAATTATTTTAGGGAATTCTCTTGCCTGTGTTATGAAGGAGGTCTGATTCAATGGTCACGGGTTTTCTTTGACCTTGGAACTGCTGAACAACCAGGTGCAAGAACAGATATTTCTAGAGCATCTTCCATCCTGAAGGATCCCAGAGCATTGGATAACCTATGTATCTGAATCTTGGCATCCCTGCACCTTGGCAAGTCATTTACCCCAATGCAAAATCTGACTTTCTGGTCTTCCAGAGTGTCTCACTCATATGCACTGGCATAAATGACAACGCAAGCTGCAAAACGATGGAGAATCTGACCTAGTATATACACTTGTAACTGAAGTGCAGCCACTGCTGAAGTGGAATGTATCAGCTGGCTAACAGTGCACAGTAACACCACCCAAGCTGTGGATAGGAAGTGAAAAAGAACACTGTACCCGACTGACATGACAGGCAGAGTCAGAGTGAATATGCAAAGACACAAGTGGGCATCCAGGCCTCGTTTTATAATACAGCTCTCCCAAACGCCTTGGGAGCATTTCTGACCCAGGGTACGACTATTCAGTAATGAATCCCTAACACCAGTTCCTACAACATTTAGGTTTCCCATACAGATTTTGACCAGGCCTGACACAGTCTGGTTTATGAGGTTCAATGACATCACCCCCCCAAAGATAGCATGGCTGCCAGCTGTCATCACAGATGAGCAAGACACATTACACAGAGAGTGCAATGCCAACGAAGGAAGTGCTGGTCTCTAGCTATCAGGAATTGTCCCAGAATCAGTCACTGCAGGATTAGACCTATTAGGTACAGGAATGCTAGTGATTAATTATACAAGAGCTGAAAACAATACCAGCCTAGTCTCTGTTGAATGGCTGGATGAGGCTACGCACCTAATACAAGAACGGACCCAGGCCTTCTTGGGACTGGGTGAGTTAATTGGACTTTTTTTATCCAGGATCTAGGTAACTTAGAGGTGAATCAACAGCCCCTCCAGTTTATTAGTTAACTACATAGAGTCACTGCCATTCAGATGGATCAGCCTATAAAGCTAGGTAATGAGGTCCTGTCTATAGGATTTTAAGCTATCATGTTGAAGTCTAGAGTAGGGGCAAAATTCTCCAGCATGGTTTAACAAAAATCTAGAGAAAAGTGATTATTTCCTGTTAAATATCCGTGGACCAGATAAGTGAAGGGGCAGGTCCCTAGATTTTTAAGAGAAAATGATCACTTTTTATATAGCTTTTTTGGATCAAGCGAGAGAATTCTTTTCCTACTTTTGAATTCCGTAGAATGGCTTAAAATTCTATAGACAGGACCTCCTTTCCTACTCGGTTCTGTAGGCTTATAAGACAGGCCTCGACAAATCTGCTGGACACCGATCAGTCAGCCCAAAAACGTGGGCATCTCCAGATATCCAACAGAGGAGCCCCCACCGCAAAACTGACCGACTTCTTTCGGCAGGAAGACCCTCCCCTGCTGACCCTCCCCTGCTGCCAAGAAACCTGCTGCCAGCAGCTCTTTCAGCAGCACTGGGGAGGATCGGGACATTGGCATGGTTGCAGGGGATAGACAGCAGCACTGCAGGGGAAAAGCACTGCCATCTCTCCCTCTTGCCCCTGCACTGCCAAAAAAGCCACTGGCAGTGACTTTATTTCGGTGGCAAGGGGGGGGGGGGAGCCCTGCATGGCATCTTTGCCCCTGTGCTCTTAGGTGCCAGGGAAAAATCCTGGCACCATGGAAACCTAGCGCCTAGGATTTGTTGAGGCCTGTTCTAAGAACAGTTTCTGTGGATCATTTTAGATTTCTACAGACCTATTGGTTTAAACATGCTGTGGAAGTTTTCCCCATGAGTTTGAGCAGATTTCTTTCAATCACAGAGCAGGAACACTCACTCATGTCAATCAATGATTTTCTCTTCTGAGCTGCAGAATCTTTTCTCTGGAAGAAGAGAGGTTTCCCAGTCCTAATTTCCATGCTGGAGACCTGGGAGAGATCCAGCAGGCGTTAGGCTGGGATTCAAGAGTCCTGGCTTCTATTCCTGGCTCTACCATTGACCTGCTGGATGATCTTGGATCAGTCACAGTGCTGGTCTGTGCCTCAGTTTCCCCATCTGTAAAATAGGGATAAATGTACTGACCTGCTCTGTATGGTGCTTTGAGTTCTAGGACTGAAACATGCTAGATAGGTACTAGATATTATCACTAGATGAGTGCTCTTGGTTTATATTCATCAGGCCACAATCATCAGCTTTCCAAGGCTCCAGCTACCAAATTTCATTTTGTGTTTTATCAAAGTTGCCTCAAAAAAGTTCTCTCCCTTTCATTGCTGCTCCTCAGAGAAGAAACTTTAGAAGCAACAGAAAAAAAGACACAGGTCATAGGTAAAATCTCATTAGTGCTTCAGAAAATTTCAGGGCCTCAAAGGAACAATGGCAAAGATCAGAAGCACATATGGTCACCAGCCTTCTCACTCTTCCAGGTCAAGCCTGACTGTGTAATCCCAGAACAAAGACTTACATGCATATATACAAAAAAACCGCGAGGTCTGGTCAGCTGCATGGCTCCAGGACCTGCAAAGTGCTGACTTTCCTTTTACCTCCAAAGTCAATAGGAGCAGCAGGTGCTGAGTGCTTCTCAGGCTTGGGACCTCATTCCTCTTTTTGAACATTACTCAAACATATCATGAGAAAAATAATTTTATGACAGCCTTTTGGAATTGCTTTCTTCATTTTCCAGCAACCCCTTCCTCCCTCCCTCTGGGTCTTTTCTTGCCCTACATTTTTATACTAAAACCATAAGTTTTTCATTAGCACTATTTAGCTTCTGCGAGATTGACCTGAGAAAGCCATCCTGAGTTGCAGTTAGCTGCTGAAAAACCTCCCATCGGTGTGGTCTATAGTTAGGGCACCAGATGAGGGCCCACTTCTTTCAGTAATCCACTGAACAACTTTGTATGTTTCTTGCCTCTCTCTGGCTCAGTTTCTCCATCTGTAAAATGGGACTAATGGCACTGACCTACTTTGAGACATAATGAAAACATGAACTACAAGAGTTAGCTATTATCTCTCTCCATGGTTTTTATAGGACACCTACTAATGCAGTATCTGAGCAGCTTCCCTATCTTCCATGGCCCAGCTATGGGCAGGGCAGAACTATTATTACCATTTTACAGATGGAGAACTGAGGCACAGAGCTGCTAAGGTCAAGAGCCATAAAGGTAATGAGGCCCCTAACTCTCACTGAAATCTGCTGACAGAGGTGACTTGTCCCAGCTCACACAAGGAGTCTACAGAGGAGCAGGAGCTTGAAGCTGTCTCTCCTAACTCCCATGCTTCTGCCCTAACCACTGGACCAGCCTTGCTCTGCCCACCATTAAGGCCATGTCTACGCCTAAGTATTAGATCAACCTAGCTACAACACTCAGGGCTAGTTAAAATGTCGTGCACTGTGCCACATAGCTAGATGGACTTCACCCCTGGGCAAGGACATCACTGGGCACGGGCACATGGAGCACAGGCCCCTATTATATTGGGGAATGCCCTGAGTCATGCCTGGAGGCTGGAGGTGTTGGAGCCTTTTTAAATCTTCTTCCCTGTTGTGCTCCCATGCACATGGCCAAGGGCAGGAGCAGAGTGGGAAATGTAAATGCTGAGCAGTTTGGCATCTGATTGCTCCCCCTTGAGCTCCAGCAAAGGTAAGTACTGGGTGGGGGAACTCAGGAATTGGGCTTGGGCCATAGGGCAGGTGCATGGGGCCAGATGCGGCCCTCAAGAGGCAGCTGTATGGGGACCTGAGAGCCAACTGCACTGAGCCCCTGAGCCAGCCAGCAGCTGGTGCTCCAGGGCATGGGACCTGGAGAGCCTGGAGTGGCACCTGGCTGGGCGGGGAATCTTGGCCCATGCCTGACGAGGTTGGGTTTGGGTCTTGTGCTCTGAGTCACTTTTTCTGGACCCACCGGAGTAGATGTATTTAGATCAATGGAAGAATTCTGTCCAGCTAGTGACCACTCCTTGGGAAGGTGGATTAACTACATCGGCGGGAAAACCATTTCTTGTCAACAGAGAAAATGTCCACACAATGACACTACAGTGGGACCACTGCAGAGCCGAAGCTGTGCTGCTCTAGTATAGACATACACCAAAAGTCACTAGCTACCAGCTGAGGTTGGGTTAATTTAAAAAAATCAGCCCCACAAAGACCTGGAAATGAGAGGCTAGCCGGCTAAGGAACTTATATTTGCTTGCCATACCATTCACCCCTCCCTCAACCACTCTCACTGACTCCCCAGAGAAACTGCCTTCAACCTTGCAAACAGACAGACAGACACACACCTGGCATCCCTGGGCCAAACCATGGCTTCACTCTGGAGCATGTTGCCTGTCCCAGGATGTGACATTCATTTTACTAAGAATGGAGCCAACCACTCCACCGTCAGTATTCCACAACATGCTCCTTTCAGAGCAGGCAGCACACTCACCGGCCTGGCCCAGCTCATCCTCCCACATCACACTGCCTTCTTGCAATAAGCTGACGCACACTTAACCTACCAACCAATTGGGTGAGACTCTGGAGTGGATGTGCCTTGCGCAGAGCCCTGAGGTCAGCTAATGTGGGCACTGCCAGGCCAGCGGGAAAGTGAATTGCAGAGAGCAGAGTTCTCAGTGGGAATGCCCTGCCCTTGCTTGCCGACTGGGGCCCTGCTGGCAATCGTGTCTCAGGCAATCTCACAGTCTTGGAGGTACCTAAAGTGTGAGGCTGTCAATCTGTCTGGTGCGTTGCAAATCACCTCCCTGAAACCAGCTTTTGGGTCTCAGTGGAAAGAACACAAGAAAGGCTCATGTCTTGGCCCAAATGGGATCCAAGGAGCTTGCTTATCCAGGCCAGATCTTAGAACCTTCAGTCAGCCTCTGTCTCTGGCCTTTGCCCCCTCACAGTCCGAGGGCCTGATCCTCCCGTCTATGTTTCAGAACAGATTCTGCCGCTGTTGAAATCCTTGGGAGTTTTGCCATCAACTCCAATCAGTGCAATTCTGATCCCTGAGTTCTTTCTTAGGCAAAGTTCCCCCAGATGTCAGAGAGGCTCAGGACTGGAGGATTTGGCCTGAGGTTTCCAAGCAAGTAGCAATTACAAGAGCCCACAGAATCTACAGTTTTTAGTGAAAGTGAAGCCATATACAACAGGAAAGATGCTCTCAAAGAAGGCTGGCTCCAGATTTTAGCACTAGCCATCCAGCAAGCAGCAGGCACATGCCATCCTGCTCTCTGTCACTGCTCAGCATTATGTCTAAGATGTGTTCTGGCTTTTGCTGGGTCAGAACTCCCATAGTCCCAGGAAGCAATAAACCAAAACAGAACGAAAGAGCAATAGCGCACATATTGTTGTGTTGGCCCAGCCGGGAATGAATTTAGCCTCATAACCCCTGGTCCATGTGAGTGAGCATCACTAACTTCATTTCATGGATGCTAGAACTAAGGCCCGGTGTTGGTAAAGAGATCATAGGGGTGGGCGCCCAGGACTGTGGTCTACAGTGACATTCCCAGCCCACATCATGGCTGTGTGGTGATGGAGACACTCAGAGTGAGAAGTGGCACAAAACAGACCCTGTCAGGAAACCAGCCACTTCATTCTTCCCCCTTGTGTTTTGCTCCAAGAAGATCCAGTCTTAGAAGGAAGGGCCCTAACCCTGGCTGCAACCTAGAGCTGGCCTGGAAAATCCTGTGGGTACAATTAGGTAAGGCAGATGGGGAATGCCTACAGACCAAGAAAGGAATCCTTCACCTGCCACTGACAGACCTGCTCATCCAATAGCAGTTGCAACAAATTGGCAGTAACGAGGGGGGGGGGGGCACAGCAGAACCCTTGCATGACTACTATCACAGTGAGTGCCCCTGGATCTGCAACACATCAGGTCTCAAACAATCCAGCTATGATAGACTGCCATAAACCAAACCCATCAAGGGGTTACTGGCAGGCAGATAAAGGAGCCAAGAGCCATGTGGAGGAGGGTCATTGCTAGGGATACCCAGTAACTGCAAGATCCATGCCTGCTCTTGGCATGAGGGACATTGGGGGCAAACCTGATCCCCCACAGACCCAGAGGGATACACACCATGTCACCAGATGAGCACAGGGGCAGCTGCTGTGACAAGGTGAGTGCATGGAGGAATCCAAGGTTCAGTTATTTCCACCAAGCCAAAGGGCACATGGAGAAGCAACAAACAACTGTCAATTCCCAAGCCACAAAACTTCCCTGCCGTCAGCTCTGAGCCTGCAGCAGCCGCACTGGGGAATCCAAGTGAAATGCTCCCTAGGGCTTTCAGCAGAGACATCAGACAATCATAGCCAGCCATGCTGTCTCCCTTTCCCCAACCGGCAGCCTCCAAGGAACCAGGGCTGTCCCTGTAGCATGGTACTTGCAGATGAGAGCTACTCAGTGTGCCATATGGGGAAGGGAAGGCAGCAGAAAAAGGGCACCAAGCAGACAGGATTAAGCATTAACCCTTTGCAGACAGGGATGAAGCTCTTCAGAATATCACAGGCAAGCCGGATCAGTCAGCGCACACATCCAGAGGAGCGAGTATGAGCGAACACGCCCCGCAGGAGACAAGCCCTTATCCTAGATGACAGCTTTAAGATGCCACAAATGTTATGTTCAGCCCTTAAATTACAGAACTTGTCTTTACTAGAACCCGCCTTTACTAGGTGACCAATACCTCACAGATCCCTTTGGTGACTGCTTGTGGTAGCTAGCCATGACAAACCTTGGCACTTAGCTGGTTCATTTCATTTAAGCATCTCCAGGTACCTCCGTAAGCTGCGCCTGAAGGAGCACCCCCACTTAGCAGGCAGCGACACCAACGTACAGAGCCAGGAATGGGACCCAGGTGTCCTACTCCTGCCCATCTTCTCTAAGCACTAAACAAGCCTCCCTTCCATGCCCCCTGCCCAGAAAACTGGGCAGCCCGTTCCCGAGCCTCGCCGCCAGCCGGCAGCTCCTTGAACACAGCCGGAGGTGCGAAGCCTGCTGCCCGAGCCGAGGCCCCACAGTAAATACCTGCTGCCTGCGTGGGTGCAGGGCTGTGCCAAGCAGGCCGGTGTGCTGCTCCCACCAGCCATGCCAGCCTGGCCTCCTGGGGGTTACGCCGCAGGGGCTGGTCGGTGGGCTCGGCTGGGAGAGGGCTGCCTGAAGCTAGGAGCCTGAATGAAGCAGGGCTCAGCCTGAGCCAGCGCGCCTGGGCCTCACCATGGCCAGCTGGGCTCCCACGCCTCCTCGCCTACCTTGCTGGGCGCCTGGCGGTGCCCTGCTCTCCTGCTGCCTCTTCCCGTCAGCCAGCCGAGCAGGGAGAGAAATGCCATAATTCATTAGCATTCCAATGTGGCTCACGTGCCTGGTGCCGCCAATGGCAGCTCAGCCGGGCTGGCCTGGCCCTGCCTCCTCCCGCTCCTGGGAAACTGCCTTGGCAGGTCAGTGGAGCTGCAGGCCTCAGCCACTCTCCATAGCAACAGGGGCAGAGGAGAAAGGGGGGCTGCGTGGGGAAGAGCCAAGCTCCTTCCCCACAGAGTGGCTCAGGCCTGCCTTGGCCCCAGCACAGCGCCTGGGGTGGGCGTTTGTGGCTGGGGGTTGCGGCGCCAGCCGGAGCCCCAGCTCCTAGGGGGATTGATTGCCCCCGTGACCTCTGCCCCAGTCTGCCATACAGACCAGTCCTCCAGTGCCCAGGCCTCCGACCTCAGGGGAACAGAGAGATCTGGAGGGCAGAGAGGGTCCCGCCGACCACCATGAGCTACGGACAGACGTCAACCCCAATGGACAGATGCCGGCCCCACTGGGCAGATGCGGCTGGTGCGAGACACGACAGACATCAACCCAGACGGACAGATGCTGGTCCTGCTGGACAGATGCTGATGGTGCGAGACAGATGCCAGCCCAGCAGGCAGATGCTGATGGAGTGGTGTAAAGGGGATTGTTTACGGAGGCTCCTGGAGGCACCAGACGCTGTGTCTGGCTTTCCTGCTCAGAGAATCTGGGCTGTCTCACATTGCTATGCAGGGGGCTGAGTCCTTCATTGCCCTGCACCTTGTGCAGTCATTGACACCAGTGCTGCATGGATGCTAAATGCTCCCACTTAGGGGGAGGGTAGTTCAAACCACAGTAAATAGTGGTGCAGTATTATGGGATGTCCACGCAAGGTACCTATTTGGATGCCGGGAGGTGGGTGGGCACAAGCCCCCCCACAGCTAACACCCCTCCCCCAGCTTAAGATGAGGTGGCCCTAGGCCAGGGGCCAACTGATTTCAGGGGGCAACTAATGAAAAACAGGGATGAGTGTGGGGGTCAAAGGTTCAAAACGAGAGAATCAGAGGAGGACACCAAGCAGAAACCCTGGACAGCGCTCACTGCTCCTGGAAGGTGTCAAGGGAGCCAGTGGACGCCATCCAGAGGAACTCTGCCCGGAGGTGTGAGCGGAAAAGGGACCGGAAATAGGCCCCACAGTCACAGGCCCCTCCCTCAGCCAGCCTCCTCTCCCCTCCACGTAAGGTGTCCAGGGAGGTCTTTTAACTCCACAGATTACACCTGGAAGAGAAGCCAGGGAGCAGGGGATTGATGCAGGCAGGTTCACCTGGACAGATAGAAGTGGGGCCTATAAAGCCAGGGAGCTGGCACCAGATGCGGTGCGGGGGGGGGGGGCAGCTGTTGGGAAAGAGCAATCAGTTAGTCAGTCCCTGAGAGGAAGACACTTGCATTGGCAAATCCAGAGCTGTGAAGTAGGAAGGCATCCAGGGGCCAAGCAGCATGGTCTGGGAGTGGGTAGACCAGTGTTGCTAGAGATAGGTCCCTGGACTGGAAGCTGGTGGGGAGGGCAGACCTGGCTTCCCCTGCCAGCACGAGGGAGAGTGGCACAGTCACAGTAGTGAAGAGAAGACTGCTATTTTGTCCAGCAGGACTTTGATTGCCAGGAAGGAAACATGTATAGTGACTCACCTGAAAGGCCAAGTTACAAAAAGGAGGCTGCAGTTTTCTGGAATGAGAGGGGCTGCAGAGCAAGACAGGATGGGGTTAAGACATGCTAGATGGGGCTGCAAAGCCTAGCAGAGCTACTTCCTTGGATGGCCAGGAAGTGGTGCCACTAGCAGCGAGTGGACTCTATGACATAGGACAATGGTGAATCAGACCCAGCACCTCTCTGGACCCTGCTGCTGCATGTGGTAGAGTCAGTAAGGAGTGGCTTCCATGGGAACATCTGCCTCATCCTGTCCACCCATGCTTTCATTTTAATCCGATCAAGCCCTAGGCACCTGGTCAGGGGCAGCTCCATAAATACTGTAGCACACGGAGTCAGGGAAGGGTATCCCTGCGCATGTGTGACTGTGTGTGAAAGGTGCGAGGGATGGCAGGAAGCCTGACTTCCCCCATCCTGCTGCTCAAAGGGGAGACCCAAGCCAGCTTGTGTGTTACAAATAAAGCCGGGACCCAAGACTGTACTGCCTTGTGCATCAGGCTGGCCCTAGGCTCAGGGGCTATAGCCTTGCAGTGGGACATCTTGTTCTGTTTTATTTTGTTATTTCTGTTAAACAACTAGGGCCTCACAATGTGCCAGCAAGGAACACACTGTTACAGCGAGACCTGCAGCCGGGTGTCCGTGCTAGTCGCTCAGCGGGGCAGTGCTAGCTCATTAGCTTCCAAAGTGACATTTCCCTCTACCGAGATCATAAATAATTCCCAGGCACAGAGGAGCCTCTTCCTGTTGCCTCCATCACTGCAGAATAATGAAGGATATAGGACGCAGCCCTGATGCGTTTGGTTGCTTCCCTAAACCGTTCATTCATTGACTCCTTATTAGGCAGATGAGCTGGTCTTGGCCATGCCTTTCTACCCAGGGGAAATCAACCTACATGCTCCAAGCCCGGGGAATGCACATGACTACTTGTGTAAAAAATGCAACTCAATAGCGGCACAGCAATTCCTACTCCAGCACCTTGTTGTTGAAGGTGGGGACAGGTGACCCCAGTATTCAGGGAGCTGAGCCAGCCCAGGGATCAGGAAGGGGAAGCACATTAGGATGGAGCCATTTTTTTAATTGTGTCTAATTGCTATGGAGTAAGTAAGTCTATTAATCTGTGGTGAGCAGAGAAGCATCTGCTGCCTTAGTGCCAGCCAGAAAACCTGGCATCAAAACTCATTCTGCTACCACTTTGGGCTTAAAGTACATCTCACTTTGGGGTAGCTGAAAAATTTGCCTGGGGGCATTCCCATTTGGTGGGTCAGACACTGCCTTCCACAGCTCCTGGACTGCCTGGGCAGGGACACTGCTGCAAGAAAGGGCACACATCACGCTGGTCTCCCGAAGGGGGCTGGCCTGAGGACCACAGCAGATATAGGCAGCACTGCCTGTGACCAGCAGCCAGGCTGTGATCAGTCCTGGGATGCTGGCATGTGTGCTTTTGGGGATGAAGGCCAACCAAAACACTGGGCATTTGCCCATGTCTTGTGGTTCAGTGTTGTGGCTTCTTTGGCATTCATCTGGACAGCCACAAGCAGGGATCTTATGCAAAGTCTTGCAGCTGAGAAATCTTTTTCGTGGTCCTGGGGTCCCATGGCCCCGGCCCTTTCCCTTATGGAGAATCCCTCACAGCAGGCTTGATGGAAGTCTGCCTGAAGGACTGATTCCATCTCCTCCATCCCTGCAATTAGATCCTAAGGAGGAGACGGCTGGGGACTCTACAGAGCTCTGTTAATGAGAGGGAGGGAGGGACGGGGCATTTTTCCCCACCATCTGTTTACTAAAGGGATGGGGGATAGGTGGAGAGATGCTCTTGGCAGTTTGTTGGAGATGGGGCTTATTTAAACCTCTAGTCCTTCAAGTGAGTACCCCCCAGAAGTCATTGGGACTATGTGAGTGAATAAAGGTAAGCTTCTGCAGGAGGGTTTGCCAGAGACAGACCTAACTAAGGACTGAACGGGAGGGGGCTGGGGTATTGGTGCTGCAGGATCGAATTGTGTCATTTCCCTGGGTGATGGACAGGCAGCACCACAGCAAATAGCATCAGCATCCATCCCTGCTCGGCATGAGGGGCCAGCACAGGCCAGACAGTAGCAAGTTTGCAGCCCTGTTCCAGTGGATGAAGAAAGCACCGCAGTGCTGAATGACTACAAAATAAGCCCACTTCTCCTCCCACCTCTGCTACCCACCCTCCAACCTGTCCCGGCCCAGTTCATAAGGCTGGGAGGATTCCCTGGGGCTATGGGGCAATTCTGAATCAGGGCGCAACTCTGAATGTGGGAGGTGGGGGAGGCAAATTATAAAAGGAGGGGTGAACTAAGGATGGCATGTGCTGTTGTATTGATCTAAGAAGGCAGGAGTGTCAAATTCACTTGCTATGGTGGGACAGATGTCACTTAAATGTATTTCAAGTAGGCCACACATACCATGAACTGAAATACTAGTATGTCCACACGAGTTTTTTATTTCGAAACAACACTAGTTGTTTCGAAATAAAAAACTGAATGTCCACACAACTTTTTCTTATTTCGAAATGACAGGCTCTGTCATTTTGAAATAAGAGCCATCATTTCGAAACAGCTTAAACCCCATTCATTTCAAAACGGCTGTTATTTCGAAATGGTTATTTTGAAATAAGGCCGTTCGGACATGTTGTTTCGAAACACCACCATTGTTTCGAAATAACTGTTTCAAAACAACATGTCCAAACGGTCTTATTTCAAAATAACCATTTCAAAATAACAGCCGTTTTGAAAGCTGGCTTTCCCTTAATTCGAATTAACATTTTCTTAATTCAAATTAACTTGTTTCGAAATAAGGACTTTATTTCGAAATAACTCATTTTGAAATAATGATGTATGTGTGGACATATAGGGCACTTGCGGCATCACTGAGCGCTGTATGTGTGAGACTGAGCTCTGTGATACATGAGACCTCTCTTTCTCTGTAAGAGAGAGAGTGTGGTCTCACAGAGCACAGTCTTGCATACCCAGCACTGTGTGATGTCATGAGACCTGACGCTCTCATGGCATCACAGAGCGCTGGGTATGGAAGACCACAGTGTCTGTCTCTCTCTGTGAGGGAGAGAGTGTGGTCCTGTGAAGCACAGTCATGGGCCAGATGGAAGATTTAAGCTGGGCTAAATGTGTTAAGGGTGTTTCTAAGCATTTCCACTGGCTAACATTAAACCAGTGTCTCTGAGGGTTGGGTTTTATTTTAGAGAGGATTGATTTACTAGGGTTTCGGTGACTACCCAAAAGCATTATTTTAAAGCTGAATGTGCATTGTTCAAACACAAGAAAGAGCAAGTAATGAAGAGACGCATTTATATTGGAACTGGAATTGAGTGATTCTACAAAACAAACATAAGTAAACCTATTAAAGTTTCTCTCCTTCTGGAGACAAAATATCAAGAGTTTCTTATTTTCATTAAAAACCTTTCTTTGATGAAAAAGAAAGAGCTAATGTTTCTGTCCATCCTGCTGTGTGAGGGGTGTTCACCTCTAAGAAACAGGCAGAGAGGCAAGGTGGAGGAAAGAGAGGAAAGACAAGATGGGGGGAAAACTGGCTTTTGTTGGTGTTCTTGGAACATTGCACTACTGGTGATGCACAAATGGTTGCTTTGGCTGGCAGGCTGACCAGAACTTACATTGCTTGGAGCCTGGCTCATACTCCTACCAGAGATGTCATCTGATTGGAGCCATGCTCCTTAGACAGGGCAACATTGTGGCCATCTTATTTCACTGGGCAGATGCAGTGACATCAATTTCAGAATCTGATGAAAAATCAAGAAAATGGAAAACAGGTTAGGAAAGAAGCGGGGTAGAAAGCCACAAAACAGAAGGGAGATGGATTTTACATGCCTTTGGGTGCTGGCAGTTAGGTGTTGCTGCTGATGGACGAAGGACTGGATATCATGGTGATGGTGATATAATGACTTTCAGGAGTCACCAGTGAAAAACAAAGTTCCTCTAAGCAAGAGAAAAACCTGTTGACCATCCTCTCAAGAAGTGAAGCCATTCATCTGGTCTGCTTCATCTGGGATGTGTTGGGAAAAGATGACATGTATTTCTAAAAAGTCTCTTTTGTACCCCCCCCCAAAGAAAAGTTCACCTCCTTGTCATTTTGTCTGCCAATTAGGCCTAATATTCAGCACACCAACTTCCAATTCCACATCTTCTGTTTTTTACCATGCATGATTTAACAGGCCTTGAACCAAATCAGTAGGCTGTTTTTGTTCAGACTAATCCAGTTGCTCTGGTTTTCTTGCACTGTCTATAGCATTTACCATTGAGAACTACTTACTCTATTTGCCATGTTGTTACAGATTATTTTAACATTTCATGAACCTTCATATATTTTTTACAATTGAACTTAGTGTAGATCTGCAGGTGCTATAATCAAAACAGTGCTAATTCAATGTATCCATGTGGGAAGGGACCACAGAAATGACTCATGTTAGAGCTTCCTCATCCCCTCTTGTCTTCTACTTCTAGGTCTGCTCTCTATCAGACCACACCATGAAATAAAGCAAGTTCTCATAGATTCATATGGAATAAACCTAAAGGGGGTTATTGTGGTTATCTAATGCTAATACAGTCATTCTCCTTTCCAGACCACTGTGCCCCTTTCAGGAGTCTGATTTATCTTGCATACTCCAAATTTCACCTCATTTAAAAACTACTTGCTTACAAAATCTGACATAAAAATACAAAAATGCCACTCCACACTAATGGTGAAAAATTGCTCACTTTCTCATTTTTACCATATAATTATGAAATAAATCAATTGAATATAAATACTATGCTTACATTTCAGCATATAAAAACTTAAAAGAAGCCATACTGTTTCAAACCAATGGTCCATCTAGCCCAGTATCTTGTCTTCCAACAGTGGCCAGTGCCAGGTGCTTCACAGGGAATGAACAGAAGAGGTGATCATCAAACATAGGTACAAACATGGATCATAGCATCATCCATTCCCAGCTTCTGGCAAACAGCAAGCTGTGCCTATACTGGCTAATAGTCAGGGGCGTCGCTGGCACCTGGCACATGGGGCCCATGCCCCGAAACCTGGTGCCAGTGCCCTGGGTCCTGGCGGGGCCCCTGCCTCTCCCGGTCTTTGGCTGGATCTTGGCCAGAGATCTGGGGCCCGGCTGCCTGCAGTGGCGGCGGCTGCTTCTTGCCCCTTCCTAGGCCCAGAGGCCCCACGGCCGTGGCTGCTGCTCCCTGCCCTGCCCCTGGCCGGGGGCATGGCCTATTTCCCGGGGGTAGTGACACTCCTGCTAATAGTCACTGAAGGCCCTATCCTCCATGAACTTATCTAATTTTTCTTGAACCCCATTATAGTCTTGGCCCTCTCAACATCCTCTGGAAAGGAGTTCCACAGGTTTACTGTGTGGTGTGCGAAGAAATTCTTTCTTTTGTTCGTTTTAAACCAGCTGCCTATTGATTTCATTTAGTGGCCTCTAATTCTTTTTTTATGAGAGCAAGTAAATACATTTTCTTATTTACTTTCTTCACACGAGTCATGATTTTATAAACCTCTATCATATCCAGGGGTGTCACTGCCCCAGGGAATGACCTGGGGCATGGGCCCAGACCACGTCCCTGCCCGCAGGCCCTGCCCTTGGCTGGGGACAGGGTGGGGAGCAGCAGCTGCGGAGGCAGGGTCGCCCTGCCTTTGAAGGGGCCAGAAGCGGCTGTTGCTGCCGTGGGCAGCTGGGCCCTGGATCCCCAGCCGGAGATCAGGAGAGGCGGGACCCTGCCAGGATCCGGGGGCACTGGCGCCGGCACTCGGGGCATGGGCCCCGTGTGCCAGGCGCCAGCGATGCCCCTGATCATATCCCCCCTTAGTCATCTCTTTTTCAAGCTGGTAAGTCCTAGTCTTACTAATCTTTCCGCATATGTAAGCTTTCCTATACCCCAATCATTTTCGTTGCCCTTTTCTGTATCTTTACCAATTCCAGTATATCTTTTTTGTGATGTGGCAACCAGACCTGTAAGCAATATTCAAGATGTGGGTGTACCTGAATTAAGTACTGTTAGATCTTGAGTGAATCTTTCAGAAAAACATCCAATCTTGATTTAAAAAGGGCAAGTGATGGGCAGGGCCATCCCTAGGGGGGTGCGGGGCCTGGGGCAATGGGCCTGTAGGGCCCCCCCTGAAAATCCCTACACACTAGGGGGGCATGGCAGGCCAACTCATAGGCTGTCCCCCCACTCCTGCCCCTCCCCTGAGACAGTGCTCTGTCCCTAGGAGCAGAGCAGAGGGATCTGGGAGCTGGGCTTTGCTTTCCTGCTCTGCCTCTGGGCCAGGCCTCCCCACCCCTAGGGAGGAACAGCCAGCCCAGGGGAGGGGCAAGAGAGTGGAGCCTGGCCTCTGGGCTGGCTGTTCTCTGTCCTGGGGATGGGGAGAGCCAGCTCTGAGCAGAGTCTGGTTATGTGCTCCTGGTCCCTGCCCCCTCCTCCTGCCTTTGGAGGCTGTGGGGAGGGGAACATTGATGCGGGCCCCACGCTGCCCTGCTCAGGGTAGAACAGTGCAGGACTCATGGAACCGTGGGGCCAGGGGTGATCGCCCCTCTCCCCACCCCGGGATGGCCCTGGTGATGGAGAATCCACACCAGAAGTTGCTCCAGTGGTTAATCACGCTCACTGATTAAAGTGTGGACCTTGTTTTTAACTTCTGCTTCCAGCCATTGGATCTTGTTATAACATCATCTGCTAGACTGAAGAGCCCTTATTATCCAATTTCTCTTGCCCATGTAGGTGCTTACTGGCCTCTTAAGCTTCTCTTTCTTAAGCTAAATGGATCGATCTCCTGTTTTCAAATATTTTAATCATTCTCTTCACTCATCTCTGAACCTTTTTGAATCACAGGCACCAGGGCAGCGTTCCAGGAGCTGTTGCACCAGGTCCAAGTATAGAGGTAAGATACTTTAAGGGTGATGATATTTACAAGCTTCCTGGGAGATCTAAATACCCATTTCCCATTAATTTTATTTTGACTGTCTCTGCCCCAAGCTTTGGAAGTACCCAGGGCTTCACAACCAGATTTTTTACAACTTCTAGGGAAGAGCCTCTTCTCTCAGGAATTCATCGTAGTCTCCCAGGAAAATGTGACAAGCAGCCATCATCCTGATACACAGAGTGAAACACTTAGAAACTTGTGGATCCGTCTGACTGATGCATCCTTAAATAGAGACATTAAAATTATGCTAAACTATTAGCGAACAACTGATCCACAGAGGTCAGCCAGGCATTGTGACAGGGAAGGACTCTTTGGGTAAGCCATGGTGTGTAATTGAGGGGCAGATTTTTTAAAAGGGCTCCTGCGCTGCACCCTGCAATTCCTACTGATAATAGTGGAAAATCCCCTCCTCTTCATTGAGAGCAATGAAGTTACTGAAGGCTGAGTTCTTGAAAATTTGGCCCTGTGAACTACATCTGTTTGGCCCTATCAAAGAACTTGTTATTGCTTGATGCAGAAATGGCTGGGTCAAGTGGACATTTGGAATGGGACTGTAGGAATGCTATACTTTTGTCCCCAGATTTAGAAAGTAAATGGAGGTCTTACACTTTGTCCCAAGAGCTAGTATTTTAACAGCCCCTTGACTAAAGAAATACTCCTTGCATGTGTAATAACTGTTGATACACCTTTTCATTAACTTTTGTGGTAGATCCACTAGCCAGAAAAACTAGACCTAATGTGGCTGTAACCCAGGCTAACAGTGAGGCTTTGTCTTACTTGACTGCCCAGCCTGTCTGTGGAGCTTTGTTAGTCTGCTACTAACTTTAAGCTCATAAACCTGGTCATTTACTGTAAGGAGGCCAGGCTTATGACTTTTTGCTCTAGATGTCCTTGGTTCAATTCCCACAGTGGATTCAAGGAAGGGCATTATCAGGTGAACATTGCAGGTCTCTAGCTGTAAACCACAGAACACAAAGGAATCTTCCATGCAGATTATGTGTCATTGGCTTTACACACCTGTTATCTGTAGTGTCTCCAGTTCTACAATTCGTTTTAGGCAGGTTTCAAATTAGCAAGGCCCTGATTCAGCAGCACACTTCCATCCCTGTTCAGCAAAGGACTTAACCACATGCTTATGTCCCACTGAGTTCAAACATGTGTAAGTGCTTGCTGGCTCAAGGCCTGGGAGATCCCAGCATTAATATTTAAGCAAGGCTGTTAAGCAGCTAATTTGAGAATGATTGCTGCTGCTGGAATAATGGAAAACAGAATTCATTCTGTGAAATTACAGAACAGCAAATTCAAAACATAAAATTGGAAATATATTTTTTCACGCAAGGGGTAATTAGACTGTGGAACTCATTGCCACAGGAAGCTGTTGAAGCCAAGAACTTAGCAACAGTCAACAAGTGAATGAACATTTCTGTGGATAACAATGATATCCAGTGTTTTCTTCATTAAAGCTACCAAAGTGTTGGACAGGCCAGTAAAATTTATGCTACAGGGTTTAAGATGGTCTATAATGATTAGAGGTCAGGATGAGAGTTAATGTGGGGGCAGATTTTCCCACAACTGCTCTGTGGTGTTTTTACACTTTCCTATGAAGCATCTGGTGGTAGCATCTGCTATTGGAAACAGGACACTGATGATGGACCTTGGGACTGATCTTGTCTGGCAATTTCTATGTTCATCGAATTAAATGGAAAAAATGGATTGTGCATTTTAAATTGACTGGATCAAATCCATGGGCTGAGGGAAAGGACTACCAGGACACTTTAACAGCTGCTTTTAATGAGGAAAACATGAGAAGAATGGACCTTATTAAGGAAGAAAATGAGGTAACTCCGTTCACTCCAATTACTGAACTCAAGCATGGCCTTCAGAGGACTGAAACAATTAGCAAAGCAGCTTGGCAGATAAGATTACACTGACCTCTTTGAGAACTGAGAGTTTATTGCACTGAATAATATCAGAAACAGGAGACATCACACTTTCTACTTACACTTACATTTCTACAGGAAAATAATTGGAAAAGTCATCAGATAATTGACTTGGTGTTGGGTCCTGCTAACATTAAGGCCCAGATCTTTAAAGTACCTGACTCCACTTGGAATCAATGGCAGTTAGGTACCTAAACACCTCTGAGGCCTGGGCCTGTGTCCTGACCTACATAAGCACCTTTGTTTGGGTGAGCGGGTGCAGTACAGCTATGCCAATGGACCCTAGCTGGCAGATCAGGCACAAGAGATGGTATTGCCCTCAATCCAGGAAATGCCCCATGGTACAAAAATTGGAATGGGAAGAAGAAATGTTGGGCTTACTCCTCAGTGGGTGTAAATGGATACTCTGGTTGCACCAATCCGCAGCGTGGAGAAGTGACTTGAAGCCAGAAGCCAAGCTGAGATGATGCTGTACCCAAGGCCATAACTAGGGCGAGGTAACTGGAGCTTTGCCCGAGAGCAGCTCCATTTTGCTGTTCAGTCAAAGGGCACATTCTGTGCCACTTGCTCCAGGCAGCACCCATTTTAAGGGCACGTTTGGCTCTAGACATGCCCCAGGTGCCAAGATTCCTAGTTCTGGTGCTGCCTTCTAGTCCCTTGCACAAGCCCCTAGAGACACTACTTGAAAGTGGGGCGTGGATGCAAAGTGGGACCCCCCCCCAGCTTGTTGTTTGCAGGAGTCTAGAAAAAGATCCCCAACAGGTACGGCTATGGGTTCCATGTGACATTTCAACGGTACATAGAATAGAGCCATAGAGTCAGAAGGGACCTCATGAGATCATCAAGTCCAACCCCCTGAGAATTGAACCCAGGACTTTCTGCATATTAAGCAAAGGCACTAGCTACTACACTATTTGCAGGGTTTTTCCTTTACTCTTTTTTTTCTCTTTGCTGGGGACTGAGAGCTGGACAATAGCTCAGCAGGGTGCATGTGCCTTTCCTCCCAGAACACATGCAGTAGCTATCACCTACAGCAGCACACATGTTTACAGCTACATTCTTCCCTTGCCTGCAGGCCCTAGATCTGAAGACTGGAACTCTATCTTGCTCCAGATTTCCTGGCCCTCTAAGAAAAGCAGGTGGCAGGACTAGGCATGTGCTGCTAGGCAATGTTCCCTCTAAGCTGTGCGTGTGCATGGCTGTGCAGAGGCCATCACACCTCTGCAGAGGTATCTCAGATACCCACGCTGTGCAGGCAGGCTGGGGAGTTTTCAAATCTCCTACTCCAAACATGCTCAGATGCATGCTCAGGGCGGGAGCAGCCTGAACACGGAAGGACTCGGATGCCCCTGCAGCTCAGCCAGGTAAGGGGGAAGGTGCCCAGGTAAGGGGGAAGGGGCCGTGGGGGCTGGGGAGCTGGCGGGTGGACAGGGAAGGGGCTGGAGTATCAGGGAACAGGCAGGGAAGGGCCCAGGAGATCAGGGAGCTGGTGGGTGGTCATGGAATGGGGTTGGGGGGCCAGTGGGCAGGTCAAGGAAGGCACCCAGGGGTTGGGGAGCTGGTGGGCAGCAGGGAAGGTGCCTGGTGGGGGTCAGGGAACCAGTGAGGAGCTTGCTTAGCTGCAGCCGTAACTTGCTCAGCTGCTTCATCAGCTTATAGGGAGCACTGCCCCTAAGCTCCCAGAAGGGTTGTTACACCCAGGGTGGAGTAGCTGGTGGGACAGAGAGGCAACTCTCAGTGTGAGGGAGCCATGGATGGGGTCAATGGGTAGGGGATCTGTGGTATGATGATATGTGGACTGAGGGCAATAGTGTTGGTAGGCACTATCTGCCTGTGGTGTCCTATGCTTGGCTCCTGTGGAGGGCTATGGGAAATACACTAGATGGGAGGGCAACAAGAGGGGCAGTCAGGGAGGGGAAAACTCCCTGAAGGCAGGGGGATCATGAACCAGAAGTGGCTGACCAGACCTATCCAGTGGAGACCTGGACCTGGCAAGGGAGACCTAGTACTGAGGTAACGCTGTGGACGGCACACCCCTGCCTTCCGAGCAGCCCCCGGGGTCAGAGACAGAGACTGCTCTGGGGTATGAACCCCCAGGGAAAGGAACAAACCCTCTTTGAGGGCAATTGCATTCAAGCAGCACAGCCATTGGTCAGCTGTCCAGTCACCAGAGGCCAAGGGGGAGTAGGCAGGAAGATGGCTAAGAAACAAGTAACTTCCTCACTCAGAATTGTCATTCCTGGCAACAAGCTCCACGCTGGTCATTACAGATGGGCCAAGCTGGGAGCTGGTGAGTGGCTCATTTTACTGGCTTTAAGGAAACACTCCCCCCCCCCCGACTCTTGCAATCTTACTGCTGGGCACAGCCAGCACTAGGAACACTGAGAAGTGAATTCCTCACTCCTACACACTGAGCATCCATTTCAAGTCCTGCAGACTCCTGAGGAACCAGGTCATCAACCCTAGGCTGTACCCCAGCCAGTGTAATAGGGGTGGGAGTGAAGAGAGATGTTTTCATGGCACATTGCTGTTGGATAAAACACTGGTAGCTGCACAGAGGGCTGGAATGGGAGAAGCAGCTCCAGTCAAGGGGTGGGAGGAGGGTTGGCAGCAGAGTGCCGGAGAGGTGGAAAAGAGGGCAAGATAAATGGGATTAGGCACCTGATGAGCCCCAGTGGCAGTAACAGGTCTGTCATGGAAACTTCCTTTCAAACACTGCCATCACAGGGCACTCAGCACTATTAACCTCAGGATCCTGCCTAAGCTAGGATTCAGGTATCTTCAAAATTCCTGCTGCAAATTCAAGGGAATACAGCATTCTCCTTCATGTTCTACAATGGCGTGGTGCTGTTATGCACAGCCATAAAGCTGCTGTGCTCCACCTCAGAGGTGGTGGCATTTCAGCACCAATTCCCAGCTGTGCATGTTGCAAAGATCTCCAGGATAAAATGATCCCTACGAATGTTATTGATGGCCAGCAAGAGGGACAGGTGGCCAGACAAACCCATGGAACTTGTGGGGACTGGCAGGAAAAATAAATGATTTCTGAAGAACTCCAAGATCTGTAAGTCAGAGCAGAGTGGTTTGAGTTCCTTGCAGTAATTACAGCCCCACCAGCCCTTTGAAAAGCATTCAGAGGGGAAAGATTCCCTTTAAGGGTGGAGGAGTCAGGGAACATTAAGCCCTTCTCAGAATCAAGAAGAGTTGGGGCTGTCAGTGTTGGGTAATTACAGGCTGTCATGACAGACCACTGCTGCTCCATTATTCCTCATTAAGGGCACCTGCTGGGGATGAGCCACTGCTATTTTAATAGCTGTGTGCCCCAGTGGCAGATGTAGGAATCAAGACCCCCCCCCCCTTTTTTCTATGGCTTCTCTTGGCCTGAGACATCCTAGTTCTATTCCTTGCCCCCTGAATCACAAATAGAGCTAACCACAATCACAGAGCTCCTCTCATGCCTACTCCCTTTACAAAGGGATCGCTTCCCTGCAGAAAATGCAGCCACCTCAGGGGGAGGGGGGCGATGTCCATTGTAGGATAGAGAACAGCAGCACAGTCCAATATGTTTTGGGTGTGAGGGAGAATTCTGTGTCTCACTGCTTTATAGGGAGAATTCATTCTACCAAAGTAGACAAAGACGGAAAAAGACCCAATAGCTTGAGGTAGAAACTACACAGATTCAGAGTGGAAATAAGGGGCACATTTTTACCAGTGAAGGTGATTAACTATTGGTAAAGGTGGATTCACATTTTTAAATCCAGACTAAACATATGTCGACAAGATTCACTGTAACTCCAACAGAAATTCATTCTGGGCAGGTCTCATGCCTATGTTACATAGGAGGTCAGACTAGATCAGGGGTCTCAAACTCAAATCACCACAAGGGCTGCATGAGGACTAGTAGAGGGCTGTATGAGGACTAGTATGTTAGCCCAAGGGCGCACCACTGAAACCTTTTCATACAACAATATTGCAAATATTGGTAAAAACAGTGTTGCGGGCCACATGAAATAGCTTTAGGGGCTGCATGCGGCCCTCGGGCCACATGTTTGAGACCCCTGGATGAGATGATCACACTGGATCACTTCTGGATTTCCAGTCAGTCTCTGTGACCCTGGAGGTGTACACCTCACTGCTTAATATGTGCCAGGGCTTGCCAGAGCTGAGCCTCACTGGCATGTCTCAACTTAGCAGCTCAGAGCCCCAGCACCTGGGCTTGCCACTTCAGTTAGGAATGTAAAAAAATTGCTTGAGCCTCTGCACCTCTTTCCTTACAAATTAAGCCCACCCAGTCTGAGGTGAGAGTGGGGTGTGAATCCAATAGCCAAAACTGTGAACCTTGACCACCTGAAGGGCTTTTGGTGGAAGCTGTCATCAATTTACAGGCCTCAGAAGCGGATCAGCCAGTCAAGAATGCCAAAGAGCCACACTCTCCTGGGGTGGGGCAGATGGGTGAAGACAGGACTGCACAACTCCTCCTGCATTCAGATTGGGTCCCAGCATGCGCCAGGCAAACCTTGTCAAGAGGGGTGATTCCAGGAGCCTTGGCTAACCAGATGTATCACTTTGGCTGTGTTCACACAGCACTTTTGTTTCGAAACAACCTTGCTGTTTCGAAACAAAAAAAAACATGTTCACACGACGCACCATTGTTTCGAAACAACGGAAACCCGTTGTTTCGAAACAAGGGTGTTGTTTCGAAACAAGTTAAACCCCATTTGGGGACGAAATAACCTTATTTCGAAACAACTCGTGTGAACATGTTGTTTCAGAACAAGAGGTTTTTTTCTTATTTCGAAATAACATTTTGTTAATTCGAATTAAGTTATTTCGAAATAAGGCGTTATTTCGAAACAAGTTGTTTCGACACAACTTGTTTCAAAATAACCGTGTGTGTGAACACAGCCTTTCAGTCAAAGCAATCCAAGGACTTTACTCCCCCCACCCCTCTCTCCGATCTCCCCTCAGCTGGATAGTTTCCAAATAAGGATGAAAGCCCCTCTGTCTCCATTTTCTCACATATTCCCCCACGTACCCAGCCTCCAGCTCAGCCAGGTGCCATCTGGTTGATGTCATCCCATTGGCCAATCTGTGGCTTCAATTTTCAAGGTGTGCAACTGACTATTTCTCATCCACTGCCCCCAATGACAGAGCAGAAGAGCTGCATAGACCCTGACCCTCTCCCCCGCTGACTACCATGATGTAAATATTGTAGGCCCTGCCCAAAGAGACAGTCTAGAACCTGTGTGGCAAATGTGATGCATCCTATGCCCCTGCTCCCTCTGGACATGGACTTACTCTTGCTATTTTAGCTCCTGAAGCTGGGGGAGATGAGTGATTTCTGCTTAAAAGCTGGCCAGTGGGGCTGTAAAGAGGTGGAATTCACTCCCCAGCATACAGAAAGGTCCCAGAGTGCAAATCACAGCTCTGTCACACCTGCTTTATTCTTTAACTCAAATCAAATCAAAGATAGGAGCCCCTCAAATCTTGGGCCAGACCGTGGTCTCCCTTACAGCAGCGTAAATCAGGACTGACATCACCTGCATGCAGAATGAGCGAGATCAGGATCCAGCTGCTCTGGTCTGATGTGGCTGGGAATTGTGAGATGCAGGGTTTTCAGACAGGAAGGGCTGGCTCCCACAGTCCTGTTTGTGGGAAGGAGGGGTAAAGGTACCAGCCTCGTCATGGGAGGGGCAAACTGGGCTGGAAAAACATCAGCCGCTCCTGCCTGGTTGCCTGTACAAGGTGTTCAGCTAGTAGCCAAGAGGATAGTGGCTCAAGCCCCCGCAAGCCACTGCTCAGGCTGTGGGCCTCCACCACTGAGGAGAGTGGGGGAAGATGCTTGGATGTCAGCAATGTACAGTAATGAATTGTCTGGGATGGGTGCAAGAAGGGGGGCCAAGCAGTCAGGGCACTGGGGGCCAAGGGCTTTGGCCACTGATGGGGTGATCTGGGTGGGGGTATGAAGCTCTCAGAACATAGAAGCCTCATCCTCCCCCTGCCACCTTTATCAGGAGGCTACCCCTGATGCAGCTGCCATTGGTGCCACACAGCAGATGGGAGCAAAGTGCCCATGGGCCAGGCTACACTGTGCTAGAGACAGGTCCAGCCGACAGCACATGCAAACTAGTGTGGCTCCAGGAAGTCCAGGCACTGGTTTCCAGGAATTATGGGTCTGCTGAGAAGGCCTGGCCACTGCTCCCGTGTATCACACAGATACCAGCATCCATCACAGGGCCAAGCAGGTGTGTGCTATGTCTCAGGGAGTCCCTCATGGGTCTTGGTGCCCAGGGTCCAGCCTGACCAGAAATATCAAAGCTGCAGACTTCCTGCTACATCACAGGAGCACAAGGCAGGTGACCCAGGCTTTGAAACATGCTGCCATGGCCCTTTTTGGCACTATAGATGTATGCTCAGGCTCCATGGAGGTGTGGGGCACCCTCTACTGGGCTCTTGTGATGGGGCAGGAAATCTGCAGCTTTGATATTTCTGCTCAGGCTGGACCCTAGGCACCAAGACCCATGAGGGGGGAGGCCTCAGAGCCCAGCCAGGCTCCAGCCCAAGCCTCAGTGCCTACACTGCTGGGTCTAGCCCCATCACCTGAGCCGGAGACAGCTGACCCAGACTCTAAGACTGGATGGCTATGTCCACACATACATCATTATTTCAAAATAACCCATTTCGAAATGAAGTCCTTATTCTGAAATAAGTTAATTCAAATTAACAGGTTGTTAATTCGAATTAAGGGAAAGCCTGCTTTCGAAATAGCCCTTGTTTCGAAATGGTTATTTCAAAACAAGGCCGTTCGGACATGTTGTTTTGAAATAGTTGTTTCAAAACAATGATGTTGTTTCGAAACAACGTGTCCGAACGCTGTTGTTTAAAAACAACCGTTTTGAAACAATGGATATTTCGATCAAATGTGAGGTTTAACGGTTTCGAAATAATGGCCATTTTTTCAAAACAACAGGTTCCGTTGTTTCAAAATAACAGTGCATCGTGTGGACATGGCCGCTTCTTATTTCGAAACAGCCTCTGTTGTTTCAAAATAAGAAGCCTGTGTGGACATACCCAGTGTGCTTTCTGTTTTGCAGTATGGCCATACCCCATAGTTCTTCAGGACAAGGGCAAGCCCCAGAGTGGAGGGACCTGAGTGAGGCCGAGGTTCCTGATGTAGGGCATCCAGGGTTTATAGGTGAGATTGTACTCTTGTGCCCTTTCCTGAAGGACTGGCCACTCTGCAGGGGGTTGGACTAAATACCTCTTGAGGTCCCATCCAATCCTCATCTGGTAGGATTCCATGTTCTGCCATCACAGCTGCACCTCATGCCTTTCAGAAGCCCATTAGCTCCAGAGGGGCTAAGAAGACCTTACTGCTTCCATGGCTGGTGGCTGGAAACTTGCTGCTGTAGACAAAGAGGATGGTCTTGCATTAAAGTGCTGGGCTGGTTGTAGGAGATCTCCATGAGTCCTCCAATGTCTTCCTTTTCTTACTTTCCTGTCCTCCTTTCTGTAGTTTAGTATCTGGTAACCCTGGGTGTGGGTCACTTCCCTACTAGACCACAGAACCCAGGGGTGACCTTGGGCAAACAGCTCCCCTCTACCTAATGAGGCTGGAGTCTCCTACCTGTGAGGGGACAGTGAAGAGAAAGACATGTATACACTTGCAAGTTAGTTTCAAATTAAGGAGGCTTAATTTGAACTAACTTAGTCCCATTCTACACGAGGCTTTCATTAGTTTGAACGAAGGAATTCCTTAATTCAAACTAATGAAAGCTTAGTTTCAACTACTAAGGCTTGCCAGTTAGTTTGACCTAAGCCCTTAGTTCAATCCTTAGTTTGAACTAAGGATGATGTAGATAAGGATTAATCCTTAGTGAAGTTTGGACTATTAAGTTTGAACTAAGGGCAGTTGGCTCGAATTAACAAAGCAGACTAATTTGAACTAGCGTTAGTTCGAATTACTCCTCATTGTTAATTCAAACTAATAAGTTCAAATTTAGTTCAAACTAACCTCAAACTTATTAGCTTGAATTAACAAATTCAAACTAACTTTTCCTGGTGTAGACATAGTGCAAAAGTTGTGAGATGTGAAGGGAATGGGGCCGGATCAATTTTTAAGGTAGATGAGCTTCATCCAGCTATTTCCACTATGCCAGTCATGGCACCCCTAGACATCCCTTACTTTCCCTGCACAGCTCTGCTGTCTGATAGGGAAGTGTCACTCCCATTTTACAGCTGGGGAAACTGAGGCATGGAGATTTAAGCTCTTATTCACCAAGGCACTTAAGCTCGTGCCTGGCTTCAAGCACATGTCATCCCTTTGATTTGTCATGTCCCAACCCATGTTCTCGGCATGTCTGATAGAAGCCTCTGCTCACTTTCTGATCACACACTGTGCATAGCAGCTTGGAGTCAAACCAGCTCCTCCTGCCTCCTCTCCTCCCAACCACTTCTCTGTTTAGGCTGCTGACACCCAGTGGCTGCAGCAAGGATAGCAACACTCCACTTTTGGGGGTCTGTTCACAGCAAAACTAGCCCTGTTTGCCCTCCAAACTGGAATCCGGTTTGTGTCATTTTCTAGAATCATAGAAGCATGGCGCTGGAGGGGACCATATGAGGTCATCTAGTCAAACCCCCTGCTAAAAGCAGGACTACTCCCACTAAATCATCCCAGCCAGGGTTTTGTCTAGCCAGGCCTTAAATGTTTTCAAAGATGGAGATTTCACCACCTCCCTCAGTAACCCATTCCAATGCTTCACTCACCACCCTCCTAGAGAGACATTTTTTCCTATTATCCAACCTCGACTGCCCCAGCTGCATCTTGAAACCGTTGCTCCTTGTTCTGTCCTCTGTTACTACTCAGAACAGCCTAGCTCCCTCCTCTTTGGAGCACCCCTTCAGTAGTTAAAGGTTGCTATCAAATACCTCCTCAGTCTTTTCTTCTGCAAACTAAATAAACCTAATTCCTTCAGTCTCTCCTTGTAAGTCATGTATCCCAACCCCCTAATCATTTTCGTTGCCTTCTCCTGGACTCTTTCTAATTTGTCGACATCCTTTCTGTAGTGCGGAGCCCAAAACTGGACACAATATTCCAGATGTGGCCTCACCAGCGCTGAATAGAGGGGAATAATCACATCCCTCAATCTGCTGGCAACACTCCTGCTGATGCTGTCCAATATGCTATTGACCTTTTTGGCAACAAGAGCACATTGTTGACTCATATCCAGCTTCCCATCCACCATAACTTCTGGGTCCCTTTCTACAGTGCTGCTACTTAGCTGATCAGTCCCCAGCCTGTAGCAGCACATGGGATTTTTCCATCCCAAGCACAGGACTTTGCACTTGTCGTTTGCCTCCGCAGCCTGTTCATGGCATTGCTGAGTTTGCCGAGTAACTGAGCTGAATGGTTTCCCTTTTGCCACCAGAGGACACTGTCTACCCTCCTTTGACAGGCCTTGGGCATTCAGGGCTCTTGCTGGGAAGAAAAGGCCCTGCTATGGGTACTGCATTGTCTCTCCTAAAAGATCTTTTCCGTTCCTCAGCTTGGCTCAGCAGGACTTGAAGAGAAAACAAGTGGCTTTACTTGCTGCCCACTACAGGGCTTTACATGGGCACCCTTAGTATCCCTGCTACAGAAACATGGTCCTGTGCGCTGGTGAGGGTGGGCTAGGATTAACTGGTGCAGCCTGTGCCCCACAGCAGCTGTGCACAGAGCCTGGCGGGAGGAGAGGGATTGAGGGGAAGTATAAAAGGACTCAATGCTGTGTATTATCTTTTCCAAAGCTTCTACAAGCCCTGGTTGTCTACAGAGCAACTTCCAGTGGTTAGCACAGGGGCTGGGAACCAGGAGTTGAGTGTTCTAGGCCTGATTCTGTAAGAAAGTACTGTCTAGTGGTTAGAGCAGTGAGTCATGACTCCTGGTCCTGGATAGGAATCTACTCTTGTAGTTGGAGCAGAAAACAGGGAGCCTGGGTTCTCTTCCTAGCCTGCTGGGCAAGTCAACATGTAGTTCTGCTTTGAAAAATGGCTTCTTTCTCCCAACCCTGTTCCACAGGTGGGTAAGCTGGATCTGTCTTTAGGGATAAAGAGATGTTTAGGCTGCTTTTTTCTTCCATTAGCCACTCCCCCCACAACACAACCCAGCTGTGAGAAAGGGCACTGGACGGGTTCATGCACTCCAGTCGACTGGCCCGGGGCAAAGCCATGGAAGGCAGAGGTATCCCAGAGGTGTTGCTGAGGACAAACATGAGAGATGGGCGGCACTGGGTGTGCAGTTTGTCCTGCCAGAAGGGTCATTACTGGTGACACTCCTCATGGTGTAAAGGCCCAGCTTGGCTCTCAGAGCCCAGAGTGAGTTGGTGGGGCTTCTTTTGAGATGGGCAGGCATGATACAAACATCACTGTGGGAGAATATGGGACTCCAGCATCACTGCGAGGTTGCCAGGGTGGGGCTGTGGACCTATGTTCCCTCTAAGCTGTGTGCGTGTGCGCATGCACACAGGTTGTGAAAGCCACGCACACAACAAAATAAAGTGTGCACAAAAAAATTCAACCGTGCTAATATTTTTAGGCTACATTAAGAAGGCAATTTCAAGTAACGTGTTTCAAATAAGGTTTTTTAATTTATAAAATCATTTCCACCACCAGATCAAAATAAAATTTAGATATTATTTGCATCATACTCACTTCACTGCACTCACAAGTTTGACCACACTCACTGGAGTGCGCACAAATTTGGACACTGGCTCCAAAACTTTGCACAGAAGAAATATTTTGTGCACATAGCCTATAAAAAATTAGAGGGAACATTGTTGTAGACTAGGTGAGTTCTAAGCCAGAAAGGAAGCGCCAAGCACTCATGTCCTCTGCGGTCCATGCACATCTCTGCCAGGGCAGGGCTGTGCCACTGTGGTACACAAGACAGAGCTCCTTAGGCGGGACCCTGTGGAGGCTGTACACAAGGCTGACCAAAAACAGCAACTGCTCGTGTGGCATTTGCTCTTTGTAGTTGAGCAGATTATTAACAGCTGGGAAATTCCGGGACTCCCACTGTGCGTTCCCCAGATTCCTTCATACATGCCAGCAGCAGGGCGTGGGCTTCAGGCCCAGCATGCAGTGGGGAGACTCCACCAGTGGGAATCTGCGGGGTGTGGGTATTGCACACAGATGAATGACCTGGTGCTCAGTGCTGGTGGGAGCAGGGGAGCCATGACAAGCTGCACCCACTCCTGCTGGGACTCATCGGCTGTGTTCACACACAGGGGGTTATTTCGATACGGCTGTTTCGAAACAACTTGTATTGAAATAGCACCTTATTTCGAAATGACTTATTTCGAATTAGCAAAAAAGTCACTTCAAAATAAGGAGAAAAGCCGGAATCGAAATAGCAATTCTGGACAACAGTTATTTCGAAACGACCCACCGTCATTTCGAAACAACATGTTCAGACGACGGTTGTTTCGAAACAAGGCGTTTCGAAACCATCGTTGTTTCTAAACAACACGTTCGCATAACGTTGTTTCGAAACAACCATTGCGAAACAACATTGTTTTGCCCACAGACTAGGTTTAACTTGTTTTGAAACAACCGTGTGTCGTGTGAACAGCCGAAACCTTATTTCGAAACAACCTCTGTTGTTTCGAAATCAGGAGGCTGTGTGAACACAGCCATCATGTCATTGCATTGTTTTTCATTGTCCCTCTGCCAAGGATTCCTCCTGCTTGACCACATGGGGTGTGGAGCAGAAAGGTTCTTTTAGGTGCAGGGGGGAGGGGAAGTTTCCGCTGGGGAAAACTACCATGCCTCCATTTCCCCAATGTCCAGTTTGCTTGTGATGGGGGCAGTTCAGCCCCTGGCCCCAGTGCTTGCTCTGCAGCCTCCTCATGCATCCATCAGCTGTGTAGCATTGAGTGGGAGAGCGCCAGGTTCAGCCACCAAGAGGCAGATTGGTACTCAGCCAGCAGGAGGAGCTGCAGAGAGGAAGCTGGCTCCCCTTGGTTCCTAGCGATCGGGGAACAGAGAGATTTTCACTGCCTGATAATTAACAGGGTTTGTGAAGACTTCTGTAAAGGCCAGTCTGGGCAGCCGTCTTTCAGGCTACAAGGATTGGGCCCAACCAATGGCTGGGCCCCGCTGTCAGTGTCACTGTACAGTGATTGTGTCACCCTTGCACCACCTCTGGGATACTCTCCATAGATTCAGCTCCCCCAGCCTCCTGTCTGACTTGACCTCCGACTTTTGACCTGTTTGCCAAGCTCTTCACCAGCCTTCTCCAAGGCCACACAGTCTCTCTCAGCATCCCAGGTGGCTCTCTGGCCATTCTGGGCAGCTGTGGGCTGTTGAGCTGTTGCTGTAAGTTAGTACAGCTGTCCAAGTTCTAGGAGAGGCCATTTCAGCCCTCCAAGCAGTCCCGAATTCCTGAGGCACAGAGCCTCCTTCTCTTGGGGTGTACCTGTGCATGTTGCACCACCTAGAGGTCGCATGCAGAATTGCAATCGGCTAGTACATCACAGTGCTGCCACAAGTGATGGGGCTGGATTATGTAGCAAAGAGTAGCTCCACCAGTGCAGGCATCCCAGAGTTAAAATCCATGCCCTGGGCTGTGCCGCAGATCTGACTAGACCGTCTTGGTGAGGGTCTCTCTGGCCTTAGCGTCCATGGGTTCAGAGACACGAATTCAGTTTCTCCTTGAAGGCCCTTCGGTCTCTGTTTGCTGAGATAATTGCAAGTTATCTTAGCCCTCTGCAAGGTAGCGAATAACCTAAACTTTGTCCTACTTCGTGGCTGGCCCGCAGCCCCAAGGAGAGGACACTGTCAATATTTTGACAGGGCCATCCTCCGCTCTTTAAAGGGACAGTGCAAGTGGGTTATTTTTATCTGTGCTCAGCTGCGGTGACTGATTCAAACACGCACGGCTCTAAAGCTTCACTCGTGGGCGTCAGCTTCTGTGAAGCAGGTCTGAAAGTGTCACTGTGGTGGGGATGCAGCCTCAGCAAGGAGGAAGCACCTCCGGGCTCTGTCCTCTGCAGGTTCTTTTTGACAAGCAGAGCCACAGACAGGGATTGAGCACAAAACGGTGGGAATCAAGGATAACTGTACAGGCTTTATGTCCCTTGGGAAGGGGGACTAGTAGTCAGGACTTTATCAAATGCATGGACAATTAAAATCTATGTTTGTGTTATAGTAGAGCCTAGAGACCCTGGCCAGGCTTGGGCCCATCATGCCAGGTGCCGCACAGGCCCCAACCAAGATTGGAGTTGGGAATTGGGGTGGGGTGCTATATGGACCCCAACTGAGATTGTGGCCCCACTGTGCCAAGTGCTGCACAGACCCTGACCTAGATTGGGCTGCCATTGCATTGGGTGCTGCACAGACCCTGACCACGATCAGGCCCTGTTGTGGATAGCATTGTACAAATCCCAGCTGAGATCAGGGCCCAGCTGTGTTGAGCACTGTGCAGATCCCAGCCATGTGCTGTCCTCTGGAGGTACCTGTCATAAGAGCTTAGAGTGGAAGGGAAACAGTTTCAAAAGTGCCTGAATGACTCGGGAGCCTCCTAGCTGGTCTCTTGTGGTGACTGGAACTGAAATGACGGTAGAGACCATACTGCTCACCCTTGGTTCTCTGGGGTTACACTGAGGGGTGAACACTCCTGTTTCAGCAGGGAAGGGTCCATCTATTGATGTGATTAAGCCAGAAAGGAATCAACGTAAGTTATATCAAAATAGGGCCCTTTCTTTCCAAACGCAGAGTGGGTGCAAGCCTGTTTGGCCACAGACTCTCATAAGTGACCTGGGCAAGTCCTTGTCTACATGCATAAACTGGGCTAGAGCAAACTTCATCCTGCCTCTGCCCACAGGGCTGAAGTTAGGGTGGTATGAAGATGCATATGAGGCAAGCACTTGTTCCCACATGGGAAGGGGAATCAGCCGTGAAAGCAGCAGGTGATTCACTGGAAAATGTATTATAAACAGTATTAAGTAAAATCCCCAACTTCTTCTTTTATCCACTCAGCAGGTGTTGCAGGCTCTGAGCAGGGATGGCCTATATACAGTGGGATGTATGTACAAATGGGGCGTGAATTTCTGGCTTCTGGTACTGTCCCAATTATGCTGGCTTTGCATCGCTGAAGCAGTCAGCCCATACAGATGTGAATCTGGCCTATTGGTTATGTCCAACTTCCCCACCTTCCTGCCCAGGCCCAACAAGCACAGAGCACAGCCTCAGAATGGAGGACACCCCATCACACTGCAGGGCACCTCCTAGTGCTGGATTGCTCCTGCAGGGTCAGCCATTGCAGTGTAATGTCCACATGGAGCCTAATGGTGCTGAACACTAAAAGTTAGCTGGAGACACCAGACTGAGGGTGGAGGAGTTTGGGGGACAATCAAAGGCAGGGTCCCCAATTGCTTTGATGCCCACACTCAGGGCTGGGGCTGGCACAGCTTCCCCAACTGGTTTCCCAAGCTGTCATTTAGGTACCCAAGGGAGATTTGCCAAAGGGCTCAGCAGGGTGGGTGCAAGCTGTGCTGTGGGGAGCAGAACATGCTTGAGTTTGGTCAGCAGCAGAGCTCTCAACTTTCGTTCTTCTGCCTTTTTTGGCAGGTGTATGTGGCTCCTTGCTTCTCGGCTCTTCGATCAGCTATTGACGCACTGTGGGAGCTGCCAGTCACGCTATCTTATAGCAAGAAGTGCACCCCAGAGCAGCTGACACAGACAGCTAAGAAACCTCAGGGCAAGGTCTGCAAAGCAGAGAAGCCACACAGGAAAAGTCTGTAGACTGCAAGGAGGAAACAAGCTTTTCTTAGGGTTGTTTGCAAAACACCAAGGCTGGGTTGATCTGAGGACAGGGAGCAAAGTTAGCATGGGTTCAGGGCCCGTGTCAGAGATGGGGGGAAGGGCAGGGCACAATGCGAACAGCAGGATCCAGGCCCAGCACAGAACCCTGCACAAGTGAAAACGGGTTCAAAAAGACAGTCCTCCATCTCCTCAGCAACATAAGGTGAGCCCATCACCCTGATGGCATGCTCTCTGCTCTGACTCCCATGGGACACAAGGTATCAAAGCCCAGACCCCTGACCAACGACCTCTCCCTCGACCACCTCCTGTCCCAGCTACCCTCCATGGGAACAATGCAAAGGTGACCCAGCACAGGCACAAGGGTCATGTCAGAAAGAGCCGTCACAGGAGATAGGCCTAGACTATGGAACTCCTTGCCACAAGAGACCAGAACAACCAGGGGCCTTTGTGCAGCTCAGACTATCACAAGCCTGTTCCTTTCACATGGTAAGTTCCCCTTCACACACAAATACCTGGATTTAAAGCACAACAAGCGGAAGGAGATACTGCTCTGATGGGCTGGGAAGTGTCAGCTACTGGAGCCTGTGCATTAGTATAAGAACCCAGATGATGGCTGGACATGTATGAGGATGAACAGATGTCCAGATGTTGGCAGCCTCTCCAAAGGGAAGCTGCAAGCACCCCCTCTTTTAGTCTTGCTGCATTTGAGACTTTGCTGGCTGGTTTTCCACACAATGAGTACAGCACAAGTATCACATACAGTATAGCCAGCCCCAAAGGTTCAAAAATCCGGAGACTGGCTGTAAAATGATGAGAGGCTGTAAAAATACTAGTGGTGGCATTCTTTTTATTTGGTCTTCTGCTTTTTGAGTCTTTAGGGTGCAACAAGGTCACATCTGAAAGCTTTTCCCACAGCCGCAGGGGTTAAAAACTTTCTTTTTCTTTAAGGTTGAAGGCTGAAATCATCTCACACCACTTGACTTCAGGTGCTGGGGCTTTAAGGAAAAATAATTACTATGAGACTCATCATGACCAAATCATAAGCACTGGCAACACAATGTTCTTTCAGTGAAGTGAAGAGCTGTAATGGTTCTTGTTAAGTTTGTCATGCTAATGAGCGTCAGAGGGAGGCAATGAGAGTAAAGACAAGTGTACTCCCAGGTGAGCCCCAGAGTGCAGTGGCACTTTATTTCTAACAAAGAAGCTTAATGGCAGCAAGGGCTGACTCAGACAGTCTCTGGTTCTGGCTTAGGTTTAATGTTTGTGATGGCACCATCTGGAATCTGACCCTGGGCCCAGGTCTGACTCTCACGAATGGGGTGGTTCTTTGGTGTCCAATTTCTCTGGTGATGAGAAATGCAGAAAGGGAGAGACTTACATAGACCAAGGGTTCTCAAACTTTTGCAGGTCACAACACACTTGGTAGCATATCGAGAACCGACAGGACACACCAGCCCACTTGCTCCAGGCCAAATCCAGCCATTTCCCTGGCTCTCTGTATACTTACCACTGTATGGCAACACAGTAATATGTCCCAACACAGTGGCTAAGAACTACTGCTTTAGACTGTCTCAGACAGCCACACTACCCCAGATACCCCAGCTTGGAAGCATTCGACAACCCCAGTCAGGTCTCTGGCTCACTCTGGAAATACAGAGCACGTTTTTCCTTATCTGCAGCTTCTAGATTTTCTAGTGAGGAATTCACGTTTCTGGGGCTGGAGGAAGCTTTCAAGCCCCTCAAGGCTGGAGAAAAGCTTTGCAAGCCTTGGACAGACCAGTGCTGTTCTCCTCATGCCTTTAGTTACAGCACATGGGCTTGTCAATGTGGTACCAAGCTGTAGCCATGATCCCAGGGCTCTGTTTCTCTGCTGCTCCCCGCTCCCTCCCACCCTGTGTTAGACACTGATCCTTTCTTGCTCGGCCCCTACAGATCTATAACAACCACTCTACTCCTACCGTGTTGGTGCGCTCCTATCCCTCAGTCCAGTAACAAACTTCTGTCTGCAGCCTGTGACCCCTCCACTCCTTATCTCCCCAGTAATCTTTACTCTCACCTTTGCCTTGTCTACCTGTTCTTGGCTTACTGTCCCAATGCTCCCTTGCCATGTGGGTTTCTAGGTTTGTAACTAACAGGGACTCTGAGATCATGGGAGGGAGAATGTCCTGCACAGAGATACACTAAAGCGCTGTGTAATTTATGACACCAAGGTTGGTGGCATTTGTGCTGACTTGATGAAGTTCCATAGGGAACAATGCCCAGAGTGACTTCATGATGCATGTACTGTGACAGCCCCATGCTGCAAGGGAGAGGAAACAGGAAAGGGGAGGCAGACTAGCCATTGGTCATATGCTGGATGTGGTGATGTGCACATGTGGCTTGAATCACGTGGAGGGGGCCAGGCTTCATGGCAGGGATCAGTTCTCCCATGAGTTGGTGACCAGTTCCATCTCATCTGGGGCTGCTCGCTTGGGCTGTAATGTGTGGTGGGTACGTTAGACCAAGAACACAAGGCAAGCTAAGAACATTCAAGTCAAAGGGGCTTTGGGTCAGGGACCAGCCATGATTCGGTGGGAGCTGGCTCCAGGCCTGGGCCTGTGAGGCAATACAACAACAGAAATATGCACTGGGACTGGGTTAGAAACTGTATTTGGGTGGGTGGGGCTGTTGGTAGGGTTGAGTGAATCCTGGTAGCAGATGAGTTTCACCTTTTTCTACCTGGGTACTGTCAATCAATAAGACCAAGGACTTGTCTCCCATGGTGGACCAGATTAGTCATTTCAGAGGAAGGGCAAGAACACTCCCTTTGGGCACCTGTGGGACGCTGAGAGAGTCCAGTGCATTACAAAGGGGGTGGAACGAAGGGACCTTCAGTCGGCAGGGTTCATGGTGCAGTGAGATGTTTAGTAGCATTAAGGCCTGTGACAGGCTGCTCCCCAAATCCAGTCTGGTGTGCTGCCGTGACCCCATACCCCGATCTCCACTCCTGAACCCCAATTCACCCCGCTTTGCCAGATGACCACTCACTCCTGAGTCAGTCCATAACAGCTTATTGTATGTGATTGGTCCCAAGCAGCAAGTGTGTACCCTCAGGCCACTCAGGCTCCCCTAGTGAGTACCCTCAGCCACAGATACCACAGTGCGAACTTCTGCCTTACAGGAATTGGAATCTTCCTCCAATCAGCATTTGCTCATATCTGTCTATTTAACAAAGAAATGACTCATGCACAGCCTCCCTCACTCATACCCTCTAAAGTTCACACTGCTTTAGATAAAACAGTTACTAGTCTACTGATCAGGATATGATTTTAAGTGAGTATATAGCAAATCAATTCGCAATCATTTTATAAATGTCAGGAGTTACCATGAGAAAATAAAAGATAATACCCACATACTACACTATAACACTACTAGGAACATGCTCATCTCACCCGAGTCTGGCTAAGACGATCTGCAGCTGCCTCTGCCTCTCCCAAGGCAGGCCCCAATTTTTGTAGATGTTTCAAGATGGAGTTTTCCAGACAAAAAGCATCAAGCTGTTCAAAGTAACTCTCTTTGTTTCCAGACCTCCTTGACCCTCCCTTTCTGGGCAGAGGTAATCTCCTTTTCCATCTGAACCAGGGACCTCACTTTGCTTAGTCTTTGTTACCTCCTCCAGGTATTTGCTTGCTCAAAGCTTTGGTTGTTTACATGCTGCTGGGAGAGAGTTCTGTCTGTCTCCCTCCCTCCCTCCTGAGCCATGCAAAGCATTCTACACATCCGTGTACATACATGATGCTGCATAGAAATCATGTAGAATAGATGTGAACATTCATTAAGGCACTTTGCATGGCATAATTGTCATAAAATCCTCCAATTACAGTTCATAAGTGAACAGAAAAATCATATAGATCACAGCCCAGGCATGCAGAGACAAGGCCAACAGAGGCTTAAGAGAACAATGGCCCAGTTCAAGGATGATAGGTAGCTAAGTGGCTTGACAGTTCTGTGCTCTAGTGAGACATGCATCCAGTGTCAGGCCTGCCTGCCTCTGCTGTTCTCAGAGCCCAGCCTCACATTGCTAGCTCATCCTCTGGGTTTTCTCTTCAATGAGAGGGGGAAGGAATGAGTCAGTGTTTTGGGCCGTTGCCTAGGACTTGGGAGACCAAGGTTCAATGCCCTGCTCTGCCTCAGGCTAGTCACTCAGCCTCTTTGGGCCTCAATCGCCTTCTCTATGCAATGTGGAAAACAGTACAGAGGTGTGTGAGGCTAAATCCATTAAAGATTGTGAGACGCTAAGGAGCTACTGAAGGAGATAAGAGCTGGACTTGCAGATAGGGTGTCTAGAGCTGGGGTCTTCCAGCACATGTCCTTGTGGCCTTGAGGAGGGGGTGATGATGACTGTAAAATGTTTCACTGACATCCATCTCCTGTAGCGACACAGTCAATCAGACAGAGGGGTGCTGCGATGTTTAGGCATTGGGCAGCCTCGGTCTTTGACAATGATGCCTGGGAAGCCACCCTGGTGCTTCTAAAGAATACAGCCCTGTGAGAAGGGAAAGAAAATAGCCCCTCTGCCCAGCACTATTTTTGCAAACAGGGCAGGAAGCTCATCCCATTGGGGGTCACTGCTGCCCCTCTGCCCCTGCCTGTGCTGGGGTTTTGTCCTCAGCCACCAGGTGGCAGGCAGCACCTCCTCCTGAGCTGAACCCCATCTCAGACCCCATGGCCTTGATTTTGCTCTTCAGCACCTCTCTTGCCCCTGCCTCCTGCTACTTGACCTCCCCAGGCCAGTAAAATTCCTCCCCACAGTCAGCTCCTGTCTACTCCCACCTCACGTTGCTCCCTTTGATCCTAGTTAAGCCATCTAAAGAACAGGCAGCAGAATCTGACTACAACTAAGGGTAGCGTGAAGGCAATGGCTTCAGCAAACATTATTGAGCATGCTCAGTACAATGTAGATCACAAATTCTCTGATAGATCAGAGTTATTGATAGATATTGCACCTGCACCAGAGAGTCCAGGGCCACAGGTGTGGGGGTTAGCTCTCAGGGTTGCATGGCCAGGCTGCCAAAGCTGCATCACCCAACCACCCCGCAACTGAAGCTCAAGCCCCACTATCTGCCCCTCCATGTGTGCTAAGAACTCACCTTGCTTCTCCTGGCAATGCAGGGAAGTGCTCCGGAGCAGCGGGGATGAAGCTGAGCACTGTCGTGATGAGGCCCCAGCAGCCTGTTTTCATGGCTGCACAATAAGCCCCGGTGCTGGTGACCACATGTGAGAAAAGCTGGTCTAGGCTTTAGGCACAGAGCTCAGACATCAGGGACTTGGAATAAGCCTAGTGGGGCCATCTTCCTCTCAGGGGGGCAAATCAACTCACCCCTATATCGCTACAGTCCTCAGCTCCTTTGCCAGATTCTGCTTTGGGGTGCTGTGCAGCGGATTAGCTCAGCCTTGCATGCTCAACATGCTGCATCAGTTAGGCTTTGCAGCTCAGTGAAAGTTAGGTGCCTAAATCCCTTTGACATTCTAGGCCTGGGTGCCTGAGGATGTGAGAACAGCTTCCCTTTGATCAATTTAAAAACTGATTTCACTAACCCCACAGCAGGCACTCTTCTCTCCAGATAGGAGGAGCTTTCTTGCCAGTTGGCTTACATTGATAAAACCTGGCTACAAACTCTGTCTAAATAGGGTGTCTTTAACCTGAAACAAGAGTGTCCCCGTCTGTCCCTCCTAAATGTGCATGGAAATAAACTGAAACCGTGAAGTGCTACTGAGTTCTTTTGCTGCAAGTGCATGTGTGTATATCGGCTTTAAACTGGGCCTCACGATGCAGCGAATTTGGCCAGTTCCCAGCTCTCCGAATATCAGATTTGCATGACTGTGCGCTAGATTCCACCACCACCACACTCCCACTCCCCCACCACCAAAACCCATGGCACTTCTTCAACTCTGGCTCCACTGATTTCAGCAAGGCAAAGCTCTCCATTTCTGCATGGTATTCATTTGATGTTAGGCAAACAGGAAACCCTTTCAAGTTCAAAACCTTTGTTGCCACTTAGCAGGGGTTTCATTTGGGTCAAAACACTTCAAGGGTGGGGTTTAAAACAGGAAATTTCCCTGGGAAAAACAAGGCTACATTTTATTTTGCAAAAGTGGGGAAACATTTGCACAAACCCCAATGTTTGAACAAAAGCTTCAGGTATTTTGCAAGCCCCAGAGACAGCCAGCTTTCCCCATCCTGAGGCCCAGATCCTCAGAAGGATTTAGGCCTTCAATTTCCACAGATTTCAGTGGTAGTTAGAAGCCAAAATATCTCTGTGGATCTGGGCCAAAGTCTTGTTTGATATTTGTGCTGATAAAAAAATTTAAAATAGCAAGGGAACATTGAAAACAAAGCATGGCACCGGGCACCATAAGGAATAATGGCCCCGGATACTTTCTGATGTGAATGCTGCCAGGATAGAGAAGGAAATGAAGAATTGGGTTTGCCATTGGGATGAGTGTGTTTCACATGACTTCAGCATGTTGACAATTCCTTTGCCTTCTCAGCACATTTAGTGGATTTATAATCCGAGCACGTTAATTATGAGGGTTGGGATGATAAATTGTTCTTCAAAAGCAGGTGTCCTCCTCAGATTGTCACATGCCAAATGCTGGGTTTTGCCCTTCAGGGCAAATCAGAGGTGCTTTAATGTCTATTGTGGTTAATGGTGGGTCAAAACGGTGATGACATAGCCCAGCTGGCTGATGTTCATTACTGGGGACAGATGAGGGAGAAGGTTAGGACTGAGGTTTGTCTGAAGAGTTGTGAGTGGGATGTGCAGGCTGGACTAGCAGGAGTCTGTGGGTTGGCATTAAGGGTCATCAGAAGAGCTTGGCGGGGGGGGGGGGGTGTAAGTGGAAGAGTGGGGGCAGAGCCAAGAGGCTGTAACATGTACAGCATCCATCTGCGCTCTGTCTGGCCGTAGCTCTTTCTTGTTCACATCACAAGCCCAGTATTCATTCAGTATTTAACAAAGGCTGCAGAATTGTTGTGCTGAGTCTGGAAGGGAGAAGAGTCAGGCCCACGCACTGGGGGCTGCCAGCAGAGCGATGCTGCAGCCTCCATACTGTTGCTGCTTTCAGGCATATTGACAGCAGGGTTTCAATACATCTGGTCTGGTTAAAAATTGCAGCTCCTGGGAAACATGGTGTTAGCAGCTCTAACCATCTCTGTAAGGATCCAGGTGGGGCTGGGAATGGGTCACAGTGCTCTAGAAGCAGGTTTCCCACTCACCCTGGAGAAATACAACATGGAAGAGAGAGTCACTCAACCTTGGGGCTCTGTGGTGAGGCAGGAAGCAGCAGGGGCTCCAAACTGGGCTTATAGATGAACCAGTGGTGAGTAATGAACTGTACATTCCCAGCACAGACCTTGGGTGAGTCACTTTCTCTGCCTGTGTTCCCTAGGTTTGGGGGGGCTTCCTTTCTCTTCTACTTTGTCAACTCCCCAGGGCAGGGACTGGTAGTGCACCCAGCACAGTGGGAGCTCCATGCCAAGCCAGCCCTGCAGGGGTGAAGTGAGTTTTGTGTTCATTTGCTGACACAGGATAGATAGCATGTGAGGAGCTTTTGGTCTGGTTTGATTCATTTGTAATTGCTGCCCTGTCTTCTGGGAAATGTGGTACTTTTCTTTAACAAGGCTCCCCTGATCCCAGCTCTCTTTGCCATGGTAGTGATACATCTCTAGGGGTGCTTCACCCATAGCAGTTTCTGGGTGAGAAGGTGACAGGCAGGTTACTATTTTTATTTCTTTTTCATTACCTAGGGCCCTCACACAAGAAGGACCAAAAATAAAATCACCAAGGGAGAGCACCGTGTGTTTGAGGGGCATAACATGCTGCAGCAGCTCTGGGCACAATGTCCTCTCAATTTAAGTCCAAAGGGGTAGCCATGTTTGTCTAGTTTAGTAAAAACAAACAAACAAGGAGTCCTGCAGGACTTAAAGACTAACAAATTTATTTTTTTCATGAGCTTTCATGGGAGAAAATCCCATTTCATCAGAGCTTCAAAGCATCTGACGAAGTGGGATTTTCTCCTATGAAAACTCATGCAAAAAATAAATCTGTTAGTCTTTAAGTGCCACAGGACTCCTTGTTTCTCAATTTAAAGATGCAGAATATGGCTTAATACCATTTTAATCCCAATGTCAGGTGTTGGATGAAGGTTCACCTGCTTCTTATTTGAACCAAGCCAGACCGAGAGTGCATCATAGCATTGACTGTGAGGTTCTTCTGTGTTTACATTGTTGTTGTTGTGATACATATGTTGAAAACATGGAGGAAAGCAGTGCTCAGTGGCGAATGGCTCCTTGGTGGAAATGAATGCTGCTTACCCAAGGGATGCAGTCTGCACCACCTCCTGCTGAAAGCTAGGGCTGCCTTCAGAGCTGCCACATTTCGTATCAGGGCCAGATTAACTGGCCTGAGGGCCCCAGGCTGCCCCCCACAGTGGAGCCCCCCTTGCCTGGGGCCTGTAATGATCTTGAGGGTTCATGAAAGACGATGCTACTGAATGAGTAAGGAATAGAACGTTAATCATACAGACAGGTATCCAGGTGTGTACCTGGGAGCAGCCATGTTAAATCTTCTCTGGGGCACATCTCCCAATTTACACAACAATGGCTCATGCTAGGCAGTGTCTCTAAATTCACAACCTTCTGCAAGCATATCACTACATATTCCCCCCTAAAGAAAAGAAGTAAACAGTTAGATACATATAAAAGCTAGCTAATAATACATGCACTAACATCTAACAACACATAACAGCTATCTAAAAAAAAAAAACAAAAACAAAAACAAAAAAAACATGCAGATGGACAGTCCATAAACCCAGGATACAAACTAGCTAGAGAGGAGAGGTTACTGGCACATCACTCTCAAGTGAGTCTTTACCACCCACTTCCCTTACATATCCTAGAAAGTCTCTATGTGTCTTTCTGGACGTTTGATGACTCGATTAGATCTTCTTAGTACTGGTCCTTCGTTCAAGTCTGAATTCTCTTGTTCCCTGATGGTTTCATTACCATGTGTAGAAGATATCGGATCAGTCAGGGGAGGCATGCCAGAATGTACCTCAACTTCCACGGTGTTGGAACTTTCTGGAATAAGTCATAGATCCCGTTGATTACATCGAAATGTGTCCCCTTGATCTGCGTGGACCATGTAAGACTGTGGATGCAGCTGTTTTTTAATAGTACCTCTTTGTCCCCAGGTATTAGAAGAGTGATTCCTCAGGCACACTCTATCGCCTGGGTTAAGGGACGGAAGATCACGAGCCCTTCTATCAAAATAATATTTCTGCTTCCACTTTTGGTTTTCTTTCATCTTCCGAATGTTAGCATTGTTCTTAGATTGCAGCAATTTATCAGTAATAGGTAAATTAGATCTGATCCTTCTTCCCATTAACAGCTGAGCTGGAGAAAAGCCATTCTCCAGGGGTGTACTTCGGTAGACCAGCAATGCTGTATACAGATCACCTCCACTTTCGAAAGTCTTTTTCACCAGGTTCTTTACCGTCTTTATAGACCTTTCCACCAGTCCATCTGATTGGGGATAATTGGGACTGGAGGTTTCATGATGAAAATCCCAATCTGAGGCAAATTGCCTGAACTCTGCACTTGCAAATTGTGGCCCATTGTCGCTGAAGACCCCATCAGGAATTCCATTTCTGGAGAAAATTTCTTTCATGCCAGTGATCACTGAATTACTATTAGTACTATTCAGTCGGCAAATTTCTCGATATAAAGAATAATAATCAGTAACTATTAAGTAATCTTTCAAACGCCAGGTAACTAAATCCACACCTACCTTCTCATGAGGTCTCTGTGGAACAGGATGGGATGTCAGTGTCTCTGCCTGTTGGCAAGGCCTGTATTTCAAGCATGAAAAGCAGTTTTTTACCACATTGGTAATGTCGTGATTGATCCGCGGCCAATACATGACCTTTCATGCTCGTTCTTTGCACTTCTCAATTCCTAAGTGACCTTCATGAATCTTCTGTAACATTTCTTTTCAGAGGCTCCATGGTATTACAACCTTACCACCTTCGAAAATCACCCCATCTACCACAGTCAGTTCATGCCTGCAGTTCCAATAGTCTCTTACACTTAGAGAGCAACTGCTTATTATTTCAGGCCATCCTTTAATTATCACCTCTTTAAGGAGTCCCAACGATTCATCTTTCTCAGTCTCTTCCCTTATGCGTTGTAGTCTTCTGTTAGTTATGGGATTTGCGCTCACTATCATATCTACATAGGCTTGAACTTCTGTTTCTAGTGTTTTCTCAGGTACCATGGGTGCTACTGCTCTGGAAAGTGCATCTGCAGTGAACATAAATTTGCCTGGTGTGTAGGTCACCAATAAATTGTATTTCTGCAGTTTGATCATCATTCTTTGAATCCTTAAGGTACAGTCATTTAGTGGTTTGTTAAACAATGCAAGAAAGATGAATCGTTGGGACTCCTTAAAGAGGTGATAATTAAAGGATGGCCTGAAATAATAAGCAGTTGCTTTCTAAGTATAAGAGACTATTGGAACTGCAGGCTTGAACTGACTGTGGTAGATGGGGTGATTTTCACATTGTGATTTGAACCACTCTGGCTATAGGGCCCCTCCCCCCACAGAGCCCCTGCCCCCCAGCATGGAGGCCTCTTGCTGAGGGGAGAGCCCTGGGGTCAAAGGGCATTCCCACCCTGGCCCCACTCCACCCAGTCTGCGCCCAGGGCTGGGGGTGGGACCAGCTGACGTACAGTGCAGCCCCAGGCATGACCCCCAAGGTCACGGTGGGCCCTAGAAGACTGAGCCACAAGGCAGTGGGTCCCACTCCCCAAGCCAAGTGAATAGGTGCTGGCCCACCCCGCTCCGTCCCCAGGGGCAGACCAGCCTGCCAAGGGGCAGGGCGGGAGTGCAGAGCTCGGCCTCTGACCCCAGGGCCCCACCAGCATGGGCAGGGCAGGAGTGTTCCCAGAGCTCAAGCCACACTGGTGCTAAGCACAGGGGGAGGCCAGATAAGGGTTTTAGGGGCTGGAGCCTAGGGCCCCTTTTTTTGGCCAGGGCCCAGGCTTCAGCCCCTAAAGCTCCTGCTATAATCTGGCCCTGCTTGGTATCCAGATGTGCCAGTGCAAGACCACTCTGGCCACTCCTCTTTACCCAGTCCTGACATGCCCTGTTCTCAGGGCTGTCCAGAGCTGGCTCTGCTTCTGCTGGGAAGGCTCTCCACATTGGTGCTGTTCTCCAGGGGGTGGGCATCATCGGTAACAAGGATTTAGATCCTGCGTGCTCTGGTTCAGGAGGGGAATGTCTCACCATGGAAATCCCCAGGCTGGCTGAATTCTCCCCTGCCTGCAGCTTGTGCTGTGCCCTGACTGAGCCAATGTTCCATTGCAGCAGCGTAAGAATCCATTACACCGTGTAATTCAAGCTGCCCAGTAGTGCTCCTGTCTCATGAGAAACCCAAACGCTGGCCTTTGTCCTGCGGAAAAATCTGCTATGGGGTTCCTGCCCCAGAACAACTTGGCAGAGCTGAGTTGGAGGCCCAACTGCACTCCTCACCCCTGAGCTTTGCAGAAACCACACAGGGTGTGTCTACACTGCCCACTTCACAGCCTAGCTGATCAGTAGGCTGTTAGCCCCACTTTACAAATGGGGAAATTGAGGCACTGAGTGGGCAAGACTGGAATTTCTGAAGAGAGCCTGTCCCCGAATCCCAGGAGCAAAGCTGCACCTGTAGAGCCCTTGTAGTTAACCATGGCATATATCTGAAAGCAGAAAGTTTTGTCACTGGTGGTTGGGTACCTAAAGCCCTTAGGTCCTTTTGAAAATCCTACCAAAGGTGAGTTAGCTTTCAAGGGCAGCTCTGATCTCCAGCATGGGCTGCACTGCCCCCCAGCAGCCACAAATCAGAGAAAGGCTCTGCCTCCTTTCTTGATGCCTGCTCCACAGTCAGCACAGACAGGGGATGGATCAGGAGGATCTGCTTATTATGATCTTTGGCCTGCAGAGCAGAGGCTGTGCGCCCTCTCTTTTCATGCATCATCTTGGTGAGACTGCCCACAAGAGAGCCCCTTGCAGGAGGATGGGTGTGCAGTGGGGGCATCTGCTCCCTGGGAAATGGATGGAGACTTGCCAATTCGTTTCATACAATCCAGTAACAAGGCCTCCAAGGATAACGATGTTAAGCATTCAGCCCACTTATGCTGGATTCAGACCAGTGACCTAGTGACACTGGATTCCTAGCAACTGTCTCCTGAACCATCCACTCCCTCCTTTTAGTGAGCTGAAGCCCCATGTTCTGGCACAGGTGGTTTGTCCTTGGAAAACCCAAGGATGATGAAGTCTTAATTGTAATCAGCTTTCAGGGGCAGCAGCGGATGTGGTGGAAACCCACAGGACCCTGTCACACCATCCAGCAGGACAGGGGGAGTATTTCAGGCCAAGACATAACCCAGGCTGGGGTTAGCAGGCTGAGAAGCAGCCCAAAGCCGTCAGCTGTTAGCGATTTCCAAATCAGCTGACATCTCTGGTTGGTGAAAGGAGAATTGTTCCTGCCTGGGTCAGAAAGGACACAGAAAGAAATCCCACTCCCTTGGGAAAGCCAAGCCACCCTCACCAGCCCTGTCATTTGTCCCTGGAGGTGCCATGTCTTCAAACAATAAGACAGCAGCAGCATGGCTCAGCTCTCCTCCCAGAAGGAGCTCAGGATGAGCTGAAATTCCCTTGGTCCCAGAAACTCCAAACCAGTTTGTCAGTGTGTTTGAAACAGAGAGTGGCCTAGTGCACACAGGCTCCATCAACAGATATAACCCCTGGGTGGGCCACAGGGTCCCCAGGGCCGGTCTGTACAGAGAGAGAGTACATGGCATGCTGGAGGGTTCAGCTACAGCATGCTAGCCTCCCGCATGATGCCTGGCCTACTGGACCCTGCATGTGTATGCTGACAGTCCTTTGGTGTGCTTGGATCTATTGCTGTATGAAATGCGAGTGCATCACCACATGCTGGCCAACTTTGAGTGCACAGTAATCAGGTACGCTTGGATGATGTGCACGTGGCAGGATAGTTCTCTGTCTGTTTCCAGCCCAGCTTGCCATGGGCCAGCCCTCCATATAGACAAGCCCTCCGACCACAAACCACTCCATAAAATGGATCTTGTTCCTGTGCCTGACACCAGAACAAACACTGTCATAACTCATCTCAGCAGGCTGGCCAGTGCCCACCTCCCCATCTGCTACCTTGTGGTGCCCTCCACCACTGGGGCACAATGCATCAGCAGAACCCACTCACCATCCATGGCTTCAGTATGCTTGTCCACCATCTCAGTGAGTCATGCATTGCCTCTTTACACCGATCTCCACCTTGGCAGATTCTCCACCATCCTTGCCTCAGTGCACCATCTGACCACACGGCATGTGCAGGTGGGGCCTGTTCTGTCCAGATTGGGAGTCTAGGCCTGGTGCTGTGAAGCTCTTGTTGCTATGCACAGCCCACTAGAACCAGATACAGAAGAAAGCAGAACTCTTGCAAACACTTTAGGCTCTAAGTGGTGACTGGACACCAGCCCATATAGCATCCTGGTGCTGCAGCCGCCATCATCACATTTCTCCTGCAAACATGTCGCAGAAGTCAGGGCACACAGACGCTCATGCCCTGGGTGACATGGGCCATTCTGCATTTTCTGGCATCCATTTGCCACCTTCACCTTCTCCTTTCTCTGTTTATCCACTTTTCACCCATTCCTCCACCCCCAGTATGTTCCTCCTCTTGGCCCTGGTGAGGGAGGAAAGAATCAGTCCCATTTTCCAGGTGAAGAAACACAGAGAGTTTGGGGGGGGGGGGGATCCCATTTGCTGCCCCTAGCCTTTGATTTTCAGAGGTTCAGGGTTCCCGCAGCTGCCATTGGCTCCCACTGGAGTTATGGGTGTTTGGCATCTCTGGAAAATCAGGATCCAGGTGGCTCAGACTGGACCCCTACTGCTGGAGTTGATATTTCTGAACATTTTTCCTGAGGGACTTGCCCAAGGTCCCTTGGGAAGGTTGTGGCAGAGAATACCTCAGGCAGAGTGCATCAAAGCAGCTTGGCCTGGCAGCTTGCAGATTCTAGCTGCCTGCTGGGTTTGGTTGCGGGTGAAATGAGAGTGCCTGGGCCAGAGATGTGCTGCATGGGGATGGCATGGCAGTCATTCCCTCACTGATGGGAACAGCCAGCGTGGTGAACCCAGGCTGTGTACCAGCAGCCTGCATGCTGGAAATCCCCATTTTACTCTCCATTTGTAGGCAGCTGACTGTTCACCCTCTCCCTGACATAACCATATTTCCAACCAGGTACTGACAGCTCATTGCTCGTTCTGCCCCAAAGTGGGGAGCCAACAGTGCTACTTACATTAAAGTCATTTCCAACAGGTCTGGAGAACAGCACCTATGGTCTCCAGCATACCCAGCATGCAATAAACCCCGACGCCACCCTTGTAGCAACCCCAGTGCTGCGGACCCTGCCCTGTCAAATACCAGCCTAGTAGGCTGGGCTGGAACAGTTCCATTCCCTGTGGCTCAGGTTAGCTGGCATCGCAAATGGGATTACACACAGAGTGAAAGGCCCAGAGTGCAGAGGGCAACACAGGACCTAGGCCCCACTTAGGCCTTGCACGTTAATTAATTTCATTCTCAATATACTGTAGCATAGGGTAGATGAAAAATGGGAGACCCAACAGAGAAGCATTAGAGAGTCAGTAGCTGTGTTTCCTAGGTCAGCTTGGCGTGCGTAATACCTCGTTGCGTGGTTGCTAGGTCTGAGATTCAACATGCTGTGTATATTTGTCCATGTCCCATCACAGTGAAAAGCCTGCCCCACTTAAATATATCACCACTCTGCATCTCCCAACGCCACATTAAAACCTAAGGGTGACAGTTTGTCATGATAACATCTCACCAGGTATACCTGGTGGGGAAAGGGTCATGCATGTCAGGACACACAGTGCTTTGAGAAGGTGCCTGCCTCATTCAGCTGACTCAGAGCTGTGATCTGAGCACTGGAATCGTTTGTCCTTTTTACCAAGGGAAGGGGATGGAGCAGCCAACACATGCTGCTTGGGACTCAGGGCTCTGAGCCATTCCCACGTGAATTTACTCAGATTGGTTTTAATCTCAGGAAGTGGGACGCAGCCACTGAATCAGGGGATGTTTTTGGATTTAGGAAATGTGTCAATTTGTTGAATCAGGTATTTGTTCCCTTCCCGTCACAGTGGCTCCTTAGTTTGTTCTGTTTGTCTGTGCTGCAGAAGCTTAAGCCAAGCTTGGCTAGCTTCAATCCTCCTCACCAACTTGTGCCAGAAACATCCAAATGTTCATTTCGGGCAAAAGTCACACCAGTGCCAGGGTCTGGCCAGGGTGGCGCAAAACTTAGCCCAAGATTTTCTGTCAAACAGGATTTGAGTACTAGACTACCTTAGGTTCCTTTGAGAACCCCAGCCTTAAGTTCCATATGAAGGGTTTCAATGGCACAGATGGTCAGCTACAGATTGTACTGTGGTCAATATCACTTTAGAAGCCTAAATTCCACAGACCTGATCTATGTTCATGTCTGTCTTGTCTGCTGTCTGCCTGTTCATCCCTCCATCCACAAAGTGCCAAACAATGATCTTCGACAGGATAGTGATATGTTGTGTGTCATAGACCCTCTTCTGCCAAAACAATTTGGAGTCTCTCCTCTAGCTCATGTATCAAAGGTTTGTCCTCCTGAAGCAGGAGGCTGTGATGGCCAGGCCCCACTACCTGTGTGAGGTTCTAGCCATAGTGTATATGTTGCATCCTTCTGGTAAATAGCCAGTCTCTGGAAGCTGAGAATGGAATTAGCAAGACAGCTGTTTTGAACATTTATGCCACAGTTGCTGACCACTCTAGATTCTGTAGCTAGACAAGTGGAGACAAGACAAAGGCTATATTTACACTAGAGGCTTAAGTCGACTTAAGCAAAACTCTATGGCCAAATTTAGAATTTATTAAGCCAACTTAAGCACTTGCTCAAGTCGACTTAAGCTTTTAAGTCGACTTTACAGTGCAGGAAGCCCCAGGCCCGCCCCCTGCCCCTCCCCAGGTCCCGATTGGGCTCCAGGGGCCCGATATGGCTTTGGGGGTCTGATCTGCCCCCAGCCGCTGCTGGCAAGCAGCAGGAGCTGGCTCCCAGCCCCTGCTGCCTGCAGCAAAGGGCTAGGGGCTGGATCTGGTTCCCAGCTGCCTGCCAGTGGAGGCAGGAGCTGGACCGGGGCCCCAGGCTTGATCGGGGCCCAGGGCTTGATCAGGGCCCGAGGCTGGAGGCAGGGATGTCTACTAGTATAGACATGTCCCTAAGTCAATAACTTTAAGTCAACTTAAAGTTGTCTTTGTTAAGTCGACTTAACTGAACCCTCCAGTGTAGACATAGCCTGTGAGTTTGGCATTGTCACAAGTGAGTGAAGCAGGAGCCACAGCACCTGCCTGGATGGAAAGGCTCGTGGGGGGAAAGATGGTTTCCAAACCGGTTTAGTGTGAGCTTGCCCTTCCCTCTGGTATTGGAGCAGTCACACAGTCCTGCTTAAAGGGCAAAACAAAGAGGTAGTTTCTGAGGAAAATTAAACTTCTTGCAATTAGGGTACTAATTTTTTTACTGGCAACCTGTGCATGCAGTAAAATCTCAGCCCTCCCAACATAAGTATGAGTGATCTGACCCCCTCAGTATATTAATTGTCCTCCCAATCATCTCTGCTCACTAACACACATCACTCACACCCCACTACTCATTCATTAGCAAACTGAACTCCCCACAACACTGTGATATTAACAACCCCACTCACTTTCCTGACCGCTCCTGAATACTCTGGACTTTAGTCCATCCCTGGTAATTGTTCACCCTCATGTTCATTAATAGTAATGAACCAGCTGGCTGAATCTCATTAATATTAATTGAGTGGCAGCTTCTCTAGGCAAGCATTGAAGGGGTTTCTTTTTCTCTTTGGCTACGTTCACACACAGGGGGTTAGTTCAATCCAAGTTGTTTTGAAACAACTTGTATCGAAATAAGGGGTTATTTCAAAATAAGTTAATTCGAGTTAAGGAAAGAAGCTCGAAGTGAAATAGCAGGTTCAGACAACAGTTATTTCGAAACAAGTCACCGTTGTTTTGAAACAACATGTTCAGATGGCATTGTTTCGAAACAATTGTTTCGAAACGACGTTGTTTCATCCCCACATGGGGTTTAAGTTATTTCAAAACAACACTGTTGTTTCGAAACAATGGAACACGTTGTTTCAACACAACCGTGTGTCGTGTGAACAGGGTAATTCTTATTTCGAAACAACCTCTGTTGTTTCGAAATAAGAGTGCTGTGTGAACACACCCTTGGTGTTTTAGAGACAAAGCGGGGCAGGGTATATCTATCTTTTATTGGACTAGCTTCTGCCAGTGAGACAGACAAGCTCGCAAACCACACGGAGCTCTGCTCCAAATGTCTTTCTTCCTCATAAAGACTCCCCTGGGTATTTGAAGCTCTTGTAGTACCACCGAGGCCTGTGAAAATGGCAGGCACCTGCCCTTCACAGAGTAAATGGCAGTTTTTGGCTCTCAGTGCTCGAAATCTGGTGTCCAGGAGGCAGGGCTGTAACTATGGCAGGGTGAAAGGGGCAAAGCTTCAGGCACCAATTTAAGAGGGCACCAGAGCCTTCCTGGCCCTGAAGAGGAATGTGCCTTAAAGGCACATTTCTCAGGGAGCCGGGGAAGGGAACCCCACCCAGCTCTGGGCACAGTGGCGGAAGGGAATTCCCACTGGGCTCTGGCCGCACCGCCCAGCAAGCACGGCCAGTGCTGGGCAGGGGGGTGCCTCTCGCCGCCACCTGGCAAGCGCAGCCAGCGTCGAGTGGGAGGGTGCCTTTCACTGAAGGCACCCTCCCACCCGGCACTGGCCATGCTTGCCAGGCAGCTGGGGAAGGCACCTTCCTGCCCAGCGTTGGCTGTGCTTGTTGTGCAGCGGGGAAACCACAGGAGTCCCAGCCGGCATCATGGAAAGGCCCTGCCATGGGAATCCCCAAGCTGAGGCTGGATTGGGCCCCGAAGATGGATGTGGGGTGTGTCCAGAGCTGCTTGCCTTGAGCACCAATTTTTGTAGTTATGGCCCTGCCAGGATGGCATGTACCTTGTGGTGGATGGTGATGTATTCTCAGCCCTGGAAGTGGGCTGGGGATGCTCTTGCAGGGTGCTCAGCCAAGCCTTTCTGAAGGTTCTCCAAGTGCTCAACTCTTCTGGTTTACTTGGCAGCCTGAGGCACAGTGAGTGGGGAGATGAGCCCAGTTGCTCTGGATACTTTAGTCAGACAAACAGTGGAAGATTTAGGCACAAGCCAAGTAAGCCATGGCGTAGTGTCTCTCATTATGAAAGGCCTCTAAATATGTCAGGAATAACTATGATTTATCATAATTGAAATTGCTTTGGTTTAAATAACCTTTCATATAAAATCTACAGGCAAAATTCTGAATCCTGACCTGATCCACATACATCAACTTCCCTTCCAGGACTGCTGGACTACTTGCATCATCCACAGGTTGCCCAATCTTACCTTAGACCTCAAGAGGAGACAAAAGGGTGGTTTATCATTTATTTTTGCATTACCCTTTCTGTTATAATGTAATGCAGTTTCTTCCTCTTTATTGTTTATGTTATGGGGCCTTTGAATCTTGGCATAGCTTATGTGACCCAGGCCTCCTGGAATAACCTTCTGAATGCACCAAAATCAGGGCAAGCTGCAAAAACCAGGGGTCAAACTCCCAAACCACTGATGGGTGGTACTTAAACCAGTCTCCCAGTCAGCAATAAAATATGCTTTGGATTCCCTATTCTGGTTATCACCAAGCATAACACAATAGAAACAGTCCCCTTTATGCACATTAGCTCCTGTGGTCCCCCCTAGCCACTGGGTCTCTAACGAAATAGGTTCTCCTGACCCCAAAGGGCCAGCCACATCACCCAGAACAATATTGGCATGGATCTTACTCAAAATACCACGCTGCTAGACAATTATTTAGTAACTACAACTAAAGGTTTAATATAAAAAGAAAACAAACCAAATATGAGAGATGTTAAAGGGTCAAAGTGAATCACATACATACAAATGATTTAGAGTACAAAGAAAGCAAGTAGTTGAAGAATGTGTAGCTTGCAGGTTAGTTCAATTCCTCTGGTATGCACCCAGCACCTGGGTGGGTCTCAATCCTTTGTTCAGCCCCAGAAGAATAGTTCCAGAGGAGGGTGTTGATTGCAGGTTGCAGACAGACTGAAGACTGAAGACAAAATGGAGATGGGACTCCAGTCTTTTATCACCTTTTGGTCCTCCCCATGCTCTCAGGGTCCTTGCCAAATCCAAATGGAGTTGAGTTACCTGGCCAGCTTGCGCAACTGGCCAAATAAGTTTCCTCCTTGGGGCCACTGCAGCTGGGAGCTCCTAATGGGCAATTAGGATGACAATAGTTTTGCAGGCACCCAGTTTGGGATTGCTTGGAGTCAAATAACTTGGAGTACAAATAAAAATAAATAGATTTATAATTGCTAATACAGACATGATACCTAGATATAAATCACATAATCACTCTTAGCAGATTACAGCCTTTCTATTGATACCAAATATGGGATATCACATATGGATTATTACAAATATGAAATATTAATATGAAAAATAATCATAATCAGTCCCCTAGACCCAGACAATGTCACAGTTGGACCTCAGCCTGTCTTAATCAGGCCCTGACAGTAACCACTCGAAGAGCAGCTCTGAGCTGAACTGCCTTCTGGCATTCCAGCAGGTGTAGGAGGCCTGCAAACCAACGCATCTGTACAGGTCTTACAGAACCTCCCATTGATGCCCTTCCCTCAAGCCCCACTTGACAGATGTGCTATTCCAGCATTTGTCAAATCCACCCAATTCCTTATTTGTGGCAAGTTATTCCTCTTGGGCGAAACTGCCTCTTCCGGGCTCCATTGGGAAACAATGGGAATGGCCTATGGAAAAGCTTGTTTTCAGCTGTGAAAAGAAAGAGGTTACATGAGAAAGCCTGCCTCAGGATACACAACAGGTTATTCAAGACCTCCCCTTCGAGGGACAGTCACTGTTCGTGGAGGAAATAGACCTCCTGCTATGTGGTGGTAGGGTCCCCAGATCAGCCCTCTGATTGTTGAGCATGCTTCCATCATGGATGCCCAGTTGCCCTCCCACCCTGCACGAACATGGGGAATGCCAAAGGCAACAAGCAAGGCCTTCTTCACCACATGAGGGGCAAGACCAGCCCCTCGGGGACCCGGGATCCCCTTCTTCATGGGGGACCTCCCCTTGAGATACTGGGGTTTTCTTATGAGAAGCCCCTCCTGGTGAACAGCCCCCCACCTTCCCATCCATCCCTACCTTAACAACCCCTCGGAAATCATTGGGAGGGACCCCATGTGGGACCCACTCACAGCTAAGGGCGGGAAGCACTCTTCCTGGATTCATAGAACTCTGCTATTACACCAGACGGATAGATAACCTATCTTAGGCTACCCGTCCCCACACACTGGAGCCTTTTCTTCATCTATCCTCGCCCTCCCAGCCGAATAGTCCCAGGCCTGCGGACTGGCAAATCACCCTCTCATTGTCTTCTGGGTCTTACACTCCCTGACTAGATGCTCATGAGCCCCAGGAGATTTGAGTGCACTCCTGCGTTCTCCCTCTTCACTGTCTCACTGATTCTTAGATTCCTGGTGACCTCAACACTCAAAGCATCGTTTTCATCCAGACCCTCTTTCGCCCAGGCCTTTGGATCAACTGCAATATTAAATGCTTAAATGCAGAACATATCTTCCATCAGGTGGCCACAATCCTGGCCTCAAAGTTACTAGGGCCGGGCCTATATGACCTCAATTACTGGTTAATGGAGCACCTCATAGTCTCTCATAACCCTGTATCTGGAAAACTAAGGGTCTTTTCCTGACCCTACCGTTACCGTAAGGCAATGCATCAAGGGAATACCCCAGTCACCCTTAACCATCCTCATGGACTAGCAGGGTCGCCCACCAACATGTGCTTGGGTGGTGACCACTGTTCCCTCTAAGCTGTGTGGGTGGGCGGTGCCACAGCAGCTGCCACTCACCTGCTCAGGCAATGCTGACCCCCATACAGGCCCAGCAGCCCCTCTTCCTGGACATGTTTCTCCCAGTGCCATGCCTCGGGGCTGGGGCTGGGAGAATTCAAAATCTCCTGTCCTGATGCTCGGGGCAGGAGCTGACTGTGGTCATGTTCCAGCTGGTCAAGTAAGGGGGAGGTTATGGACGCCAGGCAGTGGTGGGGAGTGCACCGGGGAAACCAGCAGAGGGGAGGTCAGAGGTAGGCAGAAGTGGGGACCGCACTGCAGGCAAGTTGGCACTAGAAGTGAGTTGGGGGGGGGAATTACAGGGAGGAAAGAAGAAGTGGGGAGGCAGAAGCAGGGGACCGGTTCGCACCATGGGGAAATGGGGTTGGGGCAGTTACCAGGGAGGAAAGAAGGGGTTGGGCAAGGCAGAAGCAAGGGACTACTGCCATGGAAACTAGCAGCAAGAAGGTTACAAAACCTCGGGTCCCAGATTCAGCTCCAATAAAATCTGGGGACATTCGAAGCAAGAGCCAGATTTCACAGCTGGCATTTGTTCTCTGCACCAAAATCTCAGACCAAAACTTTGGAGTAGTTCATATCAGGATGAAGTCAGAGCTAGAAACCAATGTCATCCAGGGAATCACTCATGAATGGTTAATTCTCTTTTGCTAAAAGCATTTCAGGTTGAAATGGCACAAGTTGCATACTGCAGTACAGCCAGAGAAAATCAGAAGCTACCTATTATAAAGCGAATTAGAAGATCATTTAAACCTAGGCATTTTTTAGAAAAAATATTTTTAATATTTGAAGAAGCTTCATGAATAAACAACAGGTGCACACACAAAATACTAAGCATTGAAATGTACAGCATTTGCTCATCTTTGATGTGTCTCAGAGAATTTTTTTTAGCAAAAAGTGAATGAAAACATTCCATACTATAGCTTTCTTAGCATATTTTAGTGCTTTTATTTGTGACCATATTCCCCTGACACTCCACCCCATTGATTACAGAATATTCCCATTAAAATCAGATGCTAATCCAGCAGATCTGAAAGTACACTGTGAAAGTCAGTCACTTTATCAGGAGCAGCTATCAAAACCACAAGGAGTCCTGTGGCACTTTTAAAAACTAACAAATTTATTTATTGCATCAGCTTTCATGGAAGAAAATCCCACTTTGTAGACGCTTCTCCCACGAAAGATCATGTAATAAATTTGATAGTCATTAAGTGCCACAGGGCTCCTTGTTTGTACATTTGACAGTCATGCTCCCACTTATCAGTAACGTTCATTTGCTATGTCTTGGACTCCTTTTCCTCTTTTAAATTCATTATACAATCCCTTTTCTACTTCAGAAAGGGCCATTTTCCACTTACAGTATATCCCCCCTCTAGATTTTAACTTGCATCTTTAAGTCTTTCTTTTCACTAAGATCCTTTGTTCACTATTTATTCCTACTTATACAAGACATTTCTGAGGTTTCGTCCTATGTACACACTGACCACTTAATTCCCAGCATTCACCATATAGCGGCTTAATGTTTTCCTCTTCACTGTTTCCAGTGATTTTTAGCTCAAAAGCTTAAAGTAAAAAGCCTGTTACCAAAGCTATCTGCAGTACACACAGTGGTGTTTGGGATGAAGGCACCATAACCACTTGAAAGCACTTGAGCTTGGACTGAGTCAAGTTTTCTCAAATTCACTTTTTATGTCAAAGGCCAAGCATAGCAATAATTGGTATTAATAGCATTCTGTACAACATTGCCATCACTTATTTATCCACACCCCAGCATATTCCAAAAATACCATTAAATAAATTGATTAGGCCTGTATACTTATCACTAATATTTTCATTATGATTGGTGCAAGTGAGCTTGCTAGCAAATATCACATCTAAACACTGGAAGCTTTTAACTGTATTTATTCCATATCCATATAGATAAGCCATCAGCTTGCTAGGCTACAGAGCTTAAATGCAGACCAGTTTGCTCTTGCAGCCAGGCAGGCAATCCTGCCAAAGCCCAGCTGGACTCATTTACTATCTCGAGGGCTGAGCCAGCTAGCCTCAAACTCAGCTCATGCTCAAGCTCAAGGGAACTCTGGCTACTGAAGTCTCACACAGAGCAGAGGTGGGTGCATGCTAATATTAGTGATGTACAGAAAACAGAAAAACAAGATGGTCATTATTACTTTGCTTTCCCCCTCTCTTCTTTCTCCTTTGCCTTATTATAATGTTTTGAAATGGCTACCTTAGTTTTGCACCTATAAGACTTTGTGAGATGACTACATGAGCAATAGATAGAAATATGCCATCATTTTCCACAGAGGAGGTACTATAACTCTATCCTTGCCAATCCAGTGGATAAACCATGCAACTATAGAACTAATCATTTATTCCAAGACTTTAACTTCCTCACCTTAATTCCACAACATCTATCTCTAACATTACAAAGTGAAGAGCCACTTTTAGGCAATAGTATATTTTTTTAAATGAGATGCATCCACCCCAGAAAGGAAATTTTATCTTCCTTCTCCTGTCCTACTAATAGTGGCAGGTGTTACAGAGTAGACATTGATGACTTCAGTTTTGGATAAATGACAGTGTAAGGTTCAATGTTATCACTATTCAGTGGGATCCAAGGTCTGGCATATGGCCAACTCCGGTGTCTGCACACTTGTGCTGGAAATCTCAGATGAACAGGCTCTCTCAAGAGCCCCAGATGGCAATGTTCCCTCTAAGCTGATGATGCGACTGAGCAAGTTATTGTAAGATAGGCTTAGGAGCTGTGCCTAACAGCTTCTGAAGTGGAGCAACTAATCTGCATGGGCCCTGTATTAGCATGAACATGAAGAGTACATTTAGGTGTTTGCATACTGGGTGCAGGACATAGTGGATAATGGTATTTGGGGTTAATCTGATCACAAATCTGTCAATATCTGTAATTCTACTGAAGAGAAATATGAAATACTGTCTGTTGTGATATGCTATTCTCTGCTTGTTCCAAATCTGTCTGGGTGAGTTAAAGAGTAAAAGCAACTTTAGTTAAAAAAAGCTTGTAAGAAAGGCCACTGGCTATTTCAGCCTGAAAAAGGGGAGAGGAGTGGGGTTTTACGTTAGCTCCTTTTAGAGCAAAATGCTGGAGGTGTTTCTGTCTGACTCCAGTCCCCTATCAAATGATAGATCTGGCTGGGCTTTGTTGAGGCTTCCTTTTGTTATGTTAAGGACAGTAGGTATTTGCAGCTACTTGATGTTTAAGAGCTGATATCACTAGAGAGAGACAAACTCTGAGCTGAGATTACTAGAGAGAAGGACCTTTCCTCTCTCTGTGCTGATATCACTAAAGAGGAGCTAGTGGCAAACTGGGTTGTGTGAGTGACTGGTGGGTGCAGCCAGCAGATGGTGAAAGTGGCCAGTGGTGAGCTGGGTGGTGTGAGTGGCTGATGGACAGTAGGCAGAGCCAAGGAATGGTGCTAGAGAATGAAGTGAGTGACCAGTGGTTGGCACTGGCAGACAGATGGCATGAAGGACACTCCCTATATACCCTAGGGTGGGTCAGGAGCCTATTTAGCACTGATTCTCCAGATCAGTGCTGATTTTGCTAATGGGTTTACATTTGCTGTTATGATATATGGGAACATGTTGGAAGGTTTTGCATTAAGTCTTATATGTTCTGTTGTGCAGTGTGAGTTGTTGGGAACTTCACTCTACTGATTTCCCTCCCCGCCCCAGTGACATTCCTGCAGCTAAGAACAGCGGGTATCCCTGTCCTCAGGGGTAACTTACTTCAGTTCCCACTCCATTTGATATGCCTCCCCAATTCCTGAGTTGTTGGGCATGTCACATCACATGACATTTGATGTCTCTGATGCCCATGAACAACACGTTCTCTGCCATGTAACTTCCAAGTGGTCTCATCCTTCTCTTTGGTTGGTACTCCCCCACCACTCGGTGGGGGCAGGGGACTCTTGACAATTCCCTTTCCTACCACCTCTCCAACATACTGACTATCAGGAGGTGGTACTGGACCTCTTCAATCTTGGCAAAAAGAGGGAGGGAAGCACCTAGGCTCTACAATGGTTCACCTAAGAGGGACACCACATCCTGCCCCCACCTCTCCCAGCTGTGGAGAGTCACTGAAGTGAGGAAACAGCCCCATTCATATTCCAGGGGAGGCCTGGGAACTCGGTTTGGCTCTCTTCGATATCTTAGCCTTCCCCTGAAGTAACTGAATTACACAGTTTTCCCGGGCCTTCATTCCTTTACGACCCTATGGTGTTCTGCATTTAATCCCTAGAAGCCACTGGAGATCTTGTGTCCCCTGTACACTCACCACAGAGGTCTAGGGGGATTTCAGCTAGCACAGCTCTTAGCTTCCCCTTGCATGCATTGCAAGGGGAGCCCTGACACAAAAGAGAAGGTCGGCATCAAGTCACTGGCCAACACTCTCTTTGGCTATGTCTACACTTAAAAGGTTAGTTCAAACTGATTAATTTGAACAAATAATTATTAGTTCAAATTAAGTTAATTTGAATTAACACAGCCACACTAGAAACCCTAATCAAACTAGCATGTCCATGCACAGGACTTGCTAGTTCGAATCAGGTAGGGGGTGCTATTGCATAGGGAAGATTAACCACAGCTTGATTTGAACTAACAGTTAATTCGAATTCACACAGCTACACTGGGATAATTCAAACTAATGAGTTTGAATTAACCATAACTTCAAACTTAAGGTAGTAGGGAACTCCTAAGTTTGAACTAATGAAAGCTAGTGTGGACATTCATTAATTTAGTTCGAATTAAGCCTTTTTAATTTGAACTAAATTGTAAGTGTAGACATACCCTTTATTCCTACCCATCTCAATACCCGGGATCTTGATCCCACTGTCCAGGGGTCCACTTGTTTTTTTCCAGTGGAAGGGGGAGGTATTGAGACAAGAAATTCCCCTTTCCCCTTCTGTTTTTGGTATCTTTGCACAGACCTCTGTTTGCGCCTTGTAACTACTCGCAAATGCACTTCTACCCTTAAGGCAGGGGTCAGCAACCTAGAAGAGCACAAGAGCCATCCCCCACCCCTCCAAAAAACCTCATGAGCCCAAGACGGCCCAGTGGTCGCGCCGCAGCCTCTAGCACTGGTGGGGGGTGTGCAGGCAGCACACACTTCCACCATCCATCCCTCTGCTGGTGGGGCAGAGCAGCACTGCCTTGCCTACCCCCAGCTGGCCACCTCTCCCAAGAGCAGTCAACGGAGAGCTGCAGCTTGTGGAGGTGGGGCCCTGGAATGGCCCCTCCACGGAGTTCAGACCACTTCGACCCTGCCACACCAGGGCTGAACAGGGGCTGCCATGCCCCCAGGCTCTGGATTGGGCCCCTTCAGCCCTGGATTGGGCCCCTGAAACCTGCAGCTCTCTCCTGGCTACTCTTGTGGAGGCAGCCAGTTGGGGGTAGGAGGGGCAGCCAGCTGGGGATAGGCAGGGCAGCACTGCTCTGCCCCACCAGTGGAGGGAGGGACAGAGGGAGCGCGTGCTGCCCACTCAGCCCCTGCCAGCACTAGGGGTCGTGGCACGGCTACTGGGCCACTTCCAGCTCATGCAGTTCTGGTGGGAGGGTGGGGGCAACCTCGATGGCCCAAAAGTGGGGGCCTGCACCAGCTGGAAGCCCCCTTATTTGGCCCTGGAGCTGGGGCCAACTAGGAGTCCCTGGAGCACACCTGGCTCCCTGGAGGAGGTTGCCAGGGAGCCAGAAGGGGCTTCTCAAGGAGCCACAGGTGGCTCACTGAGCCTGCATTGCTGATCCCTGCCTTAAGGGAAGGGTCAATTCCGAGCCCACGCTCAGTGACCCTGGTAGGACGACTCCTAGAGGTCACGGACCCCCCATGAGCACCTTCAGGAGTATGCATCTTGATTGCTCCAGCTTGCAGAAGGGACCTAGAGGTCCTATTTGTCTTCTGGGCTCCAGGTTGGCGTCGCCATTAACCCCTCTCCCTTGTTATTTTACTGTCACCCATGAAGGTGACTCCCCTTTCTACTGGGACCATCCTACTAGAACACCTTTCTCAGCAGTTTTCGCCTTGTTTTTAACACTTGCAGGTCATAATGCCATGACCCATCTAAAGCGAGGAGGGTAGGCTTTAGCCTAACCTTTACCTCTGGGGAGGTAAGAGTCATTCACCCCACAGTGGATAGCCCAGGTCTGGAGCTCTTTATCTTTCTTGATGGTCTTACCACACTTTAGATTAAAGGGTCCGAAACAATTAGGATGGCCCAATAATTATAGCCCACCTTCAGAACAGATGACACACTTCCTTTCACTAGTCTCCTCCAGCAGGAACTTCCCCTCTTTCTTGACGGTCTTTACCACATTCAATATGGAAGGGCCCAAAAGCAGTAGGACGACCCAGTATTACATCCCACCTTCTGAGCAGGTGACGTATTTTCCCTTCCACTGGTCTCCCCTGGCAGTGTTCGTGTAGAACAGCTGAGGGATACAGTGTTTCCTCTAGGAGGACTGGGAAGCCTCCCTAACTCTGCCAGGTACCCCTCCATCCCTGGGGTTTGTGGGCATTCAAAGCTTCTAAAACACCCCAACTTTGACATTTCTAGCTTCAAGACAGGGTGACGCACTGCCTCTCTCTGGTGCCCTTGTTTGGTGTTTTCTCGGGATACTAGAGAGTTATGGTACATCTCTACCGGTAGGCTGAAAGCCTATGGGTCAGGCATCCCTCCGGGCCTTGGGTTTGCCTTTATGGGGACAGCCATGCTGAAGGTGGAAAACCCCAACTTCAGGGCCCTCCCACTGTCTTTGCCATTCGGAGTTGGCAACCAGAAGGAACTGAGGAGGATCAGGGTCGGGGCCATATATATAGCCATGGGTGTGGCCAGAGGGGGCATTGGCTGCCAACCCTTCTCTGACAGGCTAGGGCTAAAGAATTTCTGACCAAATGGCATGTAGACACCTAACACTAACCGCATGGGAGCAGCCCATCTTGAAGAGGGACAGTTACTGGCAAGTAACCCACTGATCTTCAAGGCATCTGACAACGTGGGATTTTCTCCCATGATAGCTCATGCGATAAATAAATTTGTTAGTTTTTAAAAGTGCCACTAGACTCATTGTTTGTTTTTCTCTACATGCTGTAGCCACTAGAGGGGACAGAGAGCTGCTCTGAGTTAGTGCCTGGTGCCTCTGCACAAATATTTTTCTAAGATGGCCCCATCTTTGCAACTATCACTACTGGAGGGACAGTCAGGAGTGCTGGTGTAGATCAGCTGCTGACATTTAACCATCAGGTAACTTCACCACAGTTAGAAGACATCTGGAAAACACAACTGTTAAAGGTCTTAGCAGCAGCAACTTATCTACACTGGAATTCCTGCTACAGACGCCAGCTGTATCAGAGCAGAGTGATATGGGACATTTGTAGACAAAATGCTTTGCCTTGTGCCCATTAGAAGGAAATGGGGGAGGAGGTGCATCTGCAGACTGACAGTTCACAAATTGGTCAGGGGGGCGAGAATAGAAGAGAGAAAGTGGTCATACTCTATGAGTTATGCAGCGGGGCCCAAGGGGAAGATGTGGGGTCAAGGAGGGCAAAAGTCAAGGATGAGGCCGCACCGCAGTAAGGGGGGCCAATATGCAGTGTTTTGGGTTACCCTGGTGCTTGGAAATTCCCAAAGGGGCAGCTGTGTTAGTCTAGTTCAGGAAAAGAGCAAGGACACTTAAAGACTAACAGATTTATTTATCACATGAGCTTTCGTGGGAGAAAATCCCACTTCATCAGACGCTTTGAAGATGGGGGAACTTACAGAATGGAATGAAAACAAATGCAAGCAAGTGTAAGACTTGGGATCAGGTCATGCATTAACAGCAAATCAGAGCAGTTGTTAAGATTCAAACATGGGGAAACAGCATATAGAGGAGGGTAAAGTCGAATTACCTGTTGTAATGGGAAAAGAAGCCATAGTCATGATTTAATCCTGCTTTCACACAATCTAATCTGTATATCAATTCTAATTCAGCTGTTTCTCTTTGGAGTCTTGATGTCCCATGGATTTTCTTGAGCACAGTCATTAACAAATCATCCATACAGTGATTAGAAAGATGAAAGTGCTGCTCAAGAAAGTCAATGGGACATCAGGACTTTGTTTTCATCCCATTCTATAAATTCCCCCATCTTCCCCATCAAAGCGTCTGACGAGGTGGGATTTTCTCCCACAAAAGCTCATGCGATAAATAAATCTGTTAGTCTTTAAGTGCCACAGACCTCCCTGCTTTTTTTTTTTCTTTTCTTTTCTTCTTGATGCTTAAAGTTGCCATAGTGATTGATGGGATGGGTTGTTTTAGTTGTTAGGAAAACCAGTTTGACTGGTTTAGCTTGAGTCTAATAAAGGACACAGTATGGAGCTGTCATGTATGCTTATTCAACTATCCTTTGAATATAAGATTCCACATAACAGCATACTTGACTTTTGCCCAAGGCCCCAGATTCACTAAGACTGCCCCTGGTTCTAGCAGCATTCGGAAAGAGCATTCCATGTTATAAAACAAATTCCAGTGGAAACAGCATTTTTAAAACAACAATCAAACTTTCCCAAACATGCTTTGTTACCCAGACATGGTATTATTTTGTTGGTAGCTCCTGCAAGGAATGTGAAATTGACTGGTCATTTGTTTTATTATCCCAGATGAGAGGAATGTACACAGAGGGAATTAGTTCTTTAAAGCTACTTGAGTAATAGTTTTGACACACAGAAGGAGCTACATGGGTTTACACTAGCTGAGGATCTGGCCCATGATTCTTAACGTAATAATGACCCGATAAACAAACAAGACATTAACCTCTTAATGCATCAAACAGTAACTTTTAGCTTTGCATTTTTCAAACACTGGCCAATGGTCAGAGAAAGCTGCCGAATGGGTATTTTGGGACCATGTCCATCAGCCACAAACACTTTCTCCTCTCACTGGAACGCGTTGTTGTTTATACAAGGTACAAAGGGGGATCAGCAGCTAATGTTGACTAGCAGTGGGTTGCAGCCTCCCCCCTGCAGGCTCTGCTTGGTTACTAATGTACGGCCTGGCATAGGACCTTACAGCTGCATGCTCTGGAAGATTAGATTCCTTCTGTTTTGCAGGGATAGATAGTGAAGGGCTAAACTGTCTATTAAAACACGTAATCTCGTCAGATGCCAGTAGAGAGCAGTGGTAACACACACACCAGCCTGAGCCCTCATGGGCAGCTCACCTCTGCTCAGTGCCAGGTGCAAAGTAAGCAATGGACCTAGGGTCTATGGGGAATGACGAAGAGCACTGCTGCCTTCTCCACGTCCTTTTTTGGAGCTGATAAGCGGCGCTGGGCAGTGCCTTCAAGTATTGATTGCCAGGCATCAGGCAAAGATTGAGGTCTGTGGTGGTGGGTAGAGGTGGAATATAAAGATTGGTCTTGTGCTTATGACAGCTAAGATGTTTCCATACTATTGCCACCATTATTATACTATCGTTATTGTGAGGGCATCACAGCCTTTAATGTATTTAACCTCCCTACACCAGGAACGTCGCTGCCCCAGGGAAAGACCCAGGGCATGGGCCCCGCTCCCTGGCCATGATGCGGCGCTTGGGGCCTGATCCAGCATTGGGCTCCTGCCGCTGGCTGCCTGGGCCCAGATACCTAGTTGGTGATGGGGCCAGGAGAGGCAGAGACTGCCCCTGGCACTCAGGGCACTAGCGCTGGGGCTCAGGGCATGTGCTCCATGTGCGAGGCACCAGCGACATACCTGCTCCACACCTTGGGAGGCAGAGTAGCAATCTCACCTCCATTCCACAGATGGGGAACTGAGAGGCAGAAAGATAAGGACATGTCTTCACTGCAAACATAACCTGGGTAATTGGTAGCCAGATCTGAGCACCAGCGTTTGCTTATCCTGGGTATGAGCAGGCACACTGCAAAGTCCTGCCCAAGTTACTGCTTCTTCACTGGCACTGAGTGCCCCCCACGTATGTCACTAGAACTTCTGAGGGCATGTCCCTTGATTCTTTGCTGAGCTGTGGGAGAATTTGTCCATCCTGGATGTACGGGAGGAATGGTGGGAAGGCCTTTGTAGACCAGCAGCATGTAGACTAGCATCAAAAATCATCCGCGCCTCCGACTACTACCCCATGCTTCTTATCCATGTGGGTACCAATGATACTGCGAGAGGTGATCCTCAGCAGATCAAAGGTGACTTCAGGGCTCTGGGAGCGAGGGTGAAGGAGTTTGGAGCACAGGTGGTGTTCTCATCAATCCTTCCAGTCAAGGCTAGAGGCCTGAGGAGAGACAGATGCATCCTAGAGGTGAATGCCTGGCTGAGAAGATGGTGTGGTCAGGAGGGATTCGGCTTCCTTGACCATGGAGTTCTGTTTCAGGACAGAGGATTGATAGGCAGAGATGGCCTTCACCTGTCCAGGAAGGGGAAGAGTGTGTTTGGGCACAGACTGGCTGACCTAGTGAGGACGGCTTTAAACTAGGTTCAATGGGGGAAGGAGACCAAAGCCCACAGGTAAGTGGCAAGGTGGGAGATCTGGGGGAAGGGATGGAACTTGGGGGGTGTTGGGACTGTAGTACCAGGAATAAAAGAGAAGGTAGTTGGAACATGGGGGGTGAATCAAATAATTGTCTTAAATGTTCCACTGAAGCGCCAACACATGAGGAGAGTGGGGGAGGAGGACTCCAAGAAAAAATGCAAGGAGGTATATGTAATAGAATTGAAAACCAAACTGACAAAATAGGGCAAGTGACCGGGTATCTTAGGTGCCTATACACTAATGCGAGGAGCCTGGGAAATAAACAGGAAGAATTGGAAGTACTAGTGCAGGAAAGGAACTATGATATCATAGGAATAACGGAGACGTGGTGGGATAGTCTGCATGACTGGAGCCCTGCCATGGATGGGTATAAACTGTTCAGGAAAGACAGGCAGGGAAGAAGAGGGGGAGGAGTAGCGTTATATGTAAAAGAGCTCTATGACTGCTCAGAGCTCCATTATGGAAGTGGAAGCGTGCCTGTAGAAAGTCTGTGGGTTACACTGAGAGGGGAATGCAACAAGGGGGATGTTGTGGTGGGGGTCTGCTATAGACCACCAGACCAGAAGCAGGAGGTGGATGAGGTGTTCTATGGACAACTAGCGGAAGCTTCTAGATCACAAGCCCTGGTGCTCATGGGGGACTTCAATTACCCTGACATCTGCTGGGAGGCCAATACAGCAGTGCATGGGCAATCCAGGAAGTTTTTAGAGAGTGTTGGGGACAACTTTCTAGTACAAATGCTGGAGGAACCAACTAGGGGCCTTGCACCTCTCGACCTGCTGTTCACAAACAGGGACGAATTGATCAGGGACGTAGAGGTAAATGGCAAGCTAGGCAGTAGTGACCATGACATGGTTGAGTTCAGGATGCTGATTAAAGGAAGGAAGGAAAGAAGCAAAACAAAAACCCTGGACTTCAAAAGAGCAGATTTTGGCTCCCTCAGGGAACAGATGGGCAGGATCCCTTGGGAAGCTAATCTGAAGGGGAAAGGAGTCCAGGAAAGCTGGTTATATTTTAAAGAAACCCTGCTAAGGGCACAGGAAGTTGCCATTCCAGTTAGGAGAAAGAACAAACATGTGAGGCAGCCAGAATGGCTTAGCAGAGAACTCTGCACTGAGCTGAAGCATAAAAAGGACGCTTACAGGAAGTGGAAGCTTGGTCAGATGACCAAGGAGGCATATAAAGATATTGCTAGGGACTGCAGGGATAAAATCAGAAAGGCCAAAGGACAAATGGAGTTGCGGCTAGCGAGGGATGTAAAGGATAACAAGAAGGGGTTCTACAAGTATGTTAATAACAAGAAGAGGATCAGGGATGGGGTAGGTCCCTTGCTGAATGGGGCAGGCATCCTTGTGACAGAGGATGAAGAAAAAGCTGAAGTGCTCAATGCTTTTTTTGCTTCAGTTTTCACGGGCAGGGTCAGCTCCCAGCCCACTACCATGGGTATGGCAGATGGGAGAGAAGAAGAGAGGCCCTTGGTGACGGAAGGTCAGGTTAGGGACTGCTTAAAGAAGCTGGATGTGCACAAGTCCATGGGGCCGGACGAACTGCATCCAAGGGTGCTGAGGGAATTGGCCGATGAGATAGCAGCACCGCTGGCCGTTATTTTTCAAAACTCATGGAGAACAGGGGAGGTGCCAGAGGATTGGAAAAAAGCAAATGTAGTGCCTATTTTCAAGAAAGGGAAAAAGGAGGATCCAGGGAATTACAGACCAGTCAGCCTCACCTCAATCCCTGGCAAAATTATGGAGCAGATTCTTAAAGAATCCATCCTCAAACACTTAGAAAAAAAATAAAGTGATCAGGAACAGTCAGCATGGATTTACCAAGGGTAAATCATGCCTGACCAATCTCATTTCCTTCTATGAGCAGATGACTGGTTTTCTGGATGCAGGAAGAACCGTTGATGTGATATACCTTGATTTTAGTAAGGCTTTTGATACAGTTTCCCACAGCATTCTCATTGGCAAATTAAGGAAGTATGGGTTGGATAGATGGACTATAAGGTGGATAGAAAACTGGCTAGATCAATGGTTTCAGCGTGTAGGAATCAATGGTTCCATGTCTAGCTGGCAACCAGTCACGAGTGGTGTGCCCCAGGGGTCGGTCCTGGGGCCGGTTCTGTTCAACATTTTCATCAATGATCTGGATGATGGAATAGACTGCACTCTCAGTAAGTTTGCAGATGACACCAAGCTGGGGGGACCAGTAGACACATTGGAGGGCAAGGACAGGATTCAGGGAGACCTAGATAAATTGGAACAATGGGCCAATAAAAATCTTATGAAGTTCAATAAGGACAAGTGTAAAATCCTGCATGTGGGACGGAAAAACCCCATGCACTGCTACAGGCTGGGAAACATTCAGTTAAGTAGCAGCAGTGTAGAAAAGGACGTGGGGGTCATGGTGGATGGGAAGCTGGATATGAGTCAGCAGTGTGCTCTTGCTGCCAAAAAGTCCAATGGCATACTGGGCTGCATCAAAAGAAGTATTACCAGCAGATCAAGGGATGTGATCATTCCCCTCTATTCTGCACTGGTGAGGCCACATCTAGAATACTGTGTTCAGTTTTGGGCTCCCCACTACAAAAAGGACAGGGACATGCTAGAGAGAGTTCAGAGGAGGGCAACCAAAATGATTAAAGGGCTGAAGCACAAGCATTAGGCTTTTTTAGTCTGCAGAAGAGAAGATTGAGGGGGGATTTGATAGCAACCTTCAACTACTTGAAGGGATGCTCTAAGGAAGATGGAGCTTGACTGTTCTCGGTGGTAACAGAGGACAGAACAAGGAGCAATGGTCTCAAGTTGCAGTTAGGGAGGTCGAGGCTGGATATTAGAAAAAACTTTTTTACTAGGAGAGTGGTGAAGCATTGGAATGAGCTGCCAAGGGAGGTGGTGGAGTCTCCATCTTTGGAGGTGTTTAAGGCCCGGCTGGACAAAACCATGACTGGGATGGTTTAGTGGGAGTGGTCCTGCCTCTGGCAGGGGGTTGGACTAGATGACCTATGAGGTCCCTTCCAACCCTATGATTCTATGTGAGTGGTTTGGCCTGTGTATTCAGTGCAAAGTGGGTGATTTATCAACTTGAGAGAAAGCAGGACCTGGATTTTTGCCTGTGCCTCAGGGCAGGCCAGCTATTCCAGGTGTAATGCACCATCATGCTGGCATGTAGATCTCTGTGTGTGCAGCGGTGTCAGGTTAGGGGCACCACGCAGGTAAGAGCCTGGATTAAATATGTGATGAAGACAAGCCCAAAGTGATGCATATGTAGTCAAGCAAGGAACTAAACCCAGGCTAATGATGTCATCATAGGCCTAAATAAGGAGATGTGGGTTTTACTCACTGTCCCACAACCAATTTATACTGTTTTCACCTCCCCACCTTTGCTCCAGTGTGAATGGGTATCATAGCATATACTCAGACTCCCTAGCCACCCTTCCAGGGTAGCTCTGGGGCTGAAGCGATGTTGCTCAGCAGTCTTGAAATCTTTACATGGCAGAAGGTGTTGAAGAGCCAAGGCCCCTCGCCCCCTTCCTACCAGTGCTATTATACCAGGGATGAGTTTACCTCATTTCTTCTACATCTGCTGCATCACAGTGACTCACATAATTTTCTTGTCCTACTTCTATTGACTTTACCTCTCACTTCTGGTATCTAGAATTTCCTGTTTGCTGTGGGCAGGAAAGACTCTGCTGTAAAGGATGGTTCCAGGGGAGGTGAGGCATTCTCTGGCATGAGAAACTGAATGTGAGGGGCTTGGGCTTTGGGGCTAACTGGCTGTACTTTGGTCTGATCTCATGAAAAATATTCTGAAGAAAGGATGGGGGGCTTCTGAGGGTGTGACCTGTGATGCAGGATATTTAAATGATCCCCTTTCTTCTGTTCCCTTTTTTCAGATTTCTTTGATTTAGTTTTCCATGATGCTGTGACTGCCCCCACCTCTTGCAGGCCCTTGCCCTGTGATGGGGCATTTGGCACATGCATGTGGAATTGGAGCCTAGCCCAGGACTTGGGAATTACACCATCTGGGGTCTGTGTTTGTAACTGCCTGCTGATGATTTGTAATGTGACCAGAGGGCAAGCCACTTAAGTAAAGTTGACTCAGTGGAGTGTCAAACTCATTCAATGTGGGGGCCACACCTGAAGGCAGGACACCTGTCATGGGCCATGTGGCTGCACAGGGTCCCCAACCCTTTCCCCCTCCATGTTCAGAGAAAGTGTCATTTTGCAGTCCTTTTTCTAATCATAATAAAAAAAAAATTGATCCTGATCTGGCCCATGGGCTGTGAGTTTGACACCTCTGCCTGTTAGGCACCTAAATCCATGTTTGAGCATCTAAATAGTGGGGTCAGTTTTTAGAGGTTGCCATGGTTACAGGCTGAACTTTTATTCCATTTGTGGTCTCTCTGAGTTCACCCTCTGGGATCTCCAGCTTTATGTAGGTTCTGTCCTGGGTTGGAATTTCACAATTCTCCCACTCTTAGGGTGGGCTCTGGGTGGCTGCCCCCCGTGTCCACCCTGCTTATCCTGAAGGTCTGCCTGAATTCAGGCCTCTGAGTCCTCACTTTGGAAGTCTGAACAGTGGTGGCTAGTCACCAGAGGGCCTGCTTTGTGACTGAAAGAAGCAAAGGAAGCAAGGACTCCTGTGGCGCTTAAAGATTAACAAATTGGAATCTTCTCCTACAAAAGCTCATGCGATAAATAAATTTGTTAGTCTTTACGTGCCATAGGACTCCTTGCTTCTTTTGCTGGCCTAGACTAACATAGCTGCCCCTTTGTTCCTTGTGATTTGTTTCTTTTCAGCCAGAGGAATGAAATATAAGAGAAGGATTTTAAAACAACAGTCTGCATGCATGTCTGTCTTGCCTCATGGCTTCCCATCTGCTGCTGGTTACCCAATAACTTCTCCAGGGACCCCAGAATTTGCCTGTGTCTCAATCTGGTTCCTCAGAACAACTTCTGTCCCTCTCCTGAGTGAGTGTCTTTCTGTAATTCTGTCAGAGCTCTTTTGTTTTTCTGTGTTCATGGTCTATGATTCATCTAGTCCAAACTGCTCCTCAGAACCAACAGACCTGAAATTGTCCCTTCATAGTTTGGGATGGGGGGGTGCGAGTGGACAGTGTTGATGAATCAGTTGTCTTGAGCTATTCCTTTGTTCCTGTCCATCCTTCCAGACAGACTCATGGTAAGTTAGATCAATGTAGTTCTAAAGAAAACACCCGGCTGGCCAGGCCCACATACAGCATTCAGAAATGGCTGCAGCTCCAAATCCACCACTGAGGTGTTTACGGGTCACAGATTCCACTGACTTGCTGATTTATGGGATCTGTGGGCACTCATTGCTCAAAAAATTGGGCTGCTGATTTGTATTGAGCACCCAGTTTGGGGGAAAAAATGGCCTTAACCTTTCTATGCCTCAGTTTCCCTCTCTGTAAAATGGAGGTGATAATTCTGCACTTGCCTACATAACAGGTGTATAAGGGATAATCACGCTAGATAACACACACACAGATTCACCTAGAAATGAACACAGGGGTATGCAAGCCCTGACGTGGCAGCTCAGAGCTCCAACCTCAAAGTGATGAAGCCACCAGTTTGTGCCCCGGTGAAAAAGAGTCCAGACCTGAGCATGGCTCACCGAAGCTACATAGTTTCCAAAGGAATAAGGAGACACAAACAGTGATGGAAAGAAAGGAGGGATTGAAGGCTGACAGTCAGTGACATGGGATGTGCAAGCTGTGTCTGTACAGCCATGCAGAGTGAATGGATGCCAACTGCAATGCTTCTGTCTTGGCAGTTTTTGATGTGTTGCATGGTACTCAAAGATCTGCACAGGCTCAGAGGAGCTGCAGGGCACTTGGTTCTCTGAACTGAGCCACAGCTCTCACTAAAACTGCTGCATGAAATACCTTCCAGCAGTGGCAGCTATAACATTTTAGCTGTAGTACTTCTGCACATTCTCTGAAGTCAGCAGAGTCCCTTTAAAGGAGGTTGGGGCTGCTCTTGTGCTGGTTTTGTTCATACAGAGAGGAGGCTGGCAGTCACCAGACAGGACCTTGGATGGGGTTGGTTGTCTGTCCATGAGCCTCTGTCTTCTAGACACACATGGACTCAGCTGGATTCCCAGCAAATTGCTACCTGCATAAAGTCTCACTCCTTATGGCAAATTCAAGGCACTTAGCTTCTGTCCTGTTGCAGGGCCAAAGCAAACCCCACACCTCAGGGCTAAGAGTGCAGTTGTACCTAGTGTTCATTAAATCTATGCACAGGCACCAGCGCTAGAGTTCGGGGTGGGAAGGGGAGCTCATGGAATGACTGCACTCAGCAGAGAAGAGCATTTCCAGATGGAGTGACATGGAGGTACAAAGGGAGCAGGAGAAAGTGTGTTGCACCTTTGGAAAAACAGAGTTCCCTTTAAATCCAGGGCTATACACTGGCTATAAAATGGTGGGTATTTCACAGTGATTTTATGTCTGAGGTCAGTGCCAAGGCAAGGCCATCATGGACCTCAAAAATCCCACCCCCAGTCCCTGGGTCCAGTTGGGCCCCATGGCTCTGGCCAGGGTTGGATCAGTAAACAAGCCCCACATCCCTGGACGGGGTCGGGGCCAGATCTGGCTGCTGCTATTGTGGCAGCTCAGCCCCATGGCCCCGACTAGGATAGGGGCCAGATTGACAGCCAAGCCTCACATCCGGGGCCATGATCAGACTGGAACTTGGGGCACTGGTGCTGGGAGGGGAGGCTTGTGTCCCCAGTGCCAGTGACATCCTTGCTCTGAGGGACTCATGTGGCAGATAAACTAAAGGGTGCCCCCAAGGAGGGGATGATGGAAAACTTTCTACTCTTCCACTCCTGTAACATTAGCCTTCGGGATCTGTTGGCCACAGTGCTGAGTGTTCCACCTTCATGCAATCACATTCATGGACAAGCGGCTTCGGTACTCTTTCAGAAACCAGAGGATTCAGTAAGTACTTTGATGTGGCAGGCAGGAGGACAGATGTTTGCTGTGGGACTGAGTCCCTGCTAAGTCTGTAGTTCTGCAAAACAAACAAGGAGACTGGTTCCAAAGGGGTAGGCACGTTAGTCTAGTTCAGCAGACTAACAAATTTATTTATTGCATGAGTGCGCATGGGAGAAAACTAGACTAACATGGGTACCACTTTGGAATCTGCACTTTTGTGTTACTCCAGCAGAGCTGTTCAGCTTGTTTTCAGGCACCGAGTGACTAGCCTGATGCTCTAGTTCTGACTGTTCATGCATCTCTTGAGGGCCAGCCATGGCATAGAAGAAACAGACGAGTTTGGCAAAGTGGCAGTTGGCACAAGGGCCCGTGGCATTAAACTGACCTTTTCATTCACAGGACAAAGAGTCTGGCCTGGGGAAGGCTCGGATGTTTTCTTTCATAACTGCACATTGTGCCCATTGTGACCATGATTGGTAGGGTTTAGTTTTGAAGTTTTTATTTAATAAACATGAACAGAGACAGAGGCTGAGCTGTTGCTCCAAGGTGGTGCAGATGGGGCCATTTCCTTTTGGCTGGTTGGAGAGTCACATGCATGCCACACACTTACTGTAATGTTTTGCTTTGCTGCGGATGTTATAGAACAGTTGGGCGCCTGCTCCATTTCTGGCTGGATAAATAATGAAAGGATGGGAAGGCCCAGGAGATATGCAGCACCGGACATTCTGCCCTAGCCCACAGCAGCTCTTCCCCATGGGATTCAACATTGAATATTCCAGTCACTCTTTCCTCCCCCTTTATGCAAAGAGGGGCCTCCCAAGCTCAGCTCCTGGTCCGGGCTCAGATTCTGATGTCAGTTACATTTCACTTTGGATCAGGGTTGGCAGGCCAAAATTTGAGTCCTTTGAAAGCAATGAGAAAGCTCCTGGTAAGGTCAGAGGGACCAGGATTTGGTACTGACTGCTTGTTTGCCTTTGTTCAGACCTGACCGTTGGGATGCTACCCTCTTGTAAGCAGGGGGATGGACCTGCTATTGTGGGGAACTTCCCAGGCTTGTAAACCACCCTGGGGAAGGTGGGTAGCAAAAGGATCTGAGTCCCTCCTCCCACTTCTTCCTTTACCAAAAGGCCTGCCTGACCTCAAAGGCTCCCCTCCCAATCTCCTGTTTGGAGGAGTCCCTGTAACCCTGACAAGGCTGGGCCCCAGAACTTCTGGGGGGGCTCAACCCCACTCTTATCGTGGTCTCTCAGGACACGGCTAAGGTGTCCCCACTCTGGGGTGCTGACCACACTGACCACCCTTCTGGCCCACCAGTTACTATATACACTATATACAATTTATTTAAGCACACAGAAATAAAAAAATAACCCAATAAGAAAATAGAGAAAAGTGGAAAAAGGTGAACAGTAAATCCCCAGTGCCACCACCTGGTGTGGGGACACTACAAACAGAGTCTCTGGGACCTGAGGAACAGTCTCACAGTCTGTCCTCCACGTTGCAAGCCCTCTGCCCAGGCCTGGCTGCGACCGGATGCTCCAGGGGGCCAGATGCAGGCTCCGGCTGTGGCCACACGTCCCCAAGCTCCAGGGGCAGGGCCCTTCTTCCCAGTGTCAGCCCCCCAAACCTTCTGCCCAGGCCTGGCTACAACTGGATGATCCAGGGGGTCAGATGCAGGCTCTGGCTGTGGCCAGACATCCCCAAGCTCCTGGGGCAGGGCCCTTCTTCCCAGCATCAGCCCCCCTTCGCTGTCCCCCAGCTGCTCACCACACCCAGCTCCAGATGGCTGCAGCTCTGGCTCCCAGCCACTGCTCAGGCTCTGTGTGGCTCTTTGGGGCACTCCTCGGGCTCCTCTGGTCCTCCTGCCGTCTGCACAGGTCAGCTCAGCCCCTTGGCTCCTTCTCTGGCCTCCTGCACCCAGCTCCAGACAACTCCAGCTCCAGCTCTGCTTGACTCTGCTGGTCCAGCTGCTGTGGGTCTCCTCTGCAGAAATCAACTCAGCCTGGCCTCCCTTCCTGGGTCCTCTGGCTCCCAGCTCCTGGCTGCTTAATGCTTCCTCCTTAGCTCGGCCCCACACACACTCTGGCTTGCCCAGGCATGTCCAGCCTGCAGTTTCAGCTCAGGGGTGGGGGAGCACTTCCAATCAAACAGGCCATCCTGGGACACTGGCCTCTCCCACTGGCCCTGGGGCTGGCTGTTTCAGAGTCCTGCTTCCAGGCGGGAGTGGCCAGTCAAAAGGCCCATTCAGTCTCAGTAAGGGGCTATCAGTTCACTTACACTCTGTTCACTCTTCAGCTGAGTCCTGAGTTATTCTTGAAGTGAACATATAAACTTAAACTGAAATAACCATAACCTGAAATAGCCTTAACCTAAGGTAAGAGCAGTGACACCAGATTTTGCACCAGTTTAACTAAATCAGTTTAAATTCTCCCCTTCAGATAAACCATGGCAACTTTTACACCGAGCCGGCACCCATGATTATTATTTTACCTTGCATTTGATGCCATCAAAGAATTAATGCAAAATATGCATTAGGCAAATTGAGACCATAGGCTTTTCGCAGACTGTGGCTTAATAAATTGATGATCTAATCTCTCCACCACAGAACATCTCCTGTTGTCTTCTCTTGCACCCCTTTGGCTATGTCTACATCTATAAGCTTAGTTTGGACTTGCTTAGTCTGAACTAAGCAGTGCCCAGTGAGTTTGAACTAACTGCAGCTTTTCAGTTTGAACTAACTTTTTAATTTGAACTAATTGTTCTTTTTCTAGTTCGAACTAACTTTTTAGCTTGAAAGTAAAACTGGAACTAGTTCGAACTAAAAGTTAGTTCAAAGTAAAAAATGTGACTTGTTCAAACTGCTTAGTTTAAACTTATTTAGCTCAAACTAGCATAGCTGCATTGTGCTAATTCAAACTCAAGTTCCAACTCAGTTCAAGCTAAACTCTAAGTTCGAACTAACCATTCCAATTTACTAGTTCGAACTAAGCTTTTTCTTGCTTAGTTCAAACTAAAAAATTTTGTAGTTTGAACTAGGCAAAGCCTAGTGTGGACAGGAGCAAATTAGTCCAGCTTAAGGCTCCTTAATCTGGATTAATTTGCTAGTGTAGATATAGCCTTTTATACCAGTGTGACACCTTTGACTAACAGAGCAGTTACTCCTGATTTATACTGGTTCAAAAGAGAAATCTTTAATCTCCATCAAATCTTCATAAACATGTTCTAGAGATTTTCATTCTAAATCTTGCAGCTCTTTGTAGCTGTTTGAGGCAAGTAATGTGAGTATTCTCTAACCACTGGGAACAAGGAATGTGCCTTTCTCCAATAAACATGTCTGACCGGATCAGTTCAGCAGAGTTCCTATTCTGCTTGTTTGTTACTCTCCCAGGCTTCTTGGTTGTTAACTCTGTCTATCTTTGCCTTTTCTTCTTAGGGCATGAGTCAATGCCCATTGAAATCAAAGATGTTTAGAAGTCTCCGGCCAGGGCTAGAGGAGGCCTTTACTTTGTATAGTCAAGAATATCAATAAAAACTACATTAATTAGGTCAGATTTAAATTCTTTCTTAAAGAGATTAGGCTGCAGTGGTTTCTGAGTCTCCTCTCTGGCTAAATCCTGGAGTGTGTGAAAGTGCCATCGACTGCCTTCTATTCCATACTCCTCAGTGAATTATAGGCCAACCTTGGTCATTCCCTTGCCTTGGCCCACCACACTGACTCATGTAATGATCTGGGCCTTTTCAGGCTGAGGGGGCACAAGGACTATGGTAATGAGGCACTTGGGTTATAATATCACTGACCCTGGTTTCCTTCAGCACCAGTGATGAGAGATCTTTGTCCTTCTGCACGTGTTGGTTTCACCTAACCCACTGATGCACCCCTCAGGGTTCTCAGAGGCCGCCATCCAGCTGACTCTTGGATCCTGGAACTAGAACTGATCAGAAAGGTTTTTTTTCCATGGAAAATGCAGACTTTGGGGTGAAAACTGAACATTTTTAGCTGAACATTTCTTTTCAGTTTCTTGCCAAAAATGCCTGGTTTTCCAACAAAATTTTTGGAGGAAAACAGACCCTTTTTGAGAAGATTTTTACTACATGGACAACCCAATTTTCCTTTGAAAAAATGATATGATAGAAAGTGTTTGCCCTTCCATTCCCCTACCTCCCACCATCCCCAAGTTCCCAGGATACAATTGGCTCTGTTACTTTGGGTGGTTCATCAGCGTTCCAAGTCAGTGCAGTAGCTGGACCAGTCAATGCCACTGTGCCCAGCTCTTGCTGAGTATGTCCTCACTGCTCTTTTTTCACTCTGAGAAGGCCCTTCAAAGTGATTTGTACTCAGGGGGAAAACCAGCTTCTCTGAAAGGCACATTGATCATTTCCTGCTGCTGCCATAGCCCAAATCTCCCCATGTTCCCAGATCAGATAATTGTGTCAGTGGTTTTTTTTCAAAAGTAACAAGCACTTCAATGTCCTCAAGACTGCAGCAAACTGCAGCTATCAAGCCTACCATCCGGTTTGACTTAACAGCTTTCGCTTTCTGATCAGGAGTGCCAATGTGACAGCAGGTGACCTGTGGGAGGGAGCATTTATTTGGAAGTGCCAGGAATGCTTAGTAGATCACTGATCATCCTTCCTAGAAACTCCAGCAAGCGACCAAGGACCCTGCTCCAATGTCCCTTTCTTAGTCACTTTGAAACGCTCACTTGCACTCATGTATGTTTAATGAGCTGGACTTTTATGCCCCAAGCACCATCCATGTTCAGTTCAGAAAATGAAAAATATGTAAAAACAGCCAAAGAAAGGCCTCAAAAAAACCCAGCCAGGTCTATCATTTGACAGTGGAGCCAAGGGGTGAGACAAAAATACCTCAAGCATAGCTCCAGAAGTAGATATGTAAATCCCAACCCATCTTAACTTTCTAGGCTGAAACAAGCAGTAGCCTCTCTTACAAGGCTCTTTTTAGCTAAAGGTAGCTTTTACCCTTTAAGTAACCCAAACAGATTTGGAACAATCAGAGAGTAGCATATCACCAAAGACAGTATTTCATATTTCCCTTCAGTGGAATTACAGATATTGACAGATTTGTGATCGGATCAACCCCAAATATCATTACCCACATTGTCCTGCACCCATAGTTTGATTATGCTAATCTATTCTTTGTGCTCATGCAAATACTAAACCCATGCAGATTAGTTGCCCTCCCTCAGAAGCTGTTAGGCACAGCTTCTAAGCCTGCCTTACATAAATTAATCAGCAGCAGGTTTAAAAGAAAGAAAAGGAAGTAATTCTTCACACAACATGGCCAACCTGTGGAGCTCATTATCAGGGGATGCTGTGAAGGTCCAAGGTATAACTGAGTTCTAAAAAGAATTAGATAAATTCATGAAGGATATGTCCCCTGTGGTAGCTTTAGGCAAGACAGTCAAAGATATAACCCATGTCCTTGAACCTCTGACTGCCAGAAACTGGGACTGGACAACAGGGGATGAATTGCTCCAAAACTGCCTCGTTCTCTTCATTCCCTGTGGAGCATGTAGCATTGGAGGGTGTCAGAAGACAGGCTGCAGGGCAAGACAGTCTGCGGGTCTGAACTGAACACTGATGGTGCTTGGGGCATAAAAGTCCAGCTCATTAAACATGCATGAGTTTAAGTGAGCGTTTCAGGTACTACATGTTGGGTAACAATGTGAGAACCCTCCCTGTTTTTAAAACTAAAATGACTCTTTGGCAGGAGAACTATTTATAAAAGTGCTGCAAGTGCAACAACCATGCTAGTCACACGCCCACAGACTGACTGCCTCTCTACATGTTGGATAACAATGTGAGAACCCTCCAATGGAGATTTTGTTAGTGTCCAATGAAAAGGGCATGGCTAAGGCTGCACAGGTATACAGCTACTTGAGGTTTAAGAGCTGAAATCACTGAAAGTGGAACCCCACCCTTTCTTTCTCTGAGCTGAAATCACTAAAGAAGAGGAGTTGATGTAGTGACCACTAGGTGGAGACAGTGGGCAGAGCCAGGGAACAGTGAGGTGGGTGGTGTAAGTGACTGGTGGGTGGAGCTGGTGGACAGTGAGAAGAGCCAAGGGACAGTGCTAGTGGATAGAGTGAGTGACCAGTGGTTGGCAGACAGCTGGCATGAGAGACACTCCGTACCTACCGTAGGGTTGTTTGGGAGCCTAGTTAGCACTGATTCTCCACATCAGTGCTAGTTTTGCTAGTGAGTTTACATATGCTATTATGATATGTGGGATCATGTTGGAAGCCTGATTAGCACTGATTCCCCAGATCAGTGTGGGTTTTGCCATTAAGTCTTGTATGTTCTGTTATGCTGTATAGGTTGCTGGGAACCTTGCTCTGTACTGATTTTGCTAGATCAGTGCTGATTTCTGTTATTTGGCCTTCTACATTCTGTTTTATAACTATTAAAAGTTCTGTACTCTACACTCATCTCGTGCTTGCGAGTGGAGAAGCCTTACCCCTTTGGGGTGCCCAGGGAATAGTGCGTGATGTCCCAGAAATCGGGGGGGGGGGGGGGGGCGAGCCAGTTGGTGGGGTTACATTATTTGGAAACCCCTAGATATAGAACCTGGCCCTTGTTCTGCCGGCTCACCCTGGCAGAAGGGTTACATTTAATTGGATGAACACAGCTCTAGTTTTATATGAAGGGGTGAATAAATAACACCTCCTTTGTCACTTTCACCAAAACATTCATGATTTTATAGATCCCAGCCCTCACCATCGTACTGCTCCTTAGACATTACTTTTCCAAGCTGAAAAGTCCCACCCTTTTTAATTTCTCCTCATGCAGAAGCTGTTCCATACCCCCTAGACATTTTTGTTACCCTTCTGTGTATGTTTTCCAATTCAAATATCTTTCTTGAGATGGGATGACCAAAACTGCATGCAGGATGTGGACATACCATAGATTTATTTAAAGCCATTATGATATTTTGTATCTTATTCTGGCTTCTGTCACCCAAACCCATATCACTTTCCTAGTGGTTCCTAACATTCTGTTAGATTTTTAAATTGCTGCTGCACACTGAATGGATGTTTTCACAATGACTCCTAAATTTCTTGAGTGGTAACAGCTAATCTAGACCCCATCATTTTGTATGTACACTTGGAATTATGTTATCCACTGTACATTATTTTGCATTTATCAGTGTTGAATTTCATCTGCCATTTTGTTGCCCAGTCACCCAGTTTTGTGAGATTCTTTTATAACCCTTCATAGTTAGCTTTGGACTTTACTATGTAGAGTAATTTTATTATATGCAAACGTTGTCAGCTCCTTGTTCACCTCTTTTCACAAACCATTTATGAATATGTTGAATAGAGTATATCCCAGTGTATATCTGAGTAACCTGCTATGTACCTCTCTCCATTGTGAAAATTGACCATTTATTCTTGTTTCCTATCTTTTAACCAGTTACTGATCTAGGAGAGGACCTTCCTTTTTATCCCATGCCTGCTTATTTAGTATAAGAGCTTTTGGTGTGGGACCTTGAGCACAACTCCTTGTAATTGCCAGGATTGCCTCTGGAATCCTTTTTCTTTAAAATCTGTGTTACATTAGCCATCTTCTAGTCATGTGGGCATAGATGGTCTTACAGGTAGCCAGCAGGAGAAGGGGACCCTGCGCCACTCCGGCAGAGAGCCAGCTGGGGGTCACAGCGGTGGGGCAGGGGCTGTGGCAGGGTGAGGCGTCCACAGTGGGGTGGGAGGGGGGAGCCTGGTGGCAGCCTGGCAGCAGCCTGCAAAGAGGCTGAGCAGCCCAGTGGCAGCCCGCAGAGGCCTGCAGTGGAGCCAGCAGTGGGGCTGGACACTGGTGGCAGCCCACCATGGGGTTGGGAAGCCTGGCAGCGGCCCGTGGCAAGGCTGGTGGCGGGGGCCCCATGATGCTGGGGGGGGGCCACCAGAGGCCATGGACCACAGTGGCAGCTATGGTGGGGGGTCAGGGGGCTGCAAGGCCAGTGGTGGTCCAATGGGGTGCAGAGGGCTGGGGAGGCCAGGGGGCTTGCAAGGCTGGTGGGAGTCTGGGGGACCCTGATTGGTGTGCTGGGGGGGTTGGCAGGGTTCCAGAAAGGGAGGGCAAACGTCAAGTTTGGAGCCCCCCATCTAGTGTAAGGGGCCCCATCCTTGACTTTTACCCTGGACTCCAGAATTGTTAAGACTGCCCCTGAGTGTGGCACAGAAGCTGATTTAAGCAATAGCTTTCCTACCACTGCAATTTGCTGAGTTTCTTCCGAACCCTTAGATGAATATCACTGGGTCCAGATAATTTATTACTGTTTAATTTGCCAATTTGTTCCAAAACTTTGACACTTCAGTCTGGGGCAGATACTCAGATTTGCCACCTAAAATGAAAGACGTAAGTGTGGGAATCAACCTCGCATTCATTTAGCTTCTCTTCAAGGCCTTTTCCTCGCTGATTGCTCCCCTAGCACCTCCATCATCCAGTGGCCACACTGCCCATTTGACAGGCTTCTTACTTCTGACATACTAAAAATAAAATTGCTGTCACTTTTTGTGTATTTAGCCAGTTACTCTTCAAATTATTTTTTGAGCTGCCTAATTATACTTTTAGACTTCATTTACCAAAGTGCATCTCATTGGCCTAAGTTTTCAGTATTTTAGGGACAGGAAGATTTTTCTGGTCTTGCACCAAGGGAAAAAAAGGATCTTGCTCTTGTATTAGTTGCTTTCCCAGACACTGACTGGAAAAAAACATTCTAAGAAGATACAGTCCAAAAGCAATATGTGCAGGCTCCAGTTTAGGATTAAATAATTGTTATGATTTATGTGCCAGTCAGTTCCAGCTCAGTATAACAAACAGCAGCAGTAGAACTCACTGGGGTACAAGATGGGTCCAGTAACTTCCAGAGCCCTGAATGCTTACTTTTAAACCTGAGATAGATTCCCTCTGGGCATCTTTTCAGGGGAAGATGCTGGGCTGCCTGTGGACCCTGGAGGTGATCAGCTCTATTCCCTTCACATAAACACTCTTTGGGGGCAAGTTTGAAAATTAATGCAGTGCCCAAAGCTACCTGAGACTTGAGATACCAGAGCCCACATGCTATCTGCAGGGTCTCCAGCTACACCAGGGACAAAGACAAATGGGGAGGGGCTAAGGACCTCTAAGGCAGTTGATTTCAAACTTTTTTCCTTGGGACCCAGTTGAAAAAAATCATTTATGCCCATGACCCAACAATTACATCCTTGAGCAATACATTCTAGACTTTTGGCAGCAGCAGCAGTGCTGGGTCCAGACCCTAAGTTTGAAAAACACTGCTCTAAGGAGTCCTTCCTCAGTATTTCAGGATCTGCCGTCTGCTGTCTTCCCATGACTAGCTCGTAGGGCTTCTTGCCTGGTTTCCTGGTGGCCAGGTCCAGGCTTGTCAGTGGAATCTGATTGCTCTGCAGAGCTTTGGAGTGTAATGAGGTTCTTGCACATCAAATCTCTGCCATGACAGCTGGTTTCTGTTCTTTGCTCAGTATTGAAATCAGTCAGGTCAGGCTTGAAACGTGGTCTTCAGTGAGTGCCAGTTAGAGTGATCCTAGGGATGCTCTTCCTCCATCCTCCGATGCTCCTGCACAGACAGATTTAATAGTGACCCTCTCCAGCAGCAAGAGGTCAGAAAGGTATGGACTTGCAGAACAGGGTGCAGCCTTCACAGATGGCATATACAGATGTTCATCATCACCCATTAACTATGGCTGGTAGCAAAGTCTCAAGGCTGGAAGTGAAAGAGCTGATTGGACAAGACCATGCAAATGGACACAGACCATATCCAGAGGCAGGGGCGTTACTGGAGGGGAGTCAGCACCTGGTGCCCACCCCCACGCAGCCCCCATCCTGCACTGGGATCCGATCCAGACGCTGCCATTGCCACTTGTAAAAAGCAGCAGAAACCCTCTCAGAGAGCTGCCGCTAGGAGACTGCTCCTGCCACTTGTAAAACGTGGCATAGACTGTCACCGGTGCCGAGCCTCTTGCAAGAGGTTCGAAGAGGGAGACGGTCCCTGTGGCTCTGCAAAAGTGGCAGGAGCTGTCTCGGATCAGCTGCCGCTTGCTGGAAATGGCCTAGAGCTGGCCGGATTGGGCCCCTTCCGGCTGCACTGCTGGCCAAAGATCCAGGGCCCATGCCCTGCTGGCCCCAGTGCAGTGATGCCCCTGTCCAGAGGCACTATCCAGCATACTCCTCCATCATGTGATGCAATCCCAGTGAAACAGCAAGACATGTGCTTTAATCATTCTAATTACTATGCTGCTGAGCCATTTCTCCCATCAAATGTGGGACTGAAAATAACTTCGGCTCCTAAATCCCATCTACGTTACAGAAATTGTCAAACAGTTGCCACCACTGCTACAACTGTCAGGAGCCAATGTTGGGAGCCTGGCAGCTGCTAATATATTTTTCAGCCCCTTGTTGGTTACATCTGCTGAGAACAGGGCAGGGGCAGTTTAGGACATAGACACAATAGATCTGTGCCTAGGAACCAGCTGAGGTCTTGGGCCTTTGCATGTCCTGTGGTGGCATCATGCAGTTCTCCCACTCTCAGACCAGGCCCTGATCACCTAGCAGGTGCCTGCATTTACCTGGTTTCCCCAAACAGCTTCTCAACAATTAACTTGCTCTCTACAGAGACAGAGACCTCCTAACTAGCAGGGAGCTGAGCCAGAATTCTCACAGCTAGTGCCTCTGTCATTGTCCCAGATCAAGCCTCAAGTGTTTACTAGGGGGTGACTTTTTTTGAGCCATTGTTTCCTTCCTGCTTGTTCCCCCTTCCATCCTGCTATTAAACTAACCTTATATCCTCTTAGATTTCTCAATAACCAGGTCAACATACAGAATTCATGCATGACTACAGAGCAGCTCTATAGCTTCCCTCTGCTCAGAGCCTTGTGTTAATTTTCCGAAGACCTATGGGCAACGATGAACCATGGGGGAAATTTCAGCCCAAAAAGTGTCAGCCTGAGATTAAAATGACTGAAAATTGGGGGGGAGGGGGGCAGGGGAATGGCAAATGTGAGCTGCTGCTACCACTGCAGTCAAAAAGCCATGTGCAATGGGTCTAGAGAAGAAATCAAATGTGCCGCAATGACAGGAGGAGCTCACTGGGATTATGTATTTATAGCTAGAGCCCTGCACAGATACAGATAAGTGGAGCCATATCTGACCTGCATCTGCAAGAAATGGTCCGCGGATATCCGTGTTGTATCCGCGGATGTGGATATCCACATATTTGCAGGGCTCTAGCTCTGAGCAGATAAAAATATGTGGATCTTTATCCAAACTGCATCCACAAGAAATGGTCCACGGGTATCCGTGGATTTGCAGGGCTCTATTTATAGCCATGTAGCACTTACATACCCTGTTGTGTCTTTACGTGTCATTCAGCATGCCCACGCACCACTGGGTTCCAAATAGCCAGGTTTTCTAACTGTCTCTAAGCATGCCTGGCCTAGTTAAACGCTGCTACTCTAACCAGTTTTTGGTGTCTTCTAAGACATAAAACATGGTGAGTGCCGCTAGAGAGCACACAACCTATTTAAAGGGACATTCTCCTATTTCCATACACTATGTGCCTTAACCAATATTACAGCCTTCTTGGACTGGGTGCTGGAAAAATAAATAAAGGCAGTCCCTGCTGCTCCAGTCAGAATAAGGAAAGTCATATAAAAGATGGGAGAGGAAATGGAGGCACAGAGAGAGACTAGCTGAAGTCCATGCAGAAGATCAGTACTAAAGCTGGGGTGAGAGGAAGTTCAGTCCAGTATTAGGGTGTGGACTTGAGAGGCCCAGGTTCCATTACTTGCTTGCCCACATATTTCCCGTGACCTTGGGCCAGTCACATTGCCTCTCTATGCCTCAGTTTCCTTTTTTTAGAATGGGAAATAATAGCTTCAGAGTGATGCTCAAGGATAAACACAATAGTGTGAGCTGCTTCAACAGTATGAGAATGGAGGTCAGAGAAATAGCTGTGTGGATTGAAAGAGAATAGAACCGGGGGTGGTTATAGTTGGCCAGTGCCTTTTAGCTACTCTGTGTCTGTCCCAGGCCCCTCTTAGATCCAGCTGGCAAAGGTCATGAAGCAAGGGTGGTCGGCCTTCATATGAGGATCTCCTGGGTTTGGTTTATACATAGCAGGTCACCAAACAGTAACATAAGGTGAAGTGTATGGACAGTTACTATGTAAGGATTTCTGTGTATACTGGAAATTATGGTTTTAATGTAAGGGAGGTCTAGAGGCTGGGCACTTCTGGTGCTTTCTGGCCAAAAAGGTGGCGGGGGGGGGGGGCAACTAATCTGCATGGGCTTTGTATCTGCATGAGCACAATTAGGTATTAGCACAGTCTCACTGTGTCAGTGCAGGGCATGATGGTAACTTGTATGTCAGTTGATCTGATCACAAATCTGTCAATAGCTCTATTTTAACTGAGGAGGGAAATGAAATATTGTCTTTTTCATAGTATGCTACCCTTTTGATTGCACAACGTAAACTCTGTTCAATCTATTTGGTAGAAAAGTGATTATCAGGGGCAAAGAACTAGAAAGAGTAAGCAACGGTGGGTTACTCACCAGTAACCATCCTTCTTTGAGATGGGCTGCTCGGATCCATTGAGTAATAGGTGTCTCCGTGCCGGAGCGCCAGATTGGTCGGAAAAAACTTGTCCTAGCCTGTCAGAAGAGGGGAGGCAGCCACCGCCCCTCACACCACCCACGGCTATATATATGGCCACCTCCCTGCCCCTTCCTCAGTTCCTTAGAGTCACCAACTCAAGAAGCAGGGACGGACGGGAGGGACCTGAATAGATCCGAGCAGCCCATCTCGAAGAAGGATGGTTACTGGTGAGTAACCCATGTTCTTCTTTGAGCGCTGCTCGGATGCATTCAATAATAGGTGACTACTAGCCATGCTGATGGATAGCAGGTGGAGTTGGTTCTTCTGCCTTCAGCACAGCAACAAGCCCCATAAGGTAGAGGCCCAGCAACAAGATGCTCACAGGAGTCAAGAGGCGAGCAGGCCTGGAGGGGCCCAGAAGAAACAAGAGCTGAGGGCCAACCCAGGCCAGGGGCAAGACCGAACCCACCAAGGCATAACACATAAGCAGGTCAGACAAGGTCATCATAACTGGAGTAAAGAATGCAACCTAAACATAACAGGTTGTGTAGGTGCTCCGCATAGGTGGAAAACGTGGAGTATAACCAGCAGACTATAGTATCTGGGCATAGATCATGTCACATGGACTCGAAGGAGAACACTAAATGATAGCAAGTGAGACTAGCCATATTGGGCGTGTCTTGCATGAGAACAAAGAAAGGGTAGGCACTGATCACCTGACGGCTTAGCAGGAGCCAAGTGCTCATGGACTGATCTAGCAACTACTGGGTATACAGGAAATAGTAAGGGAATGACTATACCCCTTATCTAGGTTGCAACCAAGCATAGCCGTCTGGTTAAAATGAGAGAGAATGAGGATACGAAGTTATAAGATGGGCTCAAGGATGACTGAGAAGACCATGAGACACTAAACAGTAGCCTACAGAGTCAAGCCAAGCAGGACAGAGGCCTACAGTATGCTAGCTAAAAACCTGGTAACACGGAAGCGCACGTTTTCAGCTGAGCAGGCACCAAGACCGTGTTCTTGCAGGAGAGAGGTTCCTGTGAGGTCACTAACAGCAAGATGGCCTGAGACAGTGCTGATGAGTTGGTCCTACTAGGGCCCACAGGGCACTGTAATGCAGAGGAGGACCCCACTGGCCTAAGCTTGCAGGGTTTGCATCGCAGAGCTCTCACTAAAGTGTGGGGGGGAGAAAAGGGCAGCAGAGAACTCTTACTACCGTCTGGTCACCCCCTTGATGACTGAAAGATTCGAAAGACAGTTGTGTAAGGCTGCGGTCTCAGTACCTATAGTACTTGCCGGAGGGATAACGCTACCACTCTGCCATGCTAGGGCTCCGAAGGAGAAACTCTTCAATACATGGATATTTGAAGAACTCTGCTGCTGAGGGAGGTTCCTTCCTAAGTTAGGGAGTGAAACCATTACAGGGTGGCAGCTGCCACATCTCAAGGACACCCTGGGATCAGAGAACCCAATGAAGCTTTCTCCCTGGAGAGAGCCAGAGGGCGAATAAAAGGGGAGTACAATCCCAAACTGTTGGATGTTGTAGAGAAATAGGCTCTCTGTCTATCATGCCACTGGGCGGGCAGTGGGTGTGAATGGGTCCTTGAAACTGAAAAAGGGGACCGCAGAACTACCAGACACCACCAATGCGCATGGGAAGAACCCACAGTAGCACTAAAGGACTACGCACAGCATAGTGAGACGGTCTCATGGAAAAACAGGGCGGGAGGGGGGGCTCGTGTCCTGCCAGGGGATAGGACCGTAGAGTGACAGAGGTAGTGCAAGTGCCCTGGGAGTAAGGGAACCTTTCTGTCTGACATGGACAGCTGTCCAGAAGGCAGTAGATAATGAGGGGGGGAGGTATGGGTGGGAGAACACTCGAAGGAATGGACCCTTCGCAGTTTCCCAACGTGGGGTTTTAACTAGGTGTTCCCTCTTAGGGTTTGAAGGGGTGCACCTGGCCCATGCTTTGGAAAGGGCAGGAGAGAATTGGCTACCTGGAAGGGAGGCAGACAAAGGTGAGGGTTCCTAAGGTGGGGCCTTGGCTCCCACCAGATCACCAGTAGGTGGAGGTGTGGAACTGTAGTTCCTGCAAGGGAGGGAAAATGGAGGAATGGACCATTATCTTGGCCCCGTGCAGAGGTAAAGATCCACTCTGGCTAAGCAGATGTGTCCCCTTCAGTGAGCAGGAGATAGTCCTGTTGAATTGGCATTGGGGTCGCAGCACGAAACCAATGGTGCGACCAGGGGTATCCCCTCCCCTTCCCCTGACCCGGACATGAGGGGGCCTACCTGGGACACGCATCATGGCCACAGGCACAGTTTTGTTGTGGGTAGGCTTCAATTGTGTGTGTCTCGGAGCCCTGCAGTGGCTGAGGCTACAAAGAGACGCGCCTCCATTCCTCGGCGAGGTGTCAGGGTGGGGAACGTGGTGGGGAGATATCCGGGAAGGAAGGGTTGCAAGGAGGAGAAAGAAGGGCGGTTTTCATCTTCGGGGAAGTCGCTGCTTAAGGGATGAGGGGAGGGTAACCATGGTATTGGGGTACCGTCGCCATAGGCGGGCATTGTTGTATTGTCAGGCCCTGGCGTCTCAATCTAAGGCCTGCTCCCGCAATAGTGGAGAAGGCCAAGAAACAAGAAGGGTTCGGGGTGATTCCCACCGGACCTCCCGTCCCTAGAGAAGGGGGGGGAGTGGCCGTCTGCGGCAGTGATGCCCTAATGCCCCTACACTCAAAGGTCCAAAAAGGGGTGGCGGTGAGCAGAGGGGCCCTTCCCTGTGTAAAAGGGAGGTAAAGACCCACTTCCCACCATAGATAAAGTGGGAAGGAAAGAAACTCCCCTGCTAGGGGGAGTGAGCAGCTAAGTCGGGGGGGTGGGGGTCCGGGAGGGAGGAGGCCAAAGTATTTGGCCTTTCCTCGAGGATCCCAGGCTGTGCCCACTGTGGAGAGGGTTTCAGGGGGAAACAAGACATCCCCCTCAAAGGGCAGGTCGAGAACTGCCTGCTGCACATTAGGAGGCACTCTAGCCTCCCTAAGCCATGCCACCCTGCGGAGGGTAACCGCCGAGGCCACGGTGTGAGCAGTGGAGTCCACCACATCACGTGCCGAAAGGAGGAGGTCTTGTGAGATTATGTTGCCTTCCTCCAGGAGGGCATCATACTCTTCCCTGGCCTCAGGTGGAAGCAGACTTCTAAATTTTTCGAGTGACTCCCAGACATCTAGCAAGTATCTGCTGGTTATAGCCTGGCTTTTTGCCACTCGTAATTGGAAGGCCAGTGAGGAATAAACCTTACGGCCTAGCAGATCCAGCTCCCTGGTTTCCCTGGAGGGAGGGAGGGGATCCCTGGGGGGTTCCCCGGCCCCCATTGCCACCTGGACCACGTCCCTCGGGGGAACTGGGTGGCCAACGAGGGAGGGGTAGCCCGACTCAGGTACCCGATACTTCACACTTGCCGAATCCAAAATCAGGGGAACGGAACTTGGGCTCTGCCACCAGGAATGTGCAAGGTCCCATACACTTGGGTGGGGCAGGACTGCTAAGGGCGCCGTTGAGGTGAAGGCCGGCCTAAAGAGGGTATCGGGGGGGGAGACTCAAGGGCTCCACCTCCATGCCTAAGTGGGCCATAGCCCGGTGCAATAAGTTAAAATGCGCCGAAAGGTTCCCCATAAAAGACCCCAATGCTGGGGACAGCGCGGCACCAGGAGCCCGCCGTGGAGGAGAGGTAGTTCCCTAGGGGGACCATTCTTGTGGCTGAAACCGGAAGGGTGATGGGGCCGATGTGCAGCGCCGAGGCTGTTTGGAGCCCCTAGAAGGTCCCTCCTCTGGGCTGGATATGGGAGAGGGGGATCGAGATTCTCAGCCTGGTGCCGACGGTGGAGTGGTGCCAGCCCCCGCTGGAGGGGTAGACAGGGGGCTCTGGGATGAGGGTGAGTGTCCCAGGTGGACCCAGGCCTTCGAGATGAAGGCCGGTTTGCCCCTTCTGGTTGGAAGTGGGGCAGGGGGTGTCGGGAGAAGCAGCAGGGCTCGTGCTGCCTCCACTGCTTCCGGGGTGGACAGGACGAGAAGCGACTCTACTTGAGTCGTGGGCAAGCCCTCGCTGGGGGAGGGAGGGCTGCCTGGGCAGGAGGGCTCCTGCTCCTGCGGCACCAGGCTCTGTGGTGCTGAGGGTGGAGTCGGCTGTGCCAGGGCGAGCTCGGCATCAGCAAGGCCAGACTGTACCATACTGTCGGTGCTGGAGATGACACAGCGCGATGCTGAGGCAAGCCCGGAGTCGGCACTGAGGTGGTGCGGCAGCGGCGGCTACCGGTGGCATGGTGCTGCATAGGCTCCAGTGCTGAGCTGGGTCTCGGTGCTGGGCGTGAACCCAAAGCCTCGGCTGAAGGGTGCTGAGCCTCCTCCAAGGTGAGGGTGCAGCGTTGCTGTTCCCTTTCCTTCATTGTTCTGGGTTTGAAGGAGAGACAGATGGGACAAGCTGAGACCATGTGGTCCTTGCCCAGGCACCTAAGGCACTTCCCGTGGGGGTCATCCCAGGGGAAGGCTTTGCCACACTTGGCGCAGGGTTTAAACCCCGGCATCGTTGACGGGATGTTCTGGTCTGGTGGTGGGGACTCTCGTGGTGGAGTTAAATCCATGAAGAGTTGCTCCCAGCCGGACAGTGAGTCGAAGACAAAGGGACAGGCTGCTTGAGATTTGCAAGGAGCGGACGTTCCAATTCCGATGCATAAGGCATAAGAAATGAAACTGAGGAGGGGGTGGGGAGGTGGCCGTATATATAGTTGTGGGTGGCGCGAGGGGTGGTGGCTGCCTCCCCTCTTCTGACAGGCTAGGACAAGTTTCTTCTGACCAATCCAGCGCTCTGGCACGGAGACACCTACTACTGAATGCATCGAAGCACCGCTCGAAGAAGAACCCTTTGTTTTCAGCCTGGTAAAGGTAGAAAAGGGAGTGGGGGATAGCATTAGCTCTATCAGTGAGCTATGACTGAGGCACTGCCTCAACCGTGCCCCACTGTTAAAGGATAGACTTAATGGCTGGCTTCTTGTGGAGTCTTTCTTTTGTTATTTTGATCAAAGGAGCTGTTTGCAGTGTCTTGAAGTTAAGAACTGAAATCCCTGAGGACTGAGATCCTCCCTAAGAGCTGAACTCACTGAAGAGTGACCAGCAGGTGGGGCCAGTGAGTGGTGTGAGTGGCCAGCAGAGGGTGTGAGTGATCAATGGGCGGTGCCGGCAGACAACGAGCGGTGCCAGCGGTTAGCAGGCGCTGTGAGCGGCCAGCAGGCAGTGCTAGTGGACAGCAGGCGGAGCCAGCGGATGGTGCGAGCAGCCAGCCAAGGGCTGGGGAGCCCAAGCAATCAGCAGGTGGCACTGGCAGACAGCTGGCATGAGGGACATTCCTCACGTACACTGGAGTAGAGTGAGTGCCGTACTGGATTTTGTGGGAAACTGGTCCTGCATTGATTTCCAATATTGTTTCTACATATTCTCTTATGCTGTCATTAAAAGTCCTCTGTACAACACTCAGACTCATGCTTGGGAGTGGGGAAGCATTATCCCTCTTGGGTGCCCAGGGAACAGTGCAAGATTTCCCAGGAAACTGGGTGGGGGCTTGAGCCTGTTGGTGCTGTAACATTATTTGAAACTGCTAGATATAGAACCTGGACCTTGCTCTGCCATCTCGCCCTGGCAGAAGGGTTACATAAGGTGTTCAGGTTAAGGGTGGTCCCCAGGAAAGTGAAAAACGGGCTTTCTGTAGATAAGAGGTGTTCTTCCATCCCTCTGGTACATGCAAATTGAGTGTTGGCTGGTTCCCAATAGCCCCAGCTGGCAGTCTGAGCAGAACATGATTGAAGGATTGTGACATTTCTGAAGAGAGAAAATGTCCAGGAAGATGGGAACCAATGGGGAGTGGGAGGAGCCCCATTTACAAGTGAAAAAATGGATTTGGGGATGATAACTGTAATTAAGGAGACTAAGGGGATATCTTTCACGCTGCAATGTGGCTTGTTTCATGGAAGGATGCGCACTGCTAAAACTGGCTGACATACATGAGAAGAACATTGGGTGAGGAAAAGGTCTTTAGACAGGAGAGAATCTGGTTAAGTATGTGTAGGTTCTAGAAAGCATGTTATAATTTTGTATGACCATTTGTTCACCCTCTGTCACCCGAATCCCTGTTCTTTGATAAAAAAACTTGGCCTCGTTTTTCCTCTCAGAAGAGTGCTATGAGTCCTGCAGAAGCTGTGTTCTAAGGCAGTGGTTCTCAACCTTTTGCAGTTTGTGACAGACTTGGCAGCATATTATGACCCTGCAGGACATATTAGCCCACCCACACCAGGCCAAATCCAGCCATCTCCATGGCTGTCCGTAATACACTTGCTACTGTGTGGTGCCACAGTAATGTATCCCGACACAGTGGTTGAGAATCACTGTTCTAAGGCATGACTAGTTAGTTGGTGAGTTCTGCTCCTTTGGGACCAGCAGGCTTTGTAACCCTGCGATGAAGGGGCTGGAGGCTGCAGGGAACAGTCCAGTGACTCACGGGTTGGTGTGCACCTCTCACGAAACTGCACCAATAGAGTAAGGTCTGGAAGGCAGTGCAGGTGTTGCTAGAGGCTGGTGGTTTCAGGGAACTGACCCACAACACTGAAAGACAACATGGCTTCACACACTGGGCAGCTGATGGCGAGGCCCCTCAGAACTGGGTACCCCAGTGAAGTGCCGCATTGTGCTGCCATCACCAGCAGGGCTGGTCCTACCATAGAGACAACCTAGGCAGTTGCCTAGGGCACCGAACACTAGGGGGTGCCACCCTGCTGCACACAGGCACGTAGCCCAGGGCTCAGCAAGAGGGGAAGCTGTTTCAGCTGGTAAGTGCTGGGAGGGCAAGGGACAGGCTTGGGGGGCTAGGAGGAGTGGGAGGGAGGGCTCACCAACCACAGGGCCACCACTGGCGGTGGGGGCTAGTGCTAAAATCACAGGTGCCTAGGGTGCCAAAAGACCTTGGGCTGGTCCTGATCACCGTGGTTATGCCTGACTGCCAATAGCAAAGTCTGTTAGGTAAATAACCCTGCATTGTCCTGTGCCATGAGAGACTGGGGATCATCAGCAGGGGAAGGCTGTGAGAAAACAGCTGCCTTCATGGGATTCCCTAGTTTGCGAAAACAGTGAGTGCTGCAGTGTTCACAGGGAAGCCGTTTTCACAGGGACCTCCTGCCTATTGCATCCCAGACCGGAGCAGCTGACACTCCAAGCCTTATAAAGTTTCCCTATTGCTAAGGCCTCTGTACTGAAGTGACCGAGCAGGAATGAAATTGTCCCATACAGCCATGGCCCTTACCAAATGCGATGTCCCAAGCCGTTTCCTGCCATAGTTACAATAACATCTATGAGACTATGGGCTGCTCAAGACAGAACAGTCTCTTGTGCTTCCAGTCTCCTGCCTCTTTATTAAATTGTTCTGCCCCAGTGGAGCTTGAGCAGAACATCTTTGATCCTGAAGACCAGACCTCCTTCTCAGCCACCGGCCAGGCTAGGGAAGACCCAGTGGGTAATGGGCAGTGACAGCTTGCCCTGTTGCAAGGCAAATCCAGCCATTTGCAAACAAAGGGAGACGGACGCTTTGCTAATGAGGGATAATGAGCATTCAAGTCCCACAAGAGAGGCTGCTCTGGGGAAGTAAGTGGGTGTAAAGGAGACAAACTCATTTGGCAGCAGTAACAGTCTCAGCTGTCTGGAAAGTGACAGAGGTCTGCAGATCCAAGGCTCTGAACAAGGGAGGCACTATGTGCAGGCTCTGGCTGGTGACTGACCCCCACACAGGGATTCTCTGGGCTCAGTAATGGCTTCCCGTTACCTCTTGATTGTGATGATACAGCTTCCAGACCTGGGCTGACTGTAGGAGAGCCTCTTTCAAGCCCTGGAGCTGGTGCATGGCCCTGCACAGAGCTACCATCAAGGTGGATGGACCCTGAGAGTCAGCTGTTGGGTGGTTTGCCTTGGAGTCCTGGTAGATTTGTTTAGAAGGCCTACAACCCAGTGAATGATTAATGATTATTACATTTGTTTTTCTTACACCACTTAGAGGGCCCTGCTACCATCCTGGGCCGCTCAGCTGTGGCCTCTATCTGTGACTAATATAAAATCATAATTCACTCATGCAGTGGAGTTTGCACCTGAGACTCTTTGAACCCTCCCTGATCAAACCCCTCCAGAACAGATGTGCACTGCTGTGCCCCCCCCCCCCCCCCTCGCTGTCTTTTCCATTACCCTGGTCGGTTTTCTCCTGTTTTCTGAGAGCCAGGCTGTGTATTCAGGGTGATGACATTGAAATATGGCAAGGACATAGGTTTCGTTGGGACTGAAAGCTGGTGACAAGACTGATTCCTAGTAGCCAGGAGTGGATTAAAGCAATTTAGGGCACACCACAGAAGGAGAGCCCACTGGACCATGAACCCATCTCTCATTTTGTATTCCAGATGTCCAGTAAGATGCATGAGGTAGTACACCTCTCAGAGCTATTGTTTCAGGGTGTCTGCAGAGTCAGGCTGTTGTTACAGCATCAGTTGTACTCCCTGTTTCAAACTTTTCTCCATGACTACAAAAGGTAAAGACTGCTGGTTCCAGGTGCTGTGGTCCTTGGCATGTGTATATAATGCATGGGGTCTTAATCCAGCATGATTTAATTCTGTGTACTTTACAATCTTTAAATCATGATTTGAGGACTTTAAGAACTCAGTCACAAGTTAGAGATTTATTGCAGGACTGACTGGGAGGTTCTAGCCTGTGTTGTTCAGGAGATCAGAGCTAATGATCCTGTTGGTCCCTTCTGACCTTAGAGCAGGGGTCTCAAACTCAAATCACCATGAGGGCTGCATGAGGACTAATACATTAGCCTGAGGGCCGCACCACTGAAACCATTTCATGCAACAATATTGCAAATATCAGTAATGATAGTGTCGTTGTGGGCCACAGGAAATAGCTTTAGCGGCAGCATATGGTCTGCAGGCTGCATATTTGAGACCCCTACCTTAGAGTGTATAAGACTGAGGAGTCTAACTAGGCGTCTCTTATAGTTAAGTGTAGGAGAGGCTCTGAAGACCCTGGCCACCAGAAGGAAGAATTCAAGAGGGGACCTTGGAGAGTGGATTTCTTACACTATCTGGAGATTGTTGAGCAAAACCCCTGTGAGAAACTCAGGTCTAGGGATCAATGGCCATTTTGTAGGTTCTTTGCTGGCAGTCACTCTGAACTGTGATGCTGCCTCATTAAGAAATATCCTCTTAAAAGAAAGCTTTTCTTCTGGCTGTCTTGGCATCCTGATTATAATAAAGAGCTAAGATTGTGACTCAACCTTCAACAGGCAGGGTTGCCCTGGCCTGCACAAAATACAGACAAGCTTGAACCCTCTTAAAAAAACCCTCCCTGTGAAAGACATCTGTACTTTTTTGTTGTGGTTTCCCAGCTCCTTTTCAAGCTGAGTGCAAGCACAGATGATTTGGGGCACCATTACCAGCTTGTTTGCCCATAGGATGCCAGCTGAGTTGCCATGGAACTGTTCTTTATTAATTGCTCTTCATTATGCTTCCCCAGCTAGAGCCTCTGATAGACCAAGGCCTCCAAAAAGTCTCACTCGCATGGTATGTGGAGACAGAGCAAACACAGTCAAACCCACCATAGATAGTTCAAATAGCTCCTCTCTCTGCACCCAGAAGTTTCTGACCCTGAAACTTAATGTAGCTTTGTTCAGGAAAATCCACAAGAGCAGCTTTGATTTTCTTTGTTTGCTGCCCAGGGAGCTACAGGAAACACTCACCCAAGGACCAATGCTCTGCTAGTGGTACCTCAGCTGTGCCCATAAGAGGGCACAAGCCGTCATTGTGCTTGCAAATCCTGCCTTTTTAGAACCTGGGGGGATCTCTGCAGACAGCCCAGAGCACGGACAGCTACCTGCCCTGCAGACACGGTGGTGCATATAACTATGGAATCTATGCCTGGGCTGGGGGCACTGCCTTCAGGGGCACAGAAAACCTGGGCTACTCTTGGACGTCACAAGGGTGTGATTATTTCAGTGGGCAGTGGGATTTTTTTAAACAAAATCATTACATTTGTGGACACAGTTACCTGGTATAAAGTTACTTTATCCCATTAGAGCTGCTTCCCCTTCCCATGTGGGAATTGATGTACCGATATAACTTGCACAGGGACAAGTTGTGCCCCATAGTTAATATGGGCTGAAGCTCTACTGGAAGCAATACCTAACTGGGCCACCAGTATGTGCAGACTTAACTAGCAATGTTACCCCATCAGGCACTAATGCAATAGAATGTACATCTATGCCCGGGGGAATTTCTCCAGCAGAGGCACACTGGAAAGCCCAAGGTACACCAGACAAGAGTTTATATGGACATGTCATGGAAGTAGCCTTCAGGAGAAATACAGCCTAACTGGCCCATGACAACCCTGTACACCTGGGAGCAGTCAGGTGTTCGAGGCATGGCTGCGTTACCTAACTGAACTGGAGTAGCTGAGTTAGGAGGAGGCTGCTAGACTAGTATAAAGTGGAAGGTGCCCCGGGGAAAAAGAGCTCTGTCTCGGTAGGCCTTGTGGTTGCTGCAGCCCTAGTGAAACCATGCCCAGAAGGAAGGTGAAGCTTGCTAGTAAGAGCCCCAAGAGAAGTATCAGTGTCTGGGGTGGGAGAAAGAGAGGATCTTCTCTCAGGAAACCCAGGAAAAGGGCTGGTGTCTGCCTCTAGAGCAAAAACAGAGAGTCCTGTGGCACCTTATAGACCAGGGATCAGCAATGCAGGCTCAGTGCCCGGGGACTCCTGGCTCGCCACCCCTTCCAGCACAACCGCATGATCTGGAGCCAGCCCAGTGGTTGTGCCGTGGCTCCCTAGCACTAGGGGTAGGGTGTACGCGGGCAGCGCACGTTCGCTCCCTCCGTTGGTGGGGCAGAGCAGAGAGGCCCAGGCTACCTCCAGCCCGGCTGTCCCTCCCAAAAGCAGCTGGGGGAGAGCTGGCTTGCAGAGGAGGTGGGGCCCTGGAACAGCCCCTCCGCAGAGTTCAGGACACTTTGACCTGGCCACCCCAGGGCTGAACGGGCCCGATCCAGGGCCTGGGGTGGCTGGGTCGAAGCAGCCTGAACTCTGCAGAGGAGCCATTCCAGGGCCCTGCCTCTGCAAGCCGCAGCTCTCCCCTGGACACTTTTGGGAGGGACGGCTGGCTGGTAGGCGGGGGTCCTCTGCTCCGCTCCGGAGGGAGGGAGGGAGCGTGCGCTGCCCGTGCCCCCTCCCCCCAGCACTAGGGTGCCATGGCACAGCTAATGGGCTGGCTCCGGCTCATGTGGTTGGGGGGCGCAGAGGGGAATGGCTCTTCTCCTCTCCTGGGTTGCTGACCCCTTATAGACAGATTTCTTCGGGCATAAGCTTTGGTGCAGATGCACATGCATTTGACGAAGTGGGTTGGAGCCCATGAAAGCTTATCCTTTATAATCTATAACAGGTATGGCCAAACTGCAGCTTGGGAGCCACATGTGGCTCTTGAATGAAAAAGTGTGGCTTGTGGAATAATATCAATTTAGTAGGAGTATAGTATGTGGCTATATGCCTCAGTGCGGCTCTTTAAGGTTTAATAATCAACTTGTGTGGCTCTTGAGTTCTGTGAGTTTGGCCACCTCTGGTCTATAAGGTGCTACAGGACTCTCGTTTTTGCTGTACACAGACTAACACAGTTGCCCCTCTGGAATTTTCTGCCTCTAGAGCGGAGATGCCTACAGTTTGAGCCTGGCTCTTGGTGTAGAGACTGAAGAAAGAAGCCCTGGAGAGGAGCATGTCACTAGAATAGATTTTGAAGGAGGAATGGCAGAACGTAAGAATGGCTTGCCCCAGATGCTGAGTGTGAATGACAGGAGAGGCTGCTGGAAGCTTACAGCTGAGAAGAGGCAAAAAAAAAAAAAAAAAAAATGATGATGACCCTGGAGAGACAGAAACTGCTACTTCCAGTGGTGGATTACTGCATGGGCCTAGGGGGACCGTGCCTAGGAGCCCACCACAATGTGATTGCCCTCCACCCTGCTGGCGCTGGGAGGAGGGGAGCTGGGCCAGCCTGGAGGGGAGGCACACCATCCCAGAGGCTGGGCTCTGTGCTCCTGAATTGAATGGCCCACCTTGAGGGCAGGGTGGGCCAGAAGGACTGGTTGTGCTGCTTCGGGGCAGGGCTGACTTGTGTGCTATATGGCCTCCAGCATGGCCTTCAGGCTGCAGAGGAAGCTGTACCATAGGTGCTAGCTGCACCCACATCACTGGCACTGATCAACCAGGTCAGGCTGGCCTCTGACCCCCGGTCCCCCCTCCAATGCTGACCTGCCCACAGAGGGCAGGACCTAGGCTGGAGAGGGGCTGCAGCCCAAGGTGGGGGACTGTGACCCAAAGCAGGAGGGGGGCCACCACTGGGGGAGGCCCAGGGGTCCTGCAACCCCTAATCTGCCTCTGGATACTTGGGACTATCTCTATATATTGGTTTCTTGGTTACTCATAAATAAAAGCTTCCTGGGATATGGGATTCTTGGAGACAAAATCTGAGTCAGGCATGGTTGGTGTTGCTAGATGGGGAAACTGAGGCCCAGCCCAGTATGTGGGCTGTGCCAGAGCCCCTCTGGAATTCCTAGCAGCACAGCATGTGATCTGCCCTGGTGGCAAGTGGTCAATCTGAGGCCGTGCCTCAAGAATGTCCAGCAGTAGGAAAGACAGGGCTATGCGCAACCTCCCTTTTTGTGGCCAAAGCCACAGAGCTGGAGCTGCCTCAGCCTGAAAACTGTCTACCACAGTGACCTGTGTGGTGTGCTGGTCCAGCTCTCCTGCTTGGGTGATGATGCTGGTGCTGGGCAAAGTGAAGCATCATTCTGGCCAGCTGCCAAGCTGTTAAATTTGTCCCTCAATATGCAAACCTCTTCAGTGCCCAGCACTTAACCCTCTGTCTCTAACCCACAGCCAGGGGCCTGGGAACAAACACGATTAACACTGAGTGGAGGGGACTTCTCCACACTTCTCTCATCCCAGTCTGCGCCCCCCCCCCTTTATTTTTAATTACTTTGGATTTAGTGCATTCTTGGCAGGGTCCTTCCAGCCCATTCACACATCTAGGGCTGCCTAATCCTTCCAGTGGGATTCCCGGGGACTGCGGCAGGGTCAGTGGTTGTGGTGCTCTCCTTTGGGGAGCCTGGGAGGCTGTATTCCCACTCTGAACAAATGCAAACCAGACCTCAGCAGGAACAAGGCAGCCTGGGCATCAAAAAACACACAAGCCTGATCCTTGCACTAGCTCCAATTGCAACTGCAAGCGCTGTGCAGAATCATAGACTCTAAAGTCAGAAGGAACCAATAAAATCATCCAGTCTGACCTCCTTCACAGCACCAGCAATGGAATCTAACCCACCCACTCCTGCACCAAGCCTCTACCCTATGACTAGCTATTAAAGTCCTCGAATCATGAATTAAAGACTTTAAGGTACACAGAATCCACCAGTAAGTGAGCCATGCCCACATACTACAGATGAAGGTAAAAAAACAGAGCCTTTGCCAATATGCCCTGGGGGAAAATTCCTTCCTGACTCCAATATGGCTATTAGTTTAACCCTGGGCATGTGGGCAAGACTCATCAGTCAGACACACAAAAAAGAATTCTTTGTAATAACTCAGAACCTATCCCATCAATTGTCCCATCAGACTATAACCAGATACGCATATCAGACAAGCATATCTATCAGACATCCTCCTTCCTTAACACCCACTGGACTAATGACCCTCCTCGTCATGCCTCCCTCAGCATTAGAGCCTTGGTAGTGTAGGTGCTGCATGCTGGAGATGGAAGGTGAAGGGATGACTCGAGTGCAGATTGTGGCGGGGGGACATGCCCTGAGTGATGTAATAACTCCTTCTGGGCACTGGGAGACACTGGCAAGGCAGTGATGCCTGCTCGGCTCTAAGAGTTATAGTTAGCATGCCCCTCACACCTGCTCAAGCTGGCCAAAGGTTACAAGGATGCACTGGAGAGCAGTGGAAAGGCACTGTCCAAGTCACCCATCTGCCCAGACAGCCCAGAACTTGCCTTGAAATGCTGTTGAGAGGACATCTGCTCAGGGATCATATTTAAAGTATATACTGCATGAGGGATCAGTGTAACAATCCTCTGTGTGGGAACCTCATTGTCACAGAGACTGAGCTTTGTGAGCAGCAGTGCCTGGAAAGCCAGACTATGTGGTACAAAGCAGGGGCCAGTGTAAGTGCAATCACCCCTCTGGATCCTTGCAAGGGTCAGCAGGAACATGGAGCTTGTAGCCACCCAGGCCATCCTGCCTCAAGACCCCTGTGACTGGCACCATCATCCCTTTGGTGCAGGCTGCCACCCAGGCCAGTGCTGTGACCTGGCACAGCTGAGCTAAACCTGACAGACTGAATCTTTGTGCCTCATCTCAGCACCCATGTCGCTCCTCTGGCCATGCCCTATCTAACAGCTTCCAGAGCCGCTGGTGCTCTGGGCCTGGGACTGACAGCCAGGAGCCCCAGCATATGGGGACAAGAGCACCTGCTGGCTTCATGACTGCTTGCAAGATCTGAGCAAGTTGAAGTTGGCAGCAATGCTAGGGAAAGCCTCTGCCCAGCTGGGAGGCAGGGAGTAGGCCTGTTCCTACTGTTTGCCTGTGCTAACTGGGTGAGCACAATACCTCCGCCTGGTGGATGACCTTAGCACTCTCCTGGGCTACTTCTACACAGAGCTGGGGGTGTGATGTCCTGCTCAGAGAGAGCTAGCATGAGTGCACTTGGCAGTGTCACAAGGTGAGCAGCAGCGGAGGCGTGGCAGAGTGCATACAGACAGATGGGTTTCACAGGGAGTCACCCCCTGCTTGTATTGCAGACAAAGTCTTTGGGGCCAGATTCACTCTGCTTCCCTATTGGGAGTCATGTGGCACTTTAAGACTAACAGATTTATTTTTCGCATGAGCTTTCATGGGAGAAAATCCCACTTCGTCAGATGCTTTGAAGATGGGTGAACTTAGCTAGGCAGCAGTTCTCGAGTAAAGGACCCAGGTGCTACAGTGGACAAGAAGCTGGAGATGAGTCAACAGTGTGCCCTTAATTTCCAAGAAAGTTAATGGCATAGTGGGCTGCCTCTATTCAGCACTGGTGAAGCCACTTCTCGAATATTATGTCCAGTTTTGGGGCCCCAGTTACAGAAAGGATGCAGACAAATTGGACAGAGTCCAGCAGAGGGCAACGAAAATGATTAGAGGGCTGGAGCACATAATTTATGAGGCATGATTGTGTGAAAGCGGCTTCTTTAATCTCCAGAAGGCAAGAATGCGGGGGGGATTTTTTAGCAGCTTTCAACTACATGAAGGGGGGTTCCAGGGAGAATGAAGTTAAGCTGTTCTCAGTGGTGGCAGATGACAGAACTGGGAATAATGGTCTCAGTTTACTGTGGGGGAAGTGTAGGCTTATGATTAGAAAAACTTTTTCCCTAGGAGGGTGGTGAAGCACTGTAAAGGGTTACCTAGTGTGGTGGTGAAATCTCCAACCTTAAGAGGTTTTTAAGGCCTAGCTTAACAAAGCACTGGCTGGGATGGTTTATCTGCAGTTGGGCCTGCTTTGCACAGGGGGTTGGACCAGATGACTGCTAAGGATCCTTCTAGTCCAAACAGGGCCATTCCTAGAGGTGTGTGGCACCCCCCACACTCCCCCACCAGCACTGGGGCATGGGCCCAGCCAGCCCAGGGGAGGGGCAGACCCCTGTGCTGACCCCCCCCATGCCAGGACTGGGCATGTGGCCAACAGAGCAGCCCAGTTCAGCACTGCCAGTCTGCCCTCCCCCCATAAGTGCTGCTCTCAGCTCTGTGCCAGAGCAGCAGGGAGGAGGCAGAAGGCAGCATGGCTGGGGCCAGGGATGGGGGCACTGATACTGGCTCCACACTGCCTCTCGCCGCTCCCTGCTGCTCCGGCACAGAGCCGAGAACAGTGTGCATGGCCGGGGGGGCAACCAGCAGCACTGAACCAGGCTGCCCTTTTGGCTGGCTCACCCAGTCCCTGGCATGCGGGGGCAGCAGTGCAGCCCCACGGGGCCCCCCAAAGCACAGGCCCCTGGGCAGCCACCCCAGTCACCCTACCCAAAGGACAGCCCTGAGTCCAAATCTTCTAGGATTCCTGCCCTCAATTCCTCATGACTACTGCTCATAAGGGCAGCATTTTTGTCATTTTTATCAACACAAGCAGGTGGAGCCTCTGCCAAGTTGTCTTCCAGAGCTATGAGAATATGTTAATGGCTGAGGGCAGATGCACCTCTGACCTGTTCCTAGTTTCTGTAACTGCACCCATCAGGAATGAGGCCTCATTTCTCTGTCAGGGCAGATATACACAGTTCTGCTCAAGCCACAGGGCTAAGCATCCCTCATGCAGATCTGACAAAGTTCAGACAGCACTGGTTCTTCCTTGTGGAAATCTGACCAATAGTGAATCTAGGGAGCTGCCTGCCTTTGGAAACCAAAGTCTTGTTCATGTTGTTGTGTAAACAGTGCACATGAGTAAAAGGATTATAAAACACAATCTGCACATGATTATCTAGGCAAGCCTTATTTATTCAGACACCCAACAGATGCTTCTGTCTTAATCTGGTTCCTCTGAACCACTGACCCTTCTCCAGACATGCCTTTTAAACACCTCTAGCCCTTTGATGTCTGGTGCACGCTGGTCTGGTCTGTAAATGCTGTCTCTCATCCCATTCCTCACTTGTTTGTGGTGAAGTGGGTCTCTCATCCCAGTCCTCACTTGTGTAAGGCAGGCTTAGGAGCTGTGACTAACAGCTTCTAAAGGGAGGCAACTAATCTTCATGGGTTTTGTGTTTGCATGAGCACAAAGAACGTATTAGCATAATCAAACTATGGGTGCAGGGCAATATGGGTAACAGTATTTGGGGTTGATCTGATCACAAATCTGTCAATACCTGTAATTCTACCGAAGGAAAATATGAAATACGGTCTTTGGTGATTTGCTACTCTCTGATTCTTCTAAATCTGTTTAACTAACCCAAAGAGTAAAAGCTACCTTTCTTCTTTGAGCACTGCTCGGATAGATTCAGAAATAGGTGTCTCCGTGCCAGAGTGCCTGATTGGTCAGAACTTTTTGCCCTAGCCTGTCAGAAGAGGCCAGGCACCCCCTGCTCCCCATGCCACCCCGTGGCTATATATGTGGCCACCGCCCCAACCCTCCCCCGTTTCATTTCTTCTGCCTTTGCGTTGGTTGTGGAACTGCCCACTCCTTGTGTTTTGCAAGCAGCCTGTCCTTTGTTTGCTGCATGAGCTTTTCGCCCGACTGGGAGCACCTATTTGTGGACCTAGTTCCAGTGAAGACGGTCTCCCCTCCCAGGCCGGAACAGCACGCTCATCCATCGTCCGCCATGCTGGGGTTCAAACCGTGTGCCGAATGCGGCCACGCCTTCCCGTGGGATGATCCCCACAAGAAGTGCCTCTGGTGACTGGGTGAGGGCCACATGGTCACTGCTTGCTCCATCTGCCTGTCCTTCAAGCCAAGGACAATCAAGGACAGGGAGCAAAGGCACCATGCCCTGGCCTCTCAGCAGGCTTGGCACTCTTCCCCCGAAGCTTTGGGGGCTCTGGCACCACCGCGTGCCAGTCTGGCACTGTGCCGATAGGGGCCGCAGGACAGGCTCGGTACCGACCTCAGTACCGCAGCATTGACACAGTCCTGCATCGCTGAGAGGGGGCTCTTCCTGGGACTGGGCAGAACTGACCCTCGTACCCTGACACTGACACAGCCCCTCATTGCCCAGACAGGGCTCTACCCGGGACTGGTCGCAGTCGACTCGAGTACCACAGGGCTGACTTAGCCCCATGTCTTCAACACAGAACTCCCCCCTGGACCGGTAGGGGTTGGTACCAATCCCCACGACCCCGGAGGCAGTGGAGGCCTCCAGGGCCCTCCTCTTGCTATCTACACCCCCTTCCCTGGCACCGGTTAGAAGGGGGAAAGTGGCCTTCATTTCCAAGGCTTGGGCACAGCACAAGAGGCACTGCCCCCCTTCCCTGCCTCTGGCCCTGGGACCCGAAGCCCCAGAGCCCGTCACTCCCCTGGGTCCCGCTACTGTAGAGCCATCCCCTCAGCAGCATATCATCCTGCGGTCTCTGGTACCACCCCATGGATCTCAAGATGCCTTCCCCTGTTCCAGCCCGGGAGAAGGGGCTTCAAAGGGCTCTAAGCAGCCTCGGCGCCGGGTCTCAGCGCCGTCGCCCTTCCAGTACTTCCCTCAAAAATGGTTCCCACAGGAGGCCTCTGCGTCCATACCAGCACCACCCCTGGCACTGGTGACAGCCCTAAACCCAGTGCCATCCTCCTACATGGGTGATTTGTTGGCACATTTCGATCTCTTGCGCCGGGTATCAGCCCACATGGGTACAGAGGTCCAGTCCTCCGAGGCACCCTCCGACATTCTTTTCATCCCAGTGTTCTCCTCAGTGGAACTGGTCACGTTTTCCCTTCACCACAGAGTCTGAGATCTGGCCTCCTCCCGATGGCAAAACCCGGGTTCCATCTCCCCGGTCTCAGATATAGCAGGACTCAAATACCGGGTCCCGGGGTCAGAGTTTCCTTCGCTCACCCACCACCTAGTCCCACCTTGTGCTGTGGTGGAGGTTGCCTTAGGGCCGGGACAGACTTCCAGTAATCCCCTCCCGACATCGAGGGATGTGAGGGAACTGGAATTACTGGGTAGGAAGGTATATTCTTCCTTGGCCTTCCAGTTGTGGGTTGCGAATAACCAGGCCCTAACCAGCAAGTACATGTTGTATGCGTGGGAGTCACTAAACAAATTTAGACATCTACTCCCACCAGAGGCCAGGGAAGAGTATGATGCCTTCTTGGAGGAAGGTAAAATAGCCTCCCAGGACCTCCTCTTGTCAACGTGCGATGCTGGACATGGCGGCCTGTACTATGGCCTCGGTGGTAACCCTGCACCGCACGGCCTGGCTATGCCCATCCCTTTGGGGGCGACGTCCTCTTCCCTATAGAAACCTCGGCCGTCTTGGGTACCACTCGTGACTGTCGGGGGGAGTTAAAATACCTCGGTCTTCTCCTGACGGGGCCTCTCCCATGCACCCCGGCCCCATAGGGCCCATACCACTCTGGCCCCCTTGCCCCCCCCACTTCCTGGTAGTCTGGTGAGGATTTAATCCTCACCACCACAACTTCAGTTCAAAACCCACACGAGGCCCCTTCCTGGCAAGGCCCTTCCCCGCCCAACTCTGGGAAGGGATCCCGACCGGTTATTCAGCAGTATTGATTATATCACAGCTTCGCTGTCAATCATCCAGTTCCTGCGCCGAATGCCCACTGTCTCAGGACCATTCCTCCGAGCTGTCCCAGTCCCCTCCCTCTAAGTGTGGGTGGATGGCTCAGAGGTTAACTAGCCCCCCTCTTCAGGTAGGATTAAGGTTGCACCCATACCTATACCCCTGCTGTTGACCTTGATGCATCCAACACCTGAAGGGGCACGAACCTCATTATCCAAGTCTCCTTGACCACTATAGCGGTTACCATAGATACCTTTGCAAATCCCTGTGGGCATTCTTTGGAAAGCGGTTTTGCTCCCAGAGTGCTATTATGCCCGCGCACAACATCCCTACTCCCTTGGGCGACAACTCTTTCACCCTTTGGGATGCTTAAAGCTTCACAGAACACACTCCAGTCATCAAAGAGTGTTTTGCCCCGTCAACCCCGATCTACAATGGGGCATTCCCCTTACAGCGACCGCCTCCACACCCAGGAACGTCACTCCTGCACACCAACGACATTTGCTGTGCCTAAATATACCTCGCACTTGATCGACCCCATCAAGGTCTTAAGATATTTGCTTCCAGCTCGGGATACTCCAACTCTTCCTAATCCCATGGAGCAGGCATATTGCTCTCACCTGTCGAGTACTGAACATGCGAGTCGGTGCCTGTCCAGTGATGCAGGCCTTTGACATCTTGCTCGCGGTATTCATGCCAGAGATAAAATCCTAACGCTCACTATCACCAGCTGATTCCCAGCCTGGCGAATGACTTGGCGAGGGGCCTCACCAACTAGGCCCCCCTTCCCATTTTTGCCTACCCTCCCACACACAAGGAGGGGTTACCCTACAGTTAATGGGTTCTTCTCCCTCTGGGCCTGCCAATTACAGCTATCGGGAGTGCCTCATAAAGCCTGAATATCTGTGCAGGGACCCTCTTCCTCGATGAGGTGGACTGGTCCCACCTCCCCTCTTGATAGTGCCATTCCCTCCCACCCAGACCAGGGGGCTCTCGGGTCACGGCTGTCAAAGGAGGTGACATAATAATACCGATGTTTCTCTTCCACCCCTTTCCCACTTGGTCAGAGGTGAAGACACTCATCCTCTGCCTTTAGTCATCAATCTCGCAGCCAAAGCTGCTGGGACAGTTCAGTGGATAGTCAGAATGTCAATAGCCTCACATTATGGGGTCAAAGACCCGTGATGGGTACTGCAGACCACTCCCACAGACGGGGTATTATTCTGATCGCAGTCATCACCCCCTAGAGTCTGCCCAGTGGAGCCCTTCGCGTAGCTCTCCTTCAGGGATGGCTGTAGTGCTGGAGTCACCTTGGTCGTACGCGGAGCATTCCGCTTGGATATCCCAGGAGTGCAACCTCCTCCTTCTCATCACAGCTGGCGGGTTTCTTCGAGCATCATGTTGAAGTCTCTCAGACGACCCTTCAGGATAACAGCGCGGAAGCCTTGCATGGCATCCCAGAGGTTAAAGATTTGGTATTATGCTTCGACCTAAGTGACCACTAAGGGTCTCCTCACTCGACAGATATCAAGTTACACCCACCCAACATCCCGACCCCCATCAGGGAATTCAGGGCCAGCCATCACCAGACAGAACTCAATCTCAGGGCAAAATTTATTAATCACGATAGAGTGCTCCTAGTTGGCAATTCAGACAGACCGTAAGCGTCTTAAGGGAGACGGCGAGGTGTGCACCTTTTGGAGGGGGGGGGGGGGCAAATCTTCGCTCTGCTCCATCATAGCCACCGCTTCCTCCTCCCATTCGTCCCACTTTCCCCTAGGGTACCTCCCTTCGGGGAGCCCCAGTCCTGCCTCTTGCCTCTGTGCATTGCCAGACTTAAGGTCGGGGCCACTCCAGGTTGGACTCTTCCTGGTGGTATGTGGTCTCATCAGCCAATGTAAGCTTAGTACTGTAGGCCATGGGATCTGGCACTCGGGTCTACTGCATTTATGTGCCCACCTTTAGGCGTCGCCTTATTGCAATCAGCTCCTCGCCTCTTATACCCCTCTGGCCGATTGCCAGCCAAAAAAAAAAAAAAAGAGAGAGAGAGAGAGAGAGAAAGAAGGAAAGGGGGGAAATAATGATAATATCACTTCCTTGTGTTGGTGCAAGGTTATCGTTACTGACAGTCCTATCTAACAGGGACTGCCACAGTGCCATCGGCAGGCTCTCATAGGCTTAGAATATACTCATCGGGGGGGGGGGCAGGAAGTTCTTCCCCTGGCCTGTCGCATACAGGGTCACTGAGTGGATCAAGCACCTACCTCTCCCGCGGGTTGATCTGGGTGCTTCACTCGCAAGTGTGTCGCTGAGATCGTCAGCTGCCACCTATGGTTGCTCGCATCCCTCTTTAACCTAGGATGAAGTAGATCTCCTAGACCTTATCCACTAGTAGCCCTACCCTTTCCCTCTACAGGATGCCAAGTATGTCAGATTCCCGTACCTGCTGACCGTGTGGCACGCTAGTGTTTCTCAGAGCTGCTCGGTGGGAAACACGGTCTTTCCTTTTCCCACCTGTTTTGGCAGTGTTGGTATCCTCCAATGCCAGCCAGACAAACCTACGGCCTCCTTAATTCCCTTATAGGAGGTTCATTAACATGTGTTGCTGCCAGAACACTTCCGGTTTTTCTCATGCCTCTGCCAATCTGCTTTGGGCAGGGCAGTTAGAGTTGCGTTCCTCGGCTTTAGCATAGATGTGTTGGTATCTCATTCAAGTGTAAGGTGACCTCAGGCCCTTCTGCACAAGTGTGCTAATTGATGCTCGGACAAACTGGGCCCATTTTCTCCACTGGGTAAGGTCCTACAATCCCCAGCTACCCTTGCCGGGACAACAGTCCTTAGGTCAATTCCCTAGACCTCTCCAGGACCCCGCTCTTTGGACAAATACTCAGGTCAGAGTTATGCCATGCTGAAGGCGGAAGAACCAACTCCACCCATCAGCATGGCTAGGAGTCACCTATTTCTGAATGTATCCGAGCAGTGCTCGAAGAAGAACGGTGGGTTACTTACCAGTAACTGTCCTTCTTCAAGATGGGCTGCTTGGATTCATTCAGATCCCTCCCCCCGTCTCCGCATTTGGAGTTGGAGACTCTTAAGAACTGGGGAGGGTTCGGGTGGCAGCCACATACATAGCCACAGGGTGGCGTGGGAGGCGGTGGCCGCCTGCCCTCTTCCGACAGTCTAGGGCAAAAAGTTCCGACCAATCAGGCTCTCTGGCATGGAGACACTTATTTCTGAATGAATCCGAGCAGCCCATCTCGAAGAAGGATGGTTACTGGTAAGTAACCCACCATTAGCTGAAAAGAAACTTCTAAGAGAGGCCACTGCCTATCTCAGCCTGAAAAATCAAGACAGGAATGGTGGGTGGCATAGCTACTCCTGGAGCTATGCCTGGAGGCATTGCCTCAGCCTTTGGTCCCATTGTCAAGTGATAGATTTGGCTGGGATTTTTATGAGGCCTTTCTTTGTTATTTTAATGGAAGTAGCTGTTTGCAGCTACTTAAGGTTTAAGAGCTGAAATCACTGAAAGAGGCAAATTCTCTCTCTGAACTGAAATCATTAGAGAGAGGAAACCCTCTCTCTCTGAACTAAAAATCACTGAAGAGGAGCAGTAGATTTAGTGACCAGTGGGTACAGCAAACATAGTCAGAGTGGCAAGCTGGGAAGTGCAAGCGACTAGGGGTACAGCCAGGGGATGGTGAGAGCGGCCAGCAGCAAACTGGGCGGTGTGAGTGACTGGTGGGTGGAGCCAAAGGACGGTGCTAGTCAATGGAGTGATGACAAGTGGTTGGCGCTGGTGGACAACTGGCAGGAAAGACACTCCCTACGTACCCTAGGGTTGGTTGGGAGCCTGGTTAGCACTGATTCTCCAGATCAGGGCCAGTTTTGTCATTGAGACTTGGATGTTCTGTTTTGCAGTGTGGGTTGTTGGTAACCTTGCTCTGTACTGATTTTCTAGATCAGTGCTGATTTCTGTTATCTGACCTTTTACATTCTGTTTTATTACTATTAAAAGTTCTGTATATTACACTCATCTTGTGCTTGCAAGTGGGGAAGCCTTATCCCTTTGGGGTGCCCATAGAATAGTGCATGATTTCCCAGAAATCTGGGTGGGGGCTTGAGCCGGTTGATGGTGTTACATTATCTGGAAACCCCTAGATATAGAACCCAGCCCTTGTCCTGTCATCTCACCCTAGCAGAATGGTTACACTTGTTTGTGGTGAAGTAGCTTATCTTAAGCTCCCTGTTTCCTTTCCGAGTGTTTCCCCAGGCAGCCCCTTCTATAGTAACATCATCTCAATGTAATGTTAGTAATGTGTTACAGGGATGCACCACACCCACCAGGCCAATCACACAAACTATAATGGTATTTATGTAACCTGCTGAGACTGGAGTCATGACTAATGGTGAGGAATGCGCCATCCCCGTCCTACAGCTGATACTACAGGCTGGTAGTTTGCCTTTTAAGAATAGCTTAGACATTTTACCTGAGCTTTGAGGAATGACTCTAAAATTCTGAATTCTATCCACTTTTTGTGTAGTGCTTGTAAGTTACACAATGGAAGTTGGATGCCATTAAACTAGACTTAGAGATGCCCCTGCTCCCTGTGGATTCAGACACGCATCTTGTTGTGTCATGCATGTGACCATGTGTCAGACTGAAATATCTTTATCCTTTGGCCTAAAAACTGCATGCCTTAAATTCTTTATTGGTAAGTGTAACAGATGAAGGTAGATGCTTTTCTCTGAGAATGGGGACCATTAGGTGTGTAGACAGTGGGGAGAGGGATGCAAACAAAAATTTCCTTTATCTTTCTGTGTGTTGCACACAAAGGGCAACATTTTCATACTTAGTCTTTTAAATTCAGATTGAGGCACCCAAATACAAGCAACCTCTGAAAAACAAGCCACTTTCTTTTGAATCCTGAATGCAGATCTAGAAGCTGAACTTCAGGCCCTCAAATCTGAAGAAATTGGCTACATCAGATTGCACAGACGGATGCACTGTACAGTGCGGTGCACTGGCACAGGCAGGAGTTGATCAGTCTAATACCACAGACTGGACTTTAACAGAAACATTTTTGCAAAGTGAGACAAATTTCATTTCCCTGCTCAGCTAAAGTTCAGAGACAGCACTGGTGTAGACAGCCATGAAGAAAGCTAATTGGCCTCTGTTCTGAATTTTACTTTGTCACTCTGAGACCCAGCAAAGTCTGCCAGGAGTCTTTGCTTTGGGGATTATTATTTATTTAAGTTTTCCAGGTGTCAGTTACCTGCCTCCTTAGAGCAAAGCTGCTTATTACAGAAGTGCTCTTCCTGACACAGGGCCATTTGAAATGGCAGAGGAGAAGTGAGACAGAGACGGGTGGGAGGGCTACAGATTAGAGCTGGGGATGGTGGGACAGGGTGCTTCCATTCTACTGCTGGCTCAACCAGAGATTCATTGTGCAACTTGGGGACAAATCATCTTGGGCTTTTGTGCCTGTTCCTAAAACAGAGCTCATGACAATAAGCCAGGGCTGTGGTGAGGCCCAATGCATTTATGGTTATAAAGGGTTATGAAAGATCTATTTTTTATTTATTTATCATGCATTAAGATTTTTAAAGGTATCTAAAGGAGTCAGGTACCTAGCTTCTAGCATAATTAAGTGGCAGTTGGATGATAAACTCCTTTATATACTTGAAAATCTGAGCTGTAAGGTATGCTGCACAGTACTGGTGCTAGAGAAGGTCACAAAGCATCCAATGCAGCTAGATGTTAGCGCCAAAGGGCTTAATTCATCTCTGCACTAACTATGGATGGTAGAATAGAGCAAAATCTTTTCCACTTATGTGTACAGAATATTCTGCTCACATGATCTGGGGGAATCACAGAATCACCAAAGATTAGGATTGGAAGGGACCTCATGTGCTTATCTCATCCAGCCTCCTGCTCAAAGCTGGGACCAGCCCCAACTATATCATCCCTGCCAGGGTTTTGTCAAGCTAGGTCTAAAAATTCTAATGATAGAGATTCTACCACATCCCTAGGTAACCCATTCCACTGCGTCTCCAACCTCTCAGGGAAAATGTTTTTTCTTAACATCCAACCTAGTAATATTCACTGCAATTTGAGAATGTTGCTCCTCGTTCTGTCTTCTGCCACCACTGAGAAGACCTTAGATCCTTCCTTCATCCTTACTGGAACCCCCCTTCAGATAGCTGAAGACCACTATCAAAACCCCGCTCACACTTTTCTTGGGCAGACTAATCCCAGTTCCATAAGCCTCTCCTCATAAGTCATGGGCTCCAGCCCTCTAATCACTGTCTCTGCCCTCTGCTAGACTCCTCCTGATTTGTCCACAGCCTCCCTGTAATGACAGACCCACAACTGGACACAGTTCACCAGTGCAAACCCAATAACTGTGAATGTTTAATTCCAAACAGTGGTTCTGTTTGTTTGCCATTATCTCACTTATTAGTTACTATCTGAAAATGTGTGAGTGAACAGGTTTCCATTGGCATGAGCATTTAGGGAATGGTTGTCATGTGTCTGAATTGCCAGACTCTGCTCTCTGTGCAAATCTCTGGACTCACTCCTCCTTCCAACTCCCCCATGTCCAGTGAACCAGGGGAATTGTGTGCAGTTCTGTGTAATGGCTGTGCTTTGTCCATTATTCATTATTGGCTGCTCATCACTCATTCTCTTCTTTGTTATTCTCTCTAAAATGTTTCACTCATCCAAGCAGGGGGCAGGAACAATATCATGTGCCTTGCATGGCCAATCACTCACCACAATCAGCAAATAGCTAATGACTGGAAGAATGGTTTATGAACAGGTCCTTTTGTGTTTCCCTAAAACTCTCCGGCAAGTAGTTTCAGGTAACAAACACACTCCCTGAAGTCAGGAACAGGAAGAAGGGTTAAATTCATGGCTTACTCAATGGGAATAAATTAACTGAAGCCTTTCCCTCCAGGTTATTGACTTTAGCTATATTGACTATAGCTTTGATTTGTGATACACCTTTCCTTGCTGTTTCACATGGATACCAGAGCAGAGAGCCCAATGCAAACCATTCCTTTCCTGGGGTACTACAAGTCTTTATCCAGTGTTTACTAGTGTAACACATCTGCCAGGGCAGGCTGGCAGAACAAGGACTGGGTTCTATATATAGGGATTTCCCAATAATGTAATGCCACCAACTGCCTTGAGCCTCCACCCAGATTTCTGGGGAATCCTGCACTGTTCCCTGGGCACCCCAAGGGGTAAGGCTTCCCCACTCACAAGCACAAGTCTGAGTGTAGTAAACAGAACTTCTAATAGTAGTAAAATGTAATGTAAAAGGCCAAATAACAGAGATCAGGACTGATCTAGAAAAATCAATTCAGAGCAAAGTTCCCAACAACCCACACTGCATAACAGAACATACAAGACATAATGGCAAAACCCACACTGATCTGGGGAATCAGTGCTAATCAGGCTTCCAATATGATCCCACATATCATAACAGCAAATGGAAACTCACTAGCTAAAATCGGCACCGATCTGGAGAATCAGTGCTAACTAGGCTCCCAACCAACCCTAGGGTACATAGGGAGTATCTTTCACACCAGCTGTCCACCAGTACCACCTGTTGGTCACTCACTCCATCCACTAGCACCATACCTTGTCTCCACCCACCAGTCACTCACACTGCCCAGCTTATTGCTCTCACCATCTACCAGCTCCACCCACTGGTCACTCACACTGCCCACTCTCACCACCCACTGACTCCACCCAGGTCACTACTGACCACTCTCACCATCTGCCAGCTCCATCCACTGCTCACTCTATCTGTTGCTTCTCTTTAGTGATTTCAGCTCTTAAACCTCAAGTAGTTATAAACAGCTACTTTCATAAAAATAACAAAGAAGGCCTCAAAGAAGCCTAGGCAGATCAATCATTTGACAGTGGGGCAGCAATACCTCAAGCACTGCTCCTGAAAGAAGCTATACAAAACCCCAGCCCTGCTTTAAACTTTTCCAGGCTGAAATGGCCAGTGTCCTCTCTTACAAGTCTCTTTTTAACTAAGGGTAGCTTTTACCCCTTAACTAATCCAAACAGATTTGGAACAAGCAGAGAAAGCATATCACCAAAGACAGTATTTCATATTTCCCTTCAGTAGAATTACAGATATTGACAGATTTGTGATCAGATTAACCCCAAAATACCATTACTCACTATGCCCTGCACCCACTATGCTAATACCTAATTGTGATTTTTGTGTTCATACTAATACAGGACCTATGTAAATTAGTTGCCTCCCTTCAGAAGCTGTTAGACAGAGCTTCTAAGCCTGCCTTACACTAGGTATCATTATCTCCAACCTACCAGCTACAGTTGGCAAAGCAAAGATCTTGTTACTCTGCTTGTGGGCTTAAGGAACAAAGGGAATACCAGCGTTGCCTGATCAATCTAAATTCTATCTACACTAATGCCTCCAATACAGTAATGCCAAGTTATAAATAAAGCCCTTCCCAAGGGCAGTTATCATCTTATTGTTTCCTCTAGGCCATTTTTCTAGGCTCAGGCAAGTAAAGGCAGAAATAAGACACCTGGCATCCATCCTCTGTAGGCTTCTGTTCTGGACAATCCTGAGTGTTCCCATCTAGGCCAGGCCACCAACCCTGGCCTAGACACACTGCCCTTACTGTGGCATAACTAGGAAGAGGACACTGAGATGCTCCGAAAAGAACAGGAGCTATGATAAGCTTCATGCTAAGTGTTTCCTTTTTGTGCATTTGGTTGCAAGCAGTTATATGGTCACTGTGGCTGGCCACACAGTGCTGAGCTGCATCAAGGGGAAGAAAGAGTAGATGGAACTGACTGAACATCAGGGGCATTAACAGCCCCAGTCTTTGCTCCTGCAGGATTATTAGTAACCTGGACTGGGATTTTGATCCTCCAATTGACTATTAATGATGCACAATGTTCTGACCAGTGTCCAGGATGGTTGACCACACCCATATCAGGGCCCATGCCTTGTGCTAGGCCCCTACATACACAAGGAGAGACTGTCTCTGCTCCAGAGAGCTTCAAATCTAAATAGACCCAGGGCAGGAGGAGAAAAAGGCACCACGTCCGGTGTGAAGGGACTTGTCCAAGGTCACTGGCAGAGCTGGGGACCTAATCAGGTCTCCAGATTCCTTGTCCGCTAGACCACTGCCCACAGACACCACATTTGATGTTCCACCTTGGGTTTGGTTCAAAGCTTCCCATGGTTTGAACCTGAAAACTGCTCTGATTTGCTGTTACTGTATGACCTGATCCTATGTTTTACAGCCCCTTGCATTTAGTTTCATTCCTTTCTGTAAGTTCACCCATCTTTGAAGCATCTGAGGAAGTGGGATCTTCTCCCACGAAAGCTCATGCAAAAAATAAATCTGTTAGTCTTAAAGTGCCACACAACTCCTTGTTGTTTTTCAAAGCTTTGGGAAGGGTTAGGGCTGGTTTCATCTTCAATGCAGTCTCTGCTCAACCTCATGGCAAACACTTAGACAGTGATTTTTCCCTGACTGCCAGTGCGTGAGGTCTCAAGCTGTGAATACAGTCTCCCTGAGCTAGGTGTGTGCGGCACAGCACCTCATTCACAAGGGTGACCGCATCATTTACAATTGGGTTTTGTTCTGTGCAGCACATTAACCTAGGAACATCTTTCAGCAGCACTCCTCGTAGAAAGGACATTGTCCCTTTAAGGTAGGGGTCTCAAACATGTGGCCCGTGGGCCGCATACAGCCCACAGGATTACCTCCTGCGGCCTGTGGGGATCCCCCAAAATCCAGGGGCTCCCAACCCTGTCGCCCCATGGATCAAAAGTGACCCGCAGGGGTTTTGAAGTGCCGAGCTCCTCTGCTGCTTGGGAGCTCGTCACTAGTATTAGTTCCGGGGCACTCAGCTCAGCTGTCCCAGTCTCTGCTCCCCTCACCCCCACCCCAACACACGCTGCTTCCGACTCTGTGCCAGAGCAGCGGGGAGGAGGTGGGAGGCAGCGAGGAGCCAGTAAGGCTACCGCCTGCCCCTGCCACACCGCTGCCCCCCCCCCATGCTGGGAACCAGGCGAGCTGGCGGAAAGCATTGCCCGGCTCAACTCTCCTGCTCTCTGCTCCACCTCCCTCCCAACGCACGGCTTCCGACTCTGTGCCGGAGCAGCAGGGAGAAGGCGGGAGGCAGCACGGGGCCTGTATGGCTACCTCCTGCCTTTGCCGCACTGCTGCCTCCCACGTCCTCCCTGCTGCTCCGGCACAGAGTCGGAAGCAGCGCGTTATGGAGGAGGTGGAGCAGAGACTGGGAGAGTTGATCTAGGCACTGCTTTCCGCCAGCTTGCCTGGTTCCAGGCATGGGGGGTACAGTGGTGTGGCAGGGCAGGGGGTAGCCTTACTGGCTCCTCGCTGCCTCCTGCCTTCTCCCTGCTCCTCCAGCACAGAGCCGGAAGCAGTGCGCGTTGGGGCGGGGGCGGGGGCGGGGAGCGGAGACTGGGACAGCTGAGCCTGGCGCTGCTTTTTGCTGGCTAGCCCGGTTCCCAGCATGGGCGGCAAGCAGAGAGGCTTGCCCTTCTCCTGGGTCATCTGGCCCCACCCCCCACTGTTGGGGGGGTGAGCAGGAGCCCCTGCATAGGGCTACCAGACACCAAAGCCTGGAAAGGAGGACAGGGAGATACCAAAAGGAGGACATTGGAGGACACGTGGAGAAAATGTACTATTGATGTAATATTCTTCTGTTTTAAGGAGGCCCTGGAACGCTTCCTCCTAAAACTAAGGCATTCCATAGCATCCCAGCATATTTTAAGCCCTATAAGTAAAAAGCCAGACAAAATAATGTATTTTAAAATGCATGCTGGATGGAGGATGTGAAGGAACTGGATCCATCCAGTGGAGGGGTACAGATCCATCCCTAGCCACTGCAGGAAGGCAGCTGGGGATGGATCCAACCCCTGGCCACAGATGGATCAGGTCCCAGGCTGGTGGCTGGGGCACATTTTGGGGGGGCGGCCCTCAGGCCAGTATCCTAGTTCTCATGAGGTGCTCGTGGTGATTTGAGCTTGATACCCCTCCTTTAAGGCATGACCCAGCACTGGGATAGTGTGGGTGGGGGGCTCACTGCAGGACCCCATTTGCCTAAGCCAGTTGAAAACCCACATGGGGCTCTAAGCAAGTCTATGCTGCAGACGGAGGGAGCTCCACACTGAATGGAAGCAGCCAGGGATTTCCCCAACACCCCTACAACCACCCCTCACCCCTTGAATTTCCCAATACTCACCCCAATTGTCAACTAGTAACATAGTGTTATATGAATTTAGTCATTGGTTGGAAATGACTGAACTTTATGCATTGAGGGGTAAGGGGGTTCAGATGCCAGCCAGATTCTCAGCTGGGGGGGGGGCAGATGTTTTGCTTGGTGTTGTGGACTCTGCTGAAGTTACAAGCCCTCTCCAGTTCGTAATCAGCTCTATCTTTTAACAAGGATTGAGCTGGTTAAATAGTGGTTGTTAGTTATTTTAACTGACCATTATAATCAGGCAAAGTGACAGTGAGTGGGAAAGTAACAGTGTTTCTGTGGAGGGACTGCCAGCCTCCATCAGCATAAGTTCTTCTTCGAACGCTGCTCACATCATTTAATTACAGGTATCTACGTGCCACAGCGCATGGTAATCTGGAAAGTCTTTTATCCCTACCCTGTTAGGTCAAGGTCAACAGCCAGCACCCCATCTGTGCCATGACCACAGCTATATATGTGACCCAGATCCTGACCCTCTCACTTCCTTCTTTCTGCCCTCAGTGGGTATGTCTACACTATAAAAGCAGTCGACTTTATTAAGTTGACTTAATAAAGTCTACTTAAAGTCGACTTTAAGTAGACCTTATTAAGTCGACTTAGTAACTCCGCATTGCCTTAAGTTGACTTAATAAAGTCGACTTAACTGTAAAGTCAACTTTATAAGCAGAAATAATAAAGTCAACTTTACCTGATGCTAAAGTCAACTTTATTGCCCTGCAATGTAGACAGAGCTTTGTTTAAGTCGACTTAAGGACCCTTAAGTCGACTTAAACACACAATGTAGACGTACCCAGTGACAGTACTGGAACAGACTTCCCTTGTGATTAAGCAAGAGCCTGTCTCACTGGTTAGCTTTTGTTGTTTTTTGTGTGATAAAGTAATGCTGGGATTTAAACCCTGCATGGTTTGCTGCAAGGAGTTCCCAATCGAGGACCCTCACAAGAGATGCCTCTTCTGTCTAGGTGAGTCACACTTGGTGGACAAATGTCTCATATGCAAGTCATTCAAGAGAAGAACTCATAAAGATAGGGAGCAGAGACTCCAAAGTCTCACCCAGGATCAGGCGGTGCTACCGTCTGTAGGTATGCCCGCCACACCTAAGGAATTGCCGGCACCGTGTGTCAGTTTGGCACTGGAGAAGAGCCGGCACCACTCTCTGGCTATTACTAAGAAGCCGTGATCGGCCTCTGACTCAGCACTGCCTCGGCGCCATGCCACCTCACTGCCAGCTACTCCTCCTTGGGGAAAGGCTTCAGTATGCATCCCTGTCCCCCCAACACTGGAGGCATTTGCAGCTGTGAAAATCCTATCAGAGCTGACATTTCTGGCACTGCGCAGGTCAGTGCAGTTGAAAGGGAACCAGCCCTCTCAGCCAAGGAGTGGTCCTCTGCAGCAGAGGAGACACCAGCTCTGGAGCTGACAGCAGACTCTTCTCTGGTACAGGAGGAAACCGGCACCACACCAGGGCCAGAGCAGGGTTCGGCCAGTGGTTACCTCTCGTCTCCCATGTCGGCACGCGAACTGTCAGTGCTATGCTTGCAAGGATCAAAAAGAGCAAGATCAACCTCAGCTTCCTCGGCACTGTCTGATGATGAACCACGGTGCCACAGATCTCCATTCTCCCTGGAACTGACTTCTACAGGGGAAAAGCCTGCGGGTAAGCGGCACCGCAAGTATTCCCTGACTCCTCAACACCAAAACACCTCACCTTTCAGTACCAAAGAGCTGTTGCCGATGGCACCATCGTCATCGCTGACCCAGTCAGGACTGGGAGGGACACAGAGTAGACCCGGAGCAGCTCTTATAGTGTGGGGGGCTCCTGAAAGGTAAAGGGCTGCACCAGAACATGCCATGACTCCACCCCACAATCCTTTCAGGAGTGGTCTAGTACTGGGATCAGCAACGCAGACTCAGTGAGCCACCTGTAACTCCCTGAGTGTCCCCTTCTGGCTCCCTGGCAATCTCCTCCAGGGAGCCAGCTGTGCTCCAGGAACTCCCGGCTGACCCCAGCATCAGGGCCAAATAAGAGGGCTCCTGCCTGGCGCAGACCTCCACTTTTGGGGTACCAGAGTCACCCCCATCCTCCCACCAAAACCACATGAGCCAGAAGCAGCCCAGCGGCCACTCCGCAGCTCCTAGCGCTGGCGGGGGGTCTGCGGGCAGCACATGCTCCCTCCGTCCCTTCTTCCGCTGGTGGAGCAGAGCAGAGCTGCCTCGCCTACCCCAGCCGGCCATCCCTCCCAAAAGCGGCTGGTGGAGAGCTGCCACTTGTGGAGGAGGGGCCATACAATGGCCCAATCTGTGAAGTTCAGGCCACTTTGACCAGGCCACTCCAGGCCTAAACAGAGTCTGCCTTGCCCCCAGGTCCTGAATTGGGCCCATGGGATGGCTGGGTCGAAGTGGCCTGAACTCTGCGGAGAGGATCATTCCAGGGCCCCAACTCCGAAGCTGCAGCTCTACCCCGGCTGCTCTTGGGAGGGATAGCTGGCTGGGGGTAGGTGTGGCAGTGCTGCTCCTGACCCCACCAGTGGAGGGAGGGATGGAGGGACCACATGCTGCCCACACACTCCCCGCCAGCACCAGGGGGCTGTGGCGTGGCCATTGGACCGGCTGGGGCAATGTGTCTGTGGTGGTGGTGGGGGGAATGGCTATTCTGCTCTGTTGGGATGCTGACCCCTGATCTAGTAGATGGCTCAACTACCCCTTGGAGGACGAGCCTGCAGCAGTCTACTCAGAATCCTGGCTCCTCAGATGACTGGGACGACAAATCCAACTCTGGCACTGCGCAGTACCATAGATCATGAATTTCTTCTTCCTCTTCTCCAGAAGAAGCTACCTACCAAAGGCCTCTGGCATATAGAGATGACCCTCACACCCAACAGGATCTGCTTAGGCACATGGCAGCAAATTTGCACTTAGACCTGGGGGTTCTTAAGGAACAGTGTAACCCCCTCTTTGACTTGGGGAATGCAGCCCCACCTGCTAAGGTCTCAGTTCCTCTACACAAAGTGGTATACTCCATTGCAAAAGCACGGTGGCAAAACCCCTCCTCGATTTCTCCCATGTCCAAAGTTGCGGACTGGAGATACCATGTCCCTGCTGATAAATTCTCCTTCCTCTTCAACTACCCTATCCCAGGATCCCTGGTGGCGGATGCAGTCAACCATAGGGAGAGACAGGGCCAGCTTCGCTCCACTCCCAAGAACAAAGAGGCAAAGAAACTTGACCTTTTTGATAGGAAGGTTTACTCCACCTCAGCCCTTCAGTTTTGCATAGCAAATCACCATGCCCTTATGGGAAGGTATGCTTTCAACATCTTGGGGGTGCTAGAAAGATTTTGTGATGTGATTCCCAGGGAACACCTCAGGGATTTTGAGACACTGGTTGAGGAAGGGGTTCTAGTTGCCCGCGACATGTTGGTGGCATCGTGGCATGCGTCTGACACTGCTTCCCACAACATAGCCTTCGCAGTGTCTATGCACCAAGCAGCCTGGCTACAGGGCTCTGGTTTGTCTCCACAGATGCAACAGACCATTCAGGACCTTTCTTTCAAAGTTCCAACACTGTTTGCAGAATCTACTGATTCTAACCTGCATGGGATGGACTCTGGGGCCAACGTAAAGTCCCTGGGCATGTATGTGCCACCAGAAACTAGGCACCCCTTCAAACCCCAACTGCCTCAGCAACAATCCCAGCAGCTGCAGCAACAGAGCGATACACAGGCGTCTCATCTGAGTCCCTACCAACAGCCTCAACGTGTCTATGGGGGCTTGGAGAGGGAAAAGAACCGGGTGGGTAAAGGCTCAAAATCCCAATGCTTGACCCAGACAACCCACCAAGGGAACAGTAGCTCCTGGTCAGCTGGCCAAAAACAGTGTTTTTGACAAACAGCTAGAGGACCCCTGTTCCCCCACTCAGCTCCTGTTATTCAGCGCCTGACTGGCCTGGAATCTACCTCAGTGGACCAGAATCACAACCGACTGTTGGATATTGAATACAATATCCAGAGGATACTTAATCCAATTCAAACCCATGCCCAAGACATGAACCCACCTCCTCGTCCATGTCTCGGGGATCCAGAGCTAGATCTTCTGTTACAAAGAGAATGTGAAAAACTACTCTCCATAGGGGCCATATAAAGGGTCCCAAGGGGTCAATAGGGAAAGGGGTTTTACTCCAGATACTTCCTAGTTCCCAAACCAAACAGTGACCTGAGACCCATCCTAGACCTCAGGGCTCTGAACAAACATTTAAGAAAAATAAATTTCCACATGGTTTCCCTCTTGCAAATCATCCCTGCTCTAGATCAGGGGGATTGGTTCGTGGCCCTCAACTTAAAGGATGCTTACTTTCACATCTCCATAAGGCCAAAACACAGAAGCTTTCTCAGATTCGTAGTGAGAGGGGAATGCTTTCAGTTCACGCCCCTCCCTTTTAGGCTTGCCTTAGCTCCCAGAGTTTTCATAAAATGTATGGTGGCAGTGGCAGCATATCTATGGAGGCAGGGCGTAAAGATTTACCCATACCTTGAGGACTGGCTGCTAAAAGGAGGTTCCAGATATCAGGTTTGCCACAGTGCCACCAAGGGAAAAAGACTGTGTGGTCTCCTGGGGCTTTGCATAAACCAAGAAAAATCAAGACCCATCCCAACCCGCAGGTGATCAGAACGGCCTGACTGAGAATGAGACTGTTCCAGCTCTGGATAGCCTCAGTCTTCCAGCCCCAGAAACACCCCTTGAACAAGGTACTGTCATTTCCCCGCAAGGTCATCAAAACCCTTGAAATATGGCAGAACCTGCTCTTTGCCAGGGGCAGGATTCCCTTCGAGACCTCAAATCCCACAGTGACTCTGATTACTGGACGTGGGTTGGAGGGCACATATCTCAGGGGGTTTTTCAACCCAAGGGATGTGGGCCATCAGGGACAGCTCCTTTCACATAAATGTGAAGGAACTCAGGGCCTTTCGCCTAGCTTGCCAAGTTTTTCTGGACCTGGTAAAAGAGAAAACAGTCCAGGTTCTAACAGACAACACAATGTACATGTTTTACACAAGCTGACAAGGAAGGGTGCGTTCCCCAGCTCTCTGCACAGAAGCCATCAGCCTTTGGGAACTCGCTCTGAAATACGACTTCACCCTGCTAGCAGCCCACTTGCTGGGGGTGGAAGACAGTGCAGCAGACTTGCTGAGCAGAGCCTTCCTGTCGCACCATGAATGGTCACTGCATGTGGAGGTGATGTCCCACACAGTCAGCCAGTGAGGCCTACCACAAATGGATCTATTTGAAACATGTCAGAATCGGAAGTGTCAACAGTTCTGTTCACTCAGAGGCCGAGAGAAGGGCTCAATCACAGATGCCGTACTGATCCCACAGGGGAGGTGGGGGAGTCCACTGATGTACGCCTTTCCCCCGAGTCTCCTGATTTACAGGGTACTCCTAAAGATAAAGAGGGTAGAACAGACATGCTACTGATGGCTTCAGACTGGCCCACACAACACTGGTTCTTGAACCTGCAAGACATGTCAGTAGATACCCTGTTTCGCCTCCTGCTCAGAGAGGACTTATTGACACAGAACCTGAGCATGCTATGGCACCCAAAACCAAGACTGCTTCACCTGACCACATGGAGGCTGCATGGCTAAGTGACTCTGAGAGACTCTACTCCAACTGGTTCAGGAGATACTGGTGCGTAGTAGGAGAACGTCCTCTAGGGCGACTTACACAGCTAAGTAGAGACAGTTTTTCCTTTGGTCCAAGGAAAGAGGGGTGACACCAGAGTCAGCCCCCATCCACTCGATACTGGACTATCTCTTAACCCTCAAGGATAAGGTCCTATCAACTTCCTCTCTAGGGGTTCACCTAGCAGCAATTTCACCCCTTCATAGGAAAGTGAAAGAGGTCCCAGCCTTCTCCCACCCAACTGCCACATGGTTCCTGAAGGGTATTGACCGGATATACCCACAACCTACAGCTACCACTCCTCAGTGGGACCTAAATGTGGTGCTCCAACACCTGACAGGGCCACCATATGAATTCTTGGACTCGTGTACTTTCCTAGTCCTCTCGTGGAAAGTAGCCTTTCTGGTGGCCACAACTTCAGCAAGATGAGTCTCAGAGCTCAAAGCCCTCTTTTCAGAACCCCCATATACAAGATTCTTTGCAGACAAGGTGCTGTTACGACCCCACCCTTCGTTTCTCCCGAAGGTGGTCTCACCATTCCACCTGAACCAGGACATTTGCATCCCGGTGTTTTTTCCAGACCCTCAGGTCACCGAGAACCAAAGAAAGTGGCACACCCTGTGTCAAGGCTGTTTCCCCACTCTGGCACCCTGAGTGCAGAAGGTGGGGGCCTGCAACAGGCCTGAAAAGCCACTGGCCTTAAAGCCTGCTCTTAAAACTCTTCAAGGCCTCCAGTTCCTGGCCTTGGAGTGGTATCGCTGCTACCACCCAAATGCAAAAAACCTCTTGAAAACCCAGGAAGGCGCACATGGGAACTCCTTCCTGTGAGATACTTGCAATCACTTTTATTTCTCCCTCAGGAAAGTGACTGAATCCCAGCTGCGATATGAGCTGGAACTGGAACAGAGTCCCCTTTTAGTAGCTGGCTGTGCAGTCTGGGGCACGTGCACACAAATCTCTTGCCTTTCATGACACAGAACCAGAACTTACTTAAAAGGTAAAATCTTTAATTAAAAAGAACAGATAAGAAATACAGAGTTGTTTCTCTGGAATTTAACTTAGGTAGTTACAGGGTAGGGGGAGGGGGTACATGTGCTCAGCACAGAGAAGTCCAAAAACAAACCAAAAACAAAATACCCTGACCACGTCTAAGTAAACATTCCCTTTTCTACTCACGCCTGCTCAGTAACAAGCTTATCTTATCTTTGGTAAGGATGCTGCTGGATCCTTCTTTAGGCCTTTTCACCTGGCCTCCTCCTCAGCCTTTCAGGAGCTCAGACGCATCCAAACAGGAACGGGCAAGGCTGCTGCTCCAATTCAAAAAGTTGTGCTTTGTTCCTATTAGCTGTCCTGGGACTCACTGACCACAGTGTTAACTCGTTCCTCCCCAAGGGTTATTATACCCTGGACGTCAGATGATTGCTCCTGATGTATATTGAGCATACATGCCCATCCTGCAACTCCTCTCAACTCTTCATCGCCATCGCAGAGAGGAAAAGAGGACAACCAGTGACAACACAGTACATTTCCAAATGAATAGTGAATTGTAATAAAGACTGCTACAGAAGGTCAGGTACACCCTTCCTGGGGAGAGTCCAGACCCACTCAACTAGAGCCCAGGCTTCTTCTATGGCCTTCTGGGTGCAGGTCCTGATCCAGGAGATCGGCAAGGCAACCATGTGGTTGTCGGTGCATACTTTTACGACACACTATGCTATCATCCAACAGACAAGAGAGGATGCCCACCAATGTGGGTAAGCTATAACTCCGCCCATCATCCCTGGTATGGTTAGCAGTCGTCTGTAACTGAATGATGTGAGCAGTGCTGGAAGAATGGTGGGTTACCGAAGTAACCATCCTTCTTCGAGATGAGCTACTCACATACATTCAGATCCCTCCCACTGTTCCCGCTAATTGAAGTTGGCAAAAAGAAGGGACTGTCAGGGTCAGGGTCAGGTCGCATATATAGTCATGGTCATGGTGCAGAGAGGGTGTTGGCTGCAGCTAGGACTAAAAAGACTTTCCAGATTACCATGCACTGCGGCATGTAGATACCTGTAACTGAATGTATGTGAGCAGCCCATCTCGAAGAAAGACGGTTACATCGGTAACCCACTGTTTCCCCACTGAGACCTAAAAATGACAGAGGTCAGGTCACGATGTGGAGGTGGCAGCAGAAGGAGGCTGCCCACAAGGGTGATGGAGTGAAGTAATGAATAGCACAAAAAACAACAAGGACTAGAATGAACAGCAAGCAGCTGGAGGAATGAGCAAGGTGCTTTATTTCCCCCATTTTCCTAGAAGGTGAACTCATGCAAAAGCACCTCTGAACTGTGGGTCGCCAGTACTGGCTAAGGAGGACAAGGTGAATTGGGGTGTGATGGCAGGACAAGGGAGGGGCACATTAAAGGAATGTTTGTTTGTTGGACTGTGCTTTAATGACTCTGCTCCAGAATGCTAGATTTGTGACTGGGAAACATACAAATGTTTCCTAGTAGGTCAAGATTTTTAAAATGCTTTATTTGCCAAGGTCATTATCTCATATTATCACTATCTTAAGAGGTCATTTTCTTGTATAGTTTCTGTACTAAAATTTTTTGTTTTAATTAATTTTTACATAAGAGCATGAGAATGGCCCTACTGGATTGGATCGATGGCCATGTAGCCCAGTAACCTGTCTGCTGACAGTGGTCAGTCCCAAGGGCTTCACAGGAAATGAACAGAACACATAGTCATGGAGCTACCAATCCCTTGTCATCTAGTCCCACCTTCTGGCAAAAAGAGACTAAGAACATTTCAGAGCATAGTACTGCATCCATCCTGCCCACTCCAGTTAATATCATTGATGGGCCTGTTCTCCATAAATTTAGCCAATTCTTTTTCGACTTCACAACATCCTCTGGGAAAGAGTTAAACAGACTGACTCTGTGTTATGGGACAAAATGCTTCCTTTTGTTTGTTTTAAATCTACTGCCTATTAGTTTCATTGGGGAACACCACCTCAATCATATCCACCCATAGTCATTTTTTTTCCAAGCTGAAAAGCCCCAGTTTTATTAAGCTCTCCTCAGATGGAAGCTGTTCAATACACTTAATCATTTTAGTTGCCTTTCTCTGTACCTTTTCCAATTCCAATTTATATATATTTGAGCTAGGGCAACCCATCTGCATGCAGTATTCAAGATGTGGGCGTACTATGGATTTACATAGTGGCATCATGACATTTTCTATCCCTTTCCTTTCCTAATGTTTCCTAACATGCCATTAGCTTTTATGCTTGCCATTACACGCTGACGAGAATTTTTCAGAGAACTATCCACAATGGACTCCAACATCTCTTTCTTGAACGGTAATGGCTAAGTTAGACCCCATCATTTTATATGTATAGTTGGGATTCTGTTTTCAAATGTACATTACTTTGTATTTATCAACACTGAATTTTATCTGCCATTTTGTTGCTTAGTCACCTAATTTTATAGGATCCCTTTGTAAAACCAAACCCCCAGAAGGATGTCGATACAGTGCTTCATAGACGGCTTGAGTAGTCAATTTTGTGTGAGTATCTAATAAAATGGTCGTGAAACGCTTTTCAGTTTTTATGTTGCCATAACCTCCACCCCATTCCTATAGTTTCACACTTCATTGACCTTAAAACCTCCCAGAACAGCTGGTAGGCAGAACAACAGTACAGTGTAGATCATGTAAAATTAATTGAGATCCTTTTTGGAACAGATTGCTGGAACAATAAAAGCCATCATGCAAACCACAAGCCAATCTGGAAAATGGTGGTGGGCTTGACTAGGTGGCTGAATGCAAACACCAGGATCAGGGCATGGTTTGGGTGGAACTATGTGTGTCGACAGAGAGAAAGAGCAGTCACAGAAACACCACAGAAGCAGACAAAGGAGCAGCAAGGTGGCATCACAGGCAGGCAGAGAAGCACTGGCTGGTGGACCCTGAGAAAAAGTGAAGAGAGAGAGAGAGAGAGAGAAAGCTTTTGGGCTAGGTGCTGTCTGAAAAGGGATGTTGGATTGTGAGCAAAGATACTACCTCGTGTTGTTTGATTCCTCCTGTGTTCAGGGAAATAACACATAGTATGTTATTTTTAAATAAACAGGATTGCATTAAAGAAATACCTGACTCCACCATCAACTTCTTCTCTTAGTAAAAACAACTAGAAAGGCCCTGACCATTGATCCTGATCCTCAGGCCAAAAGGGGAACAGCCTCTGTACTCAACCAATTGTGAAAACCGTGGACCTGCCTCCAATAGCCTCTCCTACTCTCCTGGGGCTGGTTAAGCTGGAGGTAGTACCTGTCCCCATGAGACACACACTGTGAGTGGGAGGGAAAGTCAGCTTTTTGTCCCCTCTTTCACCCTTGTGCAGGGCTAGTCACAATATGAGAGGATCTGCTTGTCCTGCCCAGGAAATTGAAACCAACAGGCTGTGGGCATTTCTGCCTCTCATCTCTTCACATAGCTTGCAACCTGTAAGTCATTAGACTTCCTCCTTCTTATCTTGCCAACCTTCACCCCTGAGACCTTTGCCCACTTCACTGTGGCCTCCCCCATTCTCAGTTCCTGGACTTTCCCATTGACCTCAGGTAGCTCACCTGTTAGTGTGGGGCGGGATGCAGGAATCCCTGGAGGAGGTGATCTGCCAGAAGTCAGACTAGATGGTCCCTTCTGGGCTTCAGCTCTCAGAGTCCTAGTAAGATTCATTTTCTGCAGAGGCCTTCCTCTCTTTGTATCTGTTGTGTCCCAGTTACTGGGCATGCCTTGGACCAGCAGTGAGACTCAGTGCTGGGAGGTACCTGACTGTGTAGGGGTAGGTCTGTGTTGCCTGGATTTCTATAAAACACACACATAACCCTTACCAGGTCTGTGCTGGGATCAAAGCAAGACCAGGGATGGAGTCTGTGGTGGTGGGATTGATTTCTTCAAAGTCCCTTCTCTCCTGATAGCAGGCCCTTGAAAAGTCCAGTTCATTTGCTAACTCTTCTTCACATTTCTGTTAGGTCTGGAATGGTGTGGACAGCAAGTGACCTAGCAGCTAGCTGGTGCTACCTCCCATCATCCATCCACCTGGAGTTCCTCTTCCTGACCGAATCCAGGCTAGCTGGCTGGGGGAGTGACGCACTATTCAGGTTCCTGCAGAGGATTTGACCATAGACATCTTGAATGCTGACTGTCTAAGGGAGTTGGATGGTTCCCACCTGCCTGACTAGCGGCTAATGGCAATGGGTTGTTCAGGCTGCCCTGGCCTAGTCTTCATTGAATTAATCCCCTTTGATGGTATGAGCAATCGCCCTTGCCCAGACACACATGGCTTTTGCTTTTGTTTTAACTAATTTGAAGGAAATGTGCTGCAAGATGAAAGGCGCGGATTAAAGAGGCGACTGACGCTAAGCGAAAGCAGGGAAAATAAACATCATAGAGCTTCTGTGAAAAGCCTTCAGCCTGGCATGACTTCTGTGGGTAGTTTCTACTGGCAACATTAAAGGGGGGAAGGGAAGTCATCCACTTTTCCCAGGTTAATGAAGCCCTGAGAACTCTAGTAACTTGTCATATCACTAATAATCATCACCAAAAGGCTCTATGATTTGGCACAGTGAAACCTTGGAAAGTTTGGAGTCTTAACTAACCCTTCCAGTGATCTCCCCACTCCCAAACCAGCTAGAGGCTCTCTGCCCACTGCCTCCCAGCTGTGTCCTTTGCCTTCCATAAGGTACTGCACTGCTAGCATTTGGATTGATCTCAGCCTTCTCTTTGCAGTGCCCACCTCTGCTGGAGTGGAAGTCTGGCCCTGGCTGTTTATTTCAGCCTTGCGGTCAGAGACACAATGAGCAGCTCTAATAAAAGCAGCTCTCTAAACACTCATTTCCTGGCTTTTAAACAATACATGAACCCTGAGCATCCCAGATCAACAATGGCCAGAAATGCCTGCTGCCATTTTCAACTAGTCGGGAGACTTTCTCCCTGTCAGACAAGCACCTGGTCTCAGTAATCCATGCATATGTCCCCCAGACTGAATTGCAGTAATTCACTGTCTCTGGAATGGCTGGAGTCAAGGAGCCAGATTGCAGCTAAATGTAAACTCTGTTGATGCTGGTGGGATAATACCAGTTGACATCAGCAGAGAATTTCACCTAAGTATTTATTATTGAAGGCCATTGATGATGGAATGAATTATGGAGGCAATGAGGAATTGAAGCCTGACTGCCACCATATAGTGCGAGGTCATAAACACGTGGATTCATGCTTTATGCAATCACCGGAGAACTCCCTTCCCTTTGTTGCAAAACCAACAAAAGTTCTGTGGCTCCTTAAAGGCTAACAAATTTCTTCAGGCATAAGCTTTCATGGGTTGCAACCCACTTCGTCAGATGCATGAAGTGAAAACTACAGTTAGGAGGTATATGGTACGCTTGCAAGAGTGAGAAATATTACAATGGGGAGGGCAAGTGCTAACAAAGTCAGTTCAGTTAGGGTAGATGAGACCCATTTACAATAGTTGATTAGAAGGTGGGAATGTGTGAACAGGGACAATTACTTTTTGTAATGAGATAACCATTCCAAGTCCCTATTCAGACCCACTCTGATTGTGTCAAGTTTCCATATGAGTTCCAGCTTTTCAGTTTCATGCTGAACTGTGTTTAAAAGTTCTTTTGTTGAAGTATGGCAACTTTCAAGTCTGCTATAGTGTGTCTAGGGAGACTGAAGTGCCCTCCTACTGATTTATGGATGTTACCATTTTTTATATCTGATTTGTGTCCATTTATTCTTTTGCATAGCGACAGTCCCATTTGGCCAATGTATATGGCAGAGAGGCATTGCTGGCACATGATAGCATATATCACATTAGTCGATGTGCAAGTGAATGAGCTCCTGATTGTGTGGCTGATGTGATTAGGACCCATGATGTGTTACTGGAGTCAAGCAGGCAAAGTTGGCAGCTGGGTTTGTTGCAGGGATAGGTTCCTGGCTTAGTGTTCTTGTATAGTGTCTGGCTGCTGGTGTTTGCTTCAGGTTGGGGAGCTGTCTGTAAGCAGGGATTGGTCTGCCTCCCAAGGCTTGAGAGAGTGAGGGATCATCTTCTAGGATAGGTTGTAGATCCTTTAATGATGCATTGGAGAGGTTTTAACTGGGAGCTATAGGTGATGGCCAGTGGTGTTCTGGTGTTTTCATTGTTGGGTCTGTCCTGTAGTAGGTGACTTCTGGGTACCCGTTTGGCTCTATCAATCAGTTTCTTCACTTCCCCAAGTGGGTACTGAAATTTTAAGAATGTTTGATAGAGATCCTGTAGCTGTTTGTCTCTGTCTGCGGGATTAGAGCAAATGAGGTTGTATCTTAGGGCTGGGCTGTAGACAATGGATCGTGTAATGTGTCCAGGGTGGAAGCTGGAGACATGAAGATACATATTGCAGTCAGTTGGTTTTTGGTACAGAGTAGTACTAAAGTGACCATTGCTTATTTGTATTGTAGTGTCCAGAATGTGGAATTCTTATGTGAACTGGTCCAGGCTGAGGTTGATAGTGGGATGAAAACTGTTGAAATCCTGGTGGAATTCTTCAAGGGGGTCCAGCTGATGAAAATGTCATCAGTGTAGCATACAAAAAGGAGACATACTTGGGGATGAGATTTGAGGAAGCAATGTTCTAGGTCAGCCATAAAAATGTCGGCATACTGTGGGGCTATGTGTGTATCCATAGCTGTGCCAATGACTTAAAGGTGTAGATCATCTCCAAATCTGAAGTAGTTGTGGTTCAGGACAAAGTCACAAAGTTCAGCTACCAGGTGTGCAATGTCATCATCAGTGAAAGTGTTCCTGATGGCTTGTAGTCCCTCTTTGTGTGGAATGTTGGTGTAGAGAGATTCTCCATCCTAGGCTATGTCTACATGTAAAAGCTTAGTTCAGACTTGCTTAGTCCAAACCAAGCAGAGCCCAGTTAGTTGGAACTAACTGCAGCTTTTTAGTTTGAACTAACTTTTTAGTTCAAACTAAAAAAGCACGACTAGTTAAAACTAAAATTTAGTTCTAACTAAAAAAAATGGTTAATTCAAACTAACCACTTAGTTCAAACTAAAGTTCTAAATAAGTTCAAACTAAGCTCTACAAAATTTTTAGTTCAAACTAAGCAAAGCCTGGTGTAGACAAGGACCAAATTAGTCCAAATTAAGCCTCCTTAATCGAGACTAATTTGCTAGTGTAGATATAGCCCTAGTGGCTAGGATGGTGTTTTCTGGGAGATCGCCTATGGATTGTAGATAGCTAGGAGCAGTGGTGGCGTATGGCCTGAGGAGAGAGTCCACATTGCTTAACAATCCTGCTGTGAGAGTGCCAGTGCCCAAGATGGTGGGTTGTCTAGGATTCCCAGGTTTGTGGATCCTGGGTAGCAGATAGAATACCTTTTGTCAAGGCTTTTGGGGAGTGTCCATGTAGATTTGTTTCCCTGCTTCTGTAGGGAGCGTCTTAAGCAGATATAGTTACTTTTAGCATTCTTCAGTGGGAGCAGAGGGCAGTGGCTTGTAGAATGTGGTGTTGGAGAGTTGTCTGTCAGCCTCCCCTTCTTAGTACCACCTATTCATGATGACTACAGCATTTCCTTTGTCAGCCTCTTTGATTATAATGTCAGGGTTGTTTCTGAGGCTGTGGATAGCGTTGCTCAACCTGTTCTGAAAAATCTCCAGTGATGGGGATTCAACAACCTTCTTTGGAAGCATATTTGACTACTGAATTATTATGGCTATGTCTACATTGCCCAGAATTTTTGAAAAACTTTTTTTCAGGATAAGTATTTCAAAATAATTATCTCGAAAAAAGTTTTTCTCAGAAATGCTATTTTGGGACAACAGTCCGGGGATGGCTCATTGTCCTGAAACATTACAGCTTTTTATTCTTTCAAAAAAAAAAAAAGTCTACACTGGACTTTCTTTTTCAAAAAAAAGAAAGTCAATGGAGCAGATAGGGAGGATTTTTTCAGAAAAAAAAAGACTTTGCCGTGTCTGAGGATGTCTTTTTTTGAAAAATCTACTTAGAAAAAAGGCTTTTTTCGAAATATAGCGAGGTTTAGCGATCCCGAAAAAGCACTCTGGTACTTTGAAATACCAGAGCGCTTTTTTGAAAAGGCTAAGCAAGCCAGCTTTTTTGAAATAAAAAGCCTTTTTCAGGGTAGCTTTTTCGAAAAAAGCCATCCCCAGACAAGGCAAAGGCTTTTTTTTCCAAAAAAATCCTCTCTATCTCATCCATTGACTTTCTTTTTTTCAAAAAGGAAAGTTCGGTGTAGACTTTCTTTTTTGAAATAAAAAAAAGCCGCAGTATTTTGGGACAATGGACTATTGTCTTGAAATAGGATTTTTGAAAAAACGTTTTTTTCAGATAATTATTTTGAAATATTTATCCCAAAGAAAGGTTTTTTGAAATTTCTGGGCAATGTAAACGTACCCTATAATTAGAAAGTTTTCCTGATTTCTAAACTAAATCTCCCTTGCTGCAGATTTATCCTATTATTTCTTATTCCTATCATCAATGGACATGGAAAACAATCCTCTTTATAATAGTCATTCACATATTTAGAGAGTATCAGGTCTCTCCTTAGTCTTTTTTTCAAGACTAAATGTTCCTAATTGTTTTAACCTTTCCTTATACGTCAGGTTTTCTAAATGTTTTCTTATTTTTGTTGCTATACTCTGCAGGGCCAGCTCAAGGGGCTGTGGCATCCCAAGCCAGCTTTTGCTTTAATGCCCCCACCCCAGGGGGGGGGCAGAACCCAGCCTTCGCTCTAGGCCATCTTCACCCTGGGGGTGGGAAGGGCCAGCCCAGAGGTGGGGCAAGAGAGCAGAGACCAGCCCCCTGGCTAGCCCAGAGTTGCTGGCTCAGGGTAGAGAGGGGTGGAACAGGAGTGCAGGGTCTGGTTTCTCAACTGCCCTTACGCCAGTGGTTCTCAAACTTTTTTCTTTGGGATCTACCTCTGGACCCCTCTGGTATGTGGTGACTCTCCACTGAAAAAAAGCAGCCACTGCCGGAAAATTGAACAGTGACCATGGCTGGTGGGGGCAGTTTGGGGGTGGCAATCCCTCATGGCTTTCATCCTTTCTCTTGAGGCTTCTATTGTAGCTCTGAAATCTACACATCTAATTTGAGATTACCTACGTGGAACATGCAGAGAGTGATCCGACATCCCATACTCCTCTCAAATCAGGAAGTATGTCAAGTCACTAAAATTGCATGTAGTAGCCTGGAGTGTGCATGTGGGAGCTCCTTGCAAATGGGCGGGAGGGAGAGTGGGTAGAGAAATTAGATGGATTTGCTGAGACAGAGGAAGGAGAAGAGAGCCAATGCCAGGCTGGAAAGAAAGGTCCTGGAGGATCCTGTCTGCTGCTGAGCCTGTCCAAGTCCCTCCCTTCTCCACTGCCAAATCCCAGGAACTGAAGCAGCCCCTCTGGGTTCCACTTTTACCTTTGCACTTCATCTGCTCCCTGAGTCTGCATGAGTTTCCATGAACACACAATTGTCCACAATATTGTGATTGAAGGGGTGCTAGCCTTCTCTGCTTGGTCTGGTGACCCCTGTTGCTGTCAGTGTGCATAAGACAACAACACAATGGGGCTATCCACTCCCCCCTTCAGATTAAGATGTTGTTAGAACTTTTCCTTCCAGCAGATACATCCCAGAGTTGGATTTTATTCTGTTACTTAGGCTTTCTAATTGTAGAAAAAATACCATACTTCGTAACACAGGCTCCTACTAGAACAGTTTGCTTTTCTCTTCTCTTTTTCATTATCGGTCAAAAAAAAATCTCTGGAGTTTTGATTAAAATCTACAAGTTATAACTTTTGTTGCAAGCAAGGGAAATCTCAACCCACTGAAAAAAGAGGCAAGTCCAAATCTGCAAAACTAACTGCAATCCCCATATCCCAGAAATGGTGGAATAAGGGGGTGTTCAAAGTGTTTTCTTCTCCTCATTGGGTCAGTTGATAAAAGACACAAAGGTTGCTTACCAATGATCTCAGTCCTTTTCATATGAATGAGAGAAGCCCAAATTGATACTGACTCAGAAAGGAGGCATAGAGGTTGTTTGAACAACAATTAGCACCTCATTGTTAATCCTAATGTCTCACCTTTGTTGCAATGCTCTTTATTGAAGGCTGATACTGTGTTACAATTAACTGGCTACATGAACACTCCCTTAAGCAACTTTCATGCCAAGCCACTCCTCTCTCTGGCCTCACAGTAGAGCCGGCCCTGATACTCTGGACTCTCGCCAGTTTGTCCACATCTTTCCTAAAGTGTGGTGCCTAGAATTGTACATGATACTCCAGCTGAGGCATCACCAGTGCCATATAGATTGGAACAATTACATTCCATGTCTTATATACAACAACCCTGTTAATACTTTCCTGATGATATTAGCCTTTTTTGCAACTGCATCAACTTGTTAACTTATATTTAATTTGTGATCCACTATAGACCCCAAATCCTCTTCCGCAGTACAACCAGCTAGTCAGTTATTCCACACTTTGTAGATGTGCATTTGATTTTTCCTTTCTATGTGAAATAGTTCGTTCTTATCTTTAATGAATTCCAAAGGGTTAGCCGTGTTAGTCTAGTTCAGCAAAACAAGCAAGGAGTCCTGTGGCACTTTTAAAGACCCACCAATTTATTTATCACGAGCTTTCATTAGATGATTTGAAGTGGCATTTTTCTCCCTTAAAAGCTCATGTGATAAGTAAATTTCTTAGTCTTTAAGCCCATGTCTACACTTAAGAACACTAGTTTGAACTAATTTAGTTCAAACTAATTAGTTTGAACTAATTTTGATTAATTCGAACTAACTTAGTTCGAACTAGCATGTCCCCACCAGAAAGCTAAATCGAACTAGCATGCCCATGCACAGGACTTGCTAGGGTCACTTAGGAGGGGGGGCACCAGGGGAAGTGTGGCAACGTGTCACCCGAGAAAGGCCATTCCCCCAGCCAATCCCATAAAAAGAGGAAGTGACCTCAACCCTCTGCCCATTGTGGCTGGCAAGAGGCAGAGCAAGGAGGTCATGAACCACACTCAGTTCATGCAACTTGCCTGAGAGGTGCCCAGTACCTGCTCTACACTGTGCAGTGTTCTCATAGCCTGAAGCATGCTCTTCATGGACCCAAACAGTGTGAAGGCAGACAGCAGCACCACTACCATGTTAGCGCTGCCAGCTGCCACACTCACCATGCTGTCCTCTGTGCCCCATCACTTCTGGGCGTGTGAAACAAACAGCGACTGGTGGAAGCACATTTTCCTCAGCGCCTGGGATGATGACTGGTGGCTGCAAAACTTCAGGATGAACAAGCAGACCTCCCTGAAGCTGGTCCATGAGCTCACCCTAGTTCTGCAGTGCAGGGACACCCGACTCAGACCTGCCCTGTCTGTGTAAAAGAGAGTGGCCATCACAGTATGGAAGATGGTAACCCCCAAGTCCTACTGCTCTGATGCTCACTGCTTCAGCAGCAGGAAGGCCACCATGGGGATTGCCCTCCTGCAGGTCAGCAAGGCCATCAACCAGGTCCTGCTAGTCTGCCTTGTTACCCTGGGCAACCTGCAGGACCACCATCAATAGCCTCACCACACTTGGATTCCCCAACTGTACAGGCATCTTGGATGCCACACACATCCCCATCTTACCCCGAAAACACCGACCCAGGGAGTCTCTAGGTGATGTCTCCTGCACTGCCTGTATCACAGGCATGCCTGGCCCTGCCCGCATGGAGGGAGGGGGCGACACCTATGAACAGACATTCCAGATGTCTACCAAGATGTCCCCAGGACTGGGTCTTCCTCAGTTGGGGGGGCCTTCTCCTGCTCCTGCTCTGCCTCCAGGGTGGCCAGTCCCTCTGGTTGTCTCTGGGCTGACTGCAGGGGCAGCTGGTGATGGGCTGCCCTCTTGCTGGCTGGGACTGGCCATCTCCAGAACATACTCATCTGCCGAGTCCTCCTCCTGGTGTTCAGCCATGGAGGAGGGCTTGGCAGAGTCAGCATTCCCAGCTGGGAGACTGGTACTTTCCCCGCCCAGGAAGGTGTGCAGCTCCTTGAAACAGGGGCAGTTGGTGGCATGAGCTGCCCCCTGGTGCCGCCTCGCCTCCCAGACCCTGGAGTAGCCCTGCCAAGGTGCTTGATCTTGTTGTGGACCTGCTCTCCGGTCCACCTGTGGCCCTTGGCAGCCAAAGCCGCAGAGATCTCTGCATAGATCTCCTGGTTGCGTGGGCTGTCCTGCAAGTGGGAGAGGATCTCCTGATCCCCTCAAATGCTGAGGAGGCTGAGGACCTCCTCACACGTCCAGCATGGAGCCCTGCAACAGCCCTGGTTCTTGCTGCTGGAGTCTGTAATGGCAGCAGGAGATGCTGCCATCAGGCTGTTCCAGCAGGGTGTGCCGGTGACGGTTGGGAGTGGTGGTAGCCAGGACAGGCACTTCCTTCCTGGTGTCGTGCACTCTGGGAGGAAGAAGGTCAAACCGTGTTTAGTTCAAACTAATGGTTAATTCGAACACACAGCTCCAGTGGGTTAGTTTGAACTAAGTTCAAACTAAACATTAGTTTGAACTAAAGGGCAGGTTTTACTAGTTCAAACTAAGCTTTCCTTTTCCAAACTAATGAAATCCTAGTGTGGATGGGGACTAATTTAGTTCATAGTAATGCTCCTTAATGGGAACTAAATTGCAAGTGTAGGCATAACCTAAAAGCACCACAGGACTCCTTGCTTATCTTTAATGAAGTTCAGCTTGTTGAATTCAGATCAATTCTTTAATTTATCAAGGTTATTTTAAAATCTCAATCTGTCTTCCAAAGTGCTTGTAACTTCTCCCAGTCTGGTGTCGTCTGCAAATTTTATAAGCGTACTCTCCACTCAATAATTCAAGTTGTTAATGAAAATACAAATTAGTACTGGAACAAGGACTGTCTCCTGTGGAACTCAGTGAGATATGCCTTCCCATTTTGACAGCAAACCATTCATTCTTTGAGTATAGTCTTTCAATCAGTTGTGGACTCACCTTATAGAAATTTGATCTAGGACACATTTCCCTAATTTGCTCATGATGTCTTGCTGATGTCAATAAGAGCTTGTAGTCTATTTCTATTTTAAAATCCAAGCTAAAAAGATAAATACTGAGCAGTTTACAGGCCCAAGGCTAGAGCTTCCTTTTCTACTTCAGGTACTGAGCTCAGTACACTGTGCAACTTCTTGTTATGAGTGCAATCGGTCTCTGGTCTTCTTGTGGCTGCTTTTGTGTGAGCGCTGATCCTAAACCATATGAAGATACATCCACTGCTACTTTTGTTGAACAGTTAACTGAGTATTGTACCAAAACAGCAGGGGTATGTCCAGCAGGGGTATGAAATAACACTGGTTATTTCAAAATAAAAAAGATTAGGTCCACACGATGTTTTCTTATTTCAAAATGACGGGCTCTGAGGAGGCTGAGGACCTCCTCACATGTCCAGCATGGAGCCCTGCAACAGCCCTGGCTCTTGCTGCTGGAGTCCATAATGGCAGCAAGAGATGCTGCCATCAGGCTGTTCCAGCAGGGTGTGCTTGTGACGGTTGGGAGCGGTGGTGGCCAGGACAGGCATTAACCCCATTCACTTTGAAACAGCTGTTATTTCAAAATGGTTATTTCGAAATAACGCTGTTTGGGCATGTTGTTTCAAAACAACACCATTGTTTCGAAACAACTGTTTCAAAACAACATGTCCAAATGGCCTTACTTCGAAATAACCATTTCGAAATAAGAGCCGTTTTGACAGCAGGCTTTCCCTTAATTCAAATGAACTTATTTCGAAATAAGGACTTTATTTCAAAATAAGTCATTTTGAAATAACTTATTTCGAAATAACCATGTATGTGTGGCCATAGCCCAGGAGATGTCAGTAGTTCTTTAAGTTTATTAGTATTATTAACTTATTTTATTTTATTACATGCATTTTGTTGCATGATCCCCCAGATCAATATGATTAAGAAGATGATTTAACAGTTTTGTTATATCAGCTAAATTTCATAAGACCATCCTAAAATGATTCATCATGCCCAGGAATCCTCTCACACCAGAAATATCTGGGAGTTTGGGAAAGACAAGTAATGTCTGAATCTGAATTCCCTTCCCTGCTTGCTAATTATGCAATGTCACCTATATATTTCATCTGCTCCTGTCCAAATTGACATTTCTCAGTCAGAGGAAGGCCAGTTTGCAGGAAACCCCTTGAAACTGCATAGAGTCGCTCCTCATGTTCACTTTTATCTCTGCTGTATACTAACACATTCTCTGCATGACACAGGATGCTAGGCTGACATGATGTGAGAGATTCTTTTTTGGAAATGTTCTGGTGCTGAAGATATGCTGAATGGATGATCACTGAAACAGCATCTTCCAAATGGAGTAATGAATGTTGTTACAGTCATAGATTCTTTAGCAAGGCGGGTTAGTCAGAAGCTTGATCTAGCATCGAACCTTGAGATCACTTTGGTCCTTGTCACTTGAGCTAATGTCTGATTAAAGGCACCTGCAGGAAACGTGTGTCTTTACATACTTTTATTAAGTTGAGTAAGTTCAACACAAATGTAGATTTTGCCCTGAACTTCAGTAATACAACCATTCCTATACACCAGTCAGTGAGTTCTCCTATCTGGGAGATAATCCCCATATCTTCCATTCTCTTTAATTCTTCTTTGTCTTCCCCCAGCCAAGGTATAGGGCTTCGGCATGAGTCTGTGAGAGCACACAGTTGGATTTTGTACTCTCCTGACAGCTTTCCTAGCCCTGCAAAGACATGTAGATACATCTCCAGTGTAATTGCCTTTTGCCATTAATGCATTCCTATTTCTCTACCAAGTGTAGTTTTTCTATTGCTGGCAACCCTAGTAGGGAATTCATTAGTCCTTGTAGTACAGGTTAGAAAGACAAGATGGGTCAGGTAATATCTTTTATTGGACCTACTTCTGTCACTGAGAGAGACATGCTTTTGAGCTTATTCAGAGCTCTTCTCCAGGTCTTGGAAAATGCTCAGCGTCACAGATAAATACAAGGGATGGGGTGACACTGGAACCCAGATGGGGTATCATCAAACAAATACAGCCCATACTTGTTGGGGGCCTGAAAGAAATCTTTCCTGAACCTTCTCTTCTGCCCTTCAAACAATCCCTCCAATCTGTTCTTCAGAAGCAAGCTCCCCACAGGCCAGGACCCACCAACTCATAACAGCACCAGACCTTCCAGAATCACAGATTCATAGATTTTAAGGTCAGAAGGAACAAATATGCTCCAATATGCGCCTCCATCTTATTCTGTATGAACTTCTCCTAGCCATTTGGCTAAGGGCCATAGTATTAGTATAACGTAAGGTTCCTCCCATATCCTGGGGCTATAATGTGACCTGTCCTGGGAGAAGTTTCAGTGAGCTAATAGAGCATTTCTGCAAATCGTTTCCACTCCTCTGACATAGGAGTGTAGGGCAGTGGTTTTCAACCAGTGTCCTATAGCACACTGGTGTGTTTTGAGACCTCTTCAAGTGTGTTGTGAAATTTTGAACAAAGGTAATGAAAATCAATGTAGAACAAACATTGTTTCAACTTAAACAATATTCTATCCAACCAAAATTACAACTCATAAAACTTGTGAAAATTAATCATGAAATTAAAAGCGAGGTATCGGTCTTTTGATTCTAAAATGTGAACATTGTAAGTGAAGGTGGCAAAAGGGTAAAATTGAAATGATGTGTATTTTTTTCTGGTGGATTTGACATTAATGTATTTCATCCTTCTTTAGCTTATTGTATGCACTATGTTGCAAACCTCTCTAGTAAAACTGGAATAATAGTAAATGTAAGTAAATATGATGTTTATGAGCAGTCCATTCAGCTGAAAAAAGTGGGTGTGCTATGAAATTGTTCGTCTCATTGAAGTGCGCCGTGTTACTGAAAAGGCTGGGACCCACTGGTCTGGGGGACTGATAGAGGGAGTGTGGTGCAACATACAGGGCCCTGGTTGCAGGCTCTGGAGACCTGCAGTCTGCTCCTGACCCTGCCATTGTGTGAGGTGGGCCAGTCACTGCCCCTTCCTGTGCCTCTGCTTCCCTTCACATGCTCAGTGCGTCATGGTTGGTTTGACTGTGAGGCACAGGTTCTCAAGGAGATTTTGAGGCCTAACACCTATTGAAATGAATGGGAAGGTCAGGACTGAGTTGTCTGTAGCAACAACTGTCTTTTACAGGTGTATGTAGAACACCTAGTGGCTCTTTTCATACTACTGGAATATAACTAATAAAAAAGAATATTACAGTATAACAATTGTAACAGAATACATGGATGACACATAGTCATTCACTCTGTGAAGGGCCTTCCTCTGGCTAGGGCTACCAGTTATCAGGCAAAAGGAAGTCATGTCCTCCTTTTTACCTTCACGTCCTCTGTCTGGCAGGCATTTTAAAAATACATGATTGTGTTTGGCTTTTTACTTACAGGGGTTAAAATATGCTGGAATGCCCCAGAACACCCTATTTTTAGGGGGAAGTGTTGCAGGACCCCCTAGAAACAGAAGAATATTACATTAATGCTACATTTTCTCCATGTGTCCTCCAATGCCCTCCTTCTCGTACTGCCCTGTCCTCTCCATGCTTTGGTATCCAGTAACCTTACCTCTGGCAAACTATACCTGGCACAGAGCACAGTGATACTGACAAACTAATCCCATGCTGTTCTGTAACTCTAAATCTCGTGCCCACTTGGCACTGCTTCCCACAGCATAGATCTTGGCATGTACAACCCTGCAGCCTTCAAAGTCCACGCCTCCAACTTGCATGACTTAGCATCTGCAAAGCTATTTCATTTTCCTCCTTCAGATCCCTTCTTAAAACTTCACTTTCAGTGATGCATACAGAAAACAGGACAATGGTTAAGTTGCTAAGGTGCTGAGTCCACCATCTGTCAGTAGTCTTCCATTGTTTCCCTGTACTTCCACAATAGTCTCTTGTCTTATCATGGGAGGATCCCACTGCCATATGGAGAAATCAGACAAGAAGTGGGGAGGTAGATTAGTCAGCTAGCTGCCCAAGCGTGCTCATGTATTTATTAGAGTTTGACTTGCTCTGCCCTCAGAGAAGCCGGCGGTAGAGTCAGGGAAAGCAAGAGTGACTCAGTGTTCTGTATTGACTCATCCTGGCAAAGGGCTAATGCTCAGCTAGTCACGTAATGTCAGATTAGCACTTTCGTTGCCATTGGATGCCTTCTCACTGGCCTGAAAATACTGACATGCAACTGGCAGTGTTCACACGTGCCAACATTTTGAATATTAACCCCTCAAAGATGCTTTAACAAATCACTGTTTATTGTAGGTCCTACAGACCGACAACAAGGGAGCCAATTAACTGGGGAAGAAAAGGTTTGATAAACACAAGAGCATCCTTGAAGAATCACACTGGGCCTAAGAGCTGGTGAATCTAGGGCTGAAAATATGCACTGGTGCAGGGGTTCTCACATTTTCTCAGGGAGCCCCTTTGAAAATATTTGAGGCTGTGATTCCCCCCTCCAACGCCATGCTACCCACACCCCAATGCCATAGCACCCTTAATTCTGCACTGTTGCCAGAGGCAACACTGCCTTTGACTCACCCAAGCAGCAGCTGCTGCAGGTCTCCAGCCCCCCCGTATCTGCAGGACTCTGGCTGTCATGAAGTGGACAGCTACAGCTGCAGCCATAGCATGCATTGGGGCTGCCAGCTCATAAACACCCATAATAATCTTGTGGCTCCTCGATGGGTCAGGACTCCCCATTTGAGAACCCCTGCAGTAGTGTTTTGGAAGAACGATGATTATAACAGAGTGGGTTGTTCCCTTTAAGGAGGAATTGGGGACCAGGCCCAAACACAACCCCTGTTCCAGGTCATAATCCTTTTATGTTTCCAGATGATCACCTAGGGAACGGCAGAGGCAGATTCTGGGACAGAGTAAGTGTTCCAAGCCTAATACTTCTCATCTGGGGAAAACCTATGTTACTGTTTCTTTAAAGGCCCGGGACCAGGAGCCTTGTAGTGCAGGGTGGGGCAAGGCTCCCCTTTCCCTCAGGCAACCAGGACAAAGTGTGAGAAACAGTGGGTTACTTACCAGTAACTGTCCTTCTTTGAGATGGGCTGCTCAGATTCATTCAGTAATAGGTGTCTCCGTGCCAGAGCGCCCAATTGGTCAGAACTTTTTGCCCTAGCCTGTCAGAAGAGGGCAGGCGGCCACCTCCCCCTGCACCACCCCATGGCTATATATGTTGCCACTGCCCATTGAACATCTACCCATGCTCTGCTGAAGGTGGAAGAGCCAACTCCACCCGCCCTCCATCAGCATGGCTTGCAGTCACCTATCACTGACTGTATCCGAGCAGCACTCAGAGAAGAATGGTGGTTTACTTACTAGTAACCGTCCTTCTTTGAGATAGGCTGCTTGGATTCATTCAGAACCCTCCCCTCATCCCTGCATTTGGAGTTGGCAACTCCTAGGAACTGGGGAGGGGCCAGGAAGGGCTGTCTGTCAGCTCATAGGGAGGGTCCCAAGTCAGTGGGCACTCTGCGACAGGGGTTTTGGAGATGGCGATTGGCAACCAGTCTGGCTGGTTATAATCAGTACCACTGATTAGCAGGTTGGGATCCCTCCCTGGAGTTGTGGGGGAGGGGCTTTGACGGGAAGGTACCCCAACTGGATTTTGAACTGAAGTTGTGGTGGTGAGGATTAAGTCCTCACCAGCAGTCGTAGACGGGTTGGGGAGGGGGTTTTCTACCGGGCTTTATGGGGGTCACAAGCGGTACCCAAGATGGCAGAGGCCTCTGGTGGGAAGAGGGCATCGCCCCCGAATGGCAGATCAAGGGCCACCTGTTGGGACGCTGGGGACACTCTAGCTTCCCATAGCCATGCTGCACTGTGCAAGGTTACAGCAGAGGCCATAGTGTGGGCCATCGCATCCACCATGTCCCAGGCCAACAGGTGGAGGTCCTGGGAGGCTATTTTACCCTCCTCAAGGAAGGCATCGTACTCTTCCCTTGCCTCCTGTGGGAGTAGATGTCTAAATGTATTTATCAACTCCCAAACTTCCAGCATGTATCTGCCCACCAGGGCCTAATTATTTGCAACACATAGCTGGAAAGCCAAGGAGGAGTATACCTTCCGGCTCAGTAAGTCTAACTCCTTTGCATCCCTCTATGTTGGGTGGGGGTCGTGAGGAGCCTGCCTCGGCCCTAAAGCTGTCTCTACCTCCGCTTGAGGTGGGACTGGGTGATGGATGAGTGAGGGGAACTTTGACCCCAGAACTCGGTATTTGAGGCCCACCATTTCTGAAACCAGGGAGAAGGAGCCCAGGTTCTGCCAGTGGGACAAGTCTAGGTCCCAAACGCTGGGATGGAGGGGAAACCGTGACTGGTTCCACCTAAGAGAACACTAGACCAAATAAGGTGCCTGTGGACCCTTCAGAGGACTGGACCTCCATTCCCATGTGGGCTGAGACACAGCACAGGAGGTCAAAATGCGCCAATAGATCCCCCATGTAAGAACATGGCACTGGGTTTAGAGCCCTGACCGGTGTCGAGTGGGATGGTACTGATGAGGGCGCGGTCGTCTCCTGTGGGGAACATTCATGGAGACTGTACCAAAAGGGCATCAGAGCTGAAGGTCGGTGCCGGGGCCGCTTGGAGCCCTTTGAAACCCCTTCCCCTGGGCTGGGAGGCAGAGAAGTGTCTCGGGACCCTCGGGATGGTGCCGGGGACAGCAGGGTGATATGGCACCGAGGAGATGGCTTAATGGTACCAGGACTCAAGGGGATAGTGGGCTCCGGTGTCGGGGAGCCCGGCCCCGACAGCAGAGAAGGCGTACGGTGCTGGTTACACTGCACCCAGACCTTCAAAATGAAGACTGGTTTTTCCCTTTCTGGCGAGCACCGGACAGGAAGGTGTAAGCAGTAAGAGGAGTGCCCTTGCTGCCTCAACTGCCTCCAGGGTTGTCGGGCTCTGCACCAACCCTGTCTGGTCTTGTGAGGAGCCCCATGTCAGAGACGGGGAGTGGTGTCGATGCCATGGTACCAATATTGGTACCGAGCTGGTCCTGCATCCTCTATCAGCACAGTCCCGGGGAGGCTCTGGTGCCGAGCTGGCACACAGTGCTGCAGGAGACCCTGAGGCCTCGGGGGAAGAGTGCCAAGCCTGTTTGGAGGCCAGGGCATGGTGCCTTTGCTCCCTGTCCTTGATTGTTCTTGGTTTAAAGGACAGGCAGATGGAGCAGGTGGTGACCGTAGGGCTTTTGCCCAGGCACCGGAGGCACTTCTCGTGGGGATCATTTCGTGGGAAGTCTTTCCACATTCAGCACAGGGTTTGAACCCCTGCATGGTGGATGGCGTAGGAGCACAATGTTGATGTTCCGGCTCGAGAGGGGAAAGCTTGCTTGATGGAACTAGGTCCATAAATAGGTGCTCCCAATCAAGTGAAAGCTTCATAAAGTAGAACAAAAGAACAGGCTGCTTCCGAAGTGCAAGGAGTGGGCAGCTCCACAACCCATGCTAAGGGAGGAAGAAATGAAACTGGGGAGGGGGCCTGGCGGCAGGCACATATATAGCCACAGGTGGCGCGGGGGTTGGTGGCTGCCTGCCCTCTTCTGACAGGCTGGGGCAAAAAGTTCCGACCAATTGGGCACTCTGGCCTAGAGACACCTATTACTGAATGTATCCAAGCAGTGCTTGAAGAAGAAGAGGTCAATCTCTTCCTTTGTAAGGAGGAACCACTAGCAGTGGAAGGGCTATTTATTCACTGACCTCTCCCAAGCCCAGGGAAAAGGGAGCAGAGGTAGTATGCCCTGATACTACTATCTGAACCTGGGTAGTGGGCAGGTGCAAGCCCACCCACTGCTAAAAACACCTCCATCAGCCCAAGGGAGGAGTCACTTGTCCAGGGTTCAACTAATTACAGGGGACAAATGATTTTAAAAAAAACACTAGGAATGGGCAGGGGGCTCAAAGGTACAGAAGAAGGGAACTGGAAGGGGACATCCAGAAGAAAACCCTGGACAGTGCCCACTGTTTCTGGAAGGTGCGGTTGCTGCTCAGAGGAACTCTGCCTGGATGCATAAACGAACTAAGTAATGGAAATAGCCCTACAGTTGCAGGATACTCCTTCAGCCAACCTCCCCTGCCTGGTGCTATAAATGGTGATTTTGGCTAGGGCCAGGAGAAGGTTGTGGAGGAGCAGCGTTTAAGGAAAGCCAGAATGCCCCAGGACACCATTCTGGGGCCCACTGTTTTTAGGGGCTTAGTATTCCGGGACCCCTAAAAATAGAACATGGAGCCAGAATGCTGCATTCTGGAGCCCACCATTTAAAAATAGCAGGCCCCAGATGGCAGCGTTCCAGTTCTACGCTCTTTTTTTAGGAGGCTGAATGCTGGGCCCCTAAAAATAGCAGGCCCTGGAATGGCATTCCGCCGTGTTCCAGCAGGCAGGGAGAGGGGTAGGGGCCAGGGAGGCTGCTGGGGGGCTCAAGCCCTGCCCCAAACCACTCCCCTTCCACACTCCACCCCCAACCTGGGGCCTGCTGCCTCCACCACAGCCATGCCACTGCCTGGACCTGAAGCCTAACCCTCCCCCCCCCCACCAGCTGCACCACCACCAGTGAGTGTAGGGGCGACCCAGCTTGCGCTGGGGGCATATTGGGTGCAAAAAGTGGGGTGCTGGCATGGGGGGAGGAGCCTGGGGTCTGGGGGGCCCACTGGTGTGGGGGTGCCACCTGTGTGGGAGGGGGTGCTGCTGGTGCAGGAGTGTTCCTGGGCCCCCCAAATTATACTTTAACCCCTGCAGAGGAGGTCCCATGACGCTTTGGATGGGGTGCGCATAAACAAACAAACGTCCCTCACACTGCAAATGGGACAAGTGCTGGGGTGAACCATGCCAGGCACACACCCATGGTCACGGCTTCATTCAGGAGTCACCTACTGATGTCCCCAGTGGGCCATGGAGCCAGGGTGGAATAGAGGCTGGCCCACCATGGATCCTCACCCTCCAAAGGTGGTGTGAGGTCCTGCCATCTGGTGTCAGTATGGGACACAGGGGCAAGGAAATGAATGGTACACAGCATGAGCATATAGAGGTGGTCTTTGTGTGCAATTCTAAAGTTGACAAGCTGCAGGTCTAGCAGCCAGCTTGATGTGTGGGAACATGGTGACCAGGTGGGCTTGCAGGGCTGGGGCCCAACCAAAATATCCGAAGGGCTGGTACTGAGAGACGGGCAAGGAATGCCTTCTTGTAGGACTCTCTCAAGGTAAACCTGAGTAGCAAGAGAAGAAGCTACCTTCATTTCCTGGAGCAGGTGCTGGGGGGGGGGGGGGTTTGAAGGGTGCAGGGCCCCATGTGCTGCACCAGTGCCTGCGGATTCACCCTGTCCCCCTGGGCATAGTCCAGGATGTCTCTGACCCTGGGGATGCCTGCTAGGACCAATGTCTACTGCACCAAGGGGCCTCTGCCACCTGCACACAAAAATGAAGGTAATGTAGCAAGGGTTCCACGAGAAGATCCTCCTCCTCAGTGTCATGGCTGAAATGAACCAGGAGGCTGCAATGAGCTTCCAGTTCCAGGTCCAGAGTAAGTCCTGGTAGAAGGCCAGCAGCTCGGAGTGGTCTCATGGAAGAGCGCTCAGATGGAAGTAAAAGGTACTGATTGTATCAGAGCTCTCAGGAGTGGTGGAAGAAGCAGGGCATCAGATGGCTCTATGCTGGACTACCTGCATTGTAAAAGATGACCCAGTTTTTGAGAGTAGCTCTACACAGAAATAAAACATGTGTAGCTGGTCCATGTGAGCTGACCCAGGCACACGGGCAAAAGTGCTGCTGGCCTGGGAAAAGACCTGGGGCTCCGCACGCTGCGGCTCAACCCTGTAAGCACACCGCCACCATGGGTGGCCCGGTGGCAGATCTGGGGCTCGGGCACTGGGACTCAGGGCTTGAGCCCCGGAAAGGTTGAGGCTGCAAGACTATAAAATTGTCGTGTAGACACTGTTCAGGCTCACCGGTCCTCTCTACTGCTGGGAAGGGTGGCTATTTGGAAGCCTATTAAATTACTGGAGAAATATCCATTCATGCTTAGGTGGAAAAAGCAAAATAATACCAATATCATCTGAACCAGTTCCAGGTGGGTAGCTGTGTTAGTCTAGTTTGGCAAAACAAACAAGGAGTCTTGTGGCACTTTTACACACTAAAAAATTTATCACATGAGCTTTCATGGGAGAAAATCCCACTTCAACAGATTCTTGAAAATGGAGAACAAGAAAGGCGTCTAGTGGCACTTTTAAAGACTAATGAATTTATTTATCACATCTTAGTCTTTAAAAGTGTCATGAGACTCCTTGTTTGTTTTGCTGAACTAGGGTGACATGGCTACCCCTTTGGAATTTGAAAATGGAAATTTCTGTCTGACAAAGTGGGATTTTACCCATGAAAGTTCATGTGATAAATAAATTTGTTAGTCTTTAAAAGCACCACCAGATTCCTTGTTTTATCGTCTGAACCAGGTGATGTCAGTTCTGTCCAGCAAATGTGTGCAATGAGATGCATGAACATCCACATTCCCACTGCACAGAATATGGTGCAGCCAGTCTGTGTATTGCTCCACTTCACACAGAAATATTCAGGAAGCAACTCTGGGCCTCTCCTCCTTGCATGTATATTACAGTGATTTGCATGACAGACACTTTCCCTCTTTGTCTCTGGTGCCTTTATTTCCTTCTGATGACTCACAGTGCTCCATGAAAACTGGATGGTCCCAAGCCTCTGGGGATTGTGCAAAGCATTCAAAGGAGGAGTGCAGAGGCTGTTGCAGCTGTTCAGACAGGACTGTCTCTGGCTTGCAAAAGAGAGGGATGCTGGCTGGGCAGTAGCATTAGTCTGTAGTGCTGACACAGCAGCAGTCAAACCCAAAGGCAAGGTCTGCTGAACAGTCCCTCTGCAATACTTGCAAATTATGCCCCACATGATCTGTTCTCAGCTCCTTCTCTGTTATACTGTCTCCCTGTTTAGGCTCATGCACTTATATGTAGGATGCCTGGGTTCTAGTCCAGGCTTTGATTCTGACTTGCTGAATGACTTTAAGCCAGTTACTTCCCCCCTCTGTCTCATTTTCCCCACCCACCCACTGGAATGAATCATAGTGAGCCGCCCTGGAGGAGCACTGGTCAGTGCAGTGCTTGGAATCTGGGAATATTTAAGCAGCAGTATGGAAGCGGAAGGCTTCAGTTTTACCTAGATACCATTTGCAATACCAGCTTCACCTCCTTCCAGTGGCGTCACTAGCATTGGGCACGCCGGGGCACATGCCCCAGGTCCCAATGCTGGTGCCCCGGATCTCCGGCCCAATCAGGCCGGGGATCCGGGGCCCGATTCCCAGCCAGCTGTGGTAGTGGCGCCATCCCCGGCCGGGGATCTGGGCCTGGCTGGCCGTCCAGCAGGCCCCACCCCTGGCCAGGGATAGGGCCAGGGGGAGGCCATGCCACCGCGAGCAGCTTGGCCGCGGAGCGGCCAGAAGCAGCTGCTGGAAGTCAGGCTCGCACCCGCAGTGGCAGGCAGCCAGGCCCCTGATTCCCGGCTGGGGATGGGGCTGCCACGGCCACCAGCAGCCAGGCCCCGGATCCCCAGCGGGTGATCCGGGGCCCGGCTGGCTGCCCGCGGCCACGGCGGCCCCGGCCACGGCTGGGGATCTGGGGCCCAACCGGCCGGCCGCCCATGGCGACAGCAATCCCATCCCCTGCTGGGGATCCAGGGCCCCGTCCCCAGCAGGGGATCGGGGGCCTGGCCTCCTGCTGCCGCTTCTGGCAGTGCCACGCTGTGGCCTAGCCGCTTGCAGCTGCGTGGCCTCCCCCTGGCCCTATCCCTGGCTAGGGGGCGGGGCCTCTCCACAGGGGGCAGGGCTTGTCCCTGGGGGCGGGGCTGGGCCCGTGCCCTGGGTCCATTGCCCTCCCCCGCGACACCTCTGCCTCCTTCTCAGCCAGGATGGCTCCTCTATGGATTCTGCTTGGGATTCTGGAGCCTAAACAGGACCAAATTTGTTGAACTCAATGGAGTTTCATGGGTGATGAATTTGGCCTACAATGTCCATTAAACAATAGTTCAACACGTCTTGCTTCAAGGAGACCTTCACTTTTGGATGCATCCGAATTCATAAATGGGGCCATTGTGATCCTGTAATCTTACCAACTGTGTAATATAGACCAGAGACTTTCACCCAATAATTCTTATCTCTTACTCAGAACTTCTGGTTGAGTTAGAATATACTTGATGTATTAAAACATAATAGTAATAAACACTCTTTAGAAATATAATTTAAAGTCTTGAGGTGCAAGAGAATCCACTTATACCCTAGATGAACTGTTCTAATGGTTAATTATAGAAGATTATGATTGGAAGGGACTTCAGGAGGTCACCTAGTCCAGCTCCCTGCTCAAAGCAGGACCAATGCCAACTAACCATCCCAGCCAGGGCTTTGTCAAGCTGCACCTTAAACACACTCATGGTTAAAAATTTGCTGTTTATTTCCACTCTGAAGTTGTCTAGACATCACCTGAAGCCACTGGATCTTGTTCTGCTTTTATCTACCAAGTTGAAGAGCCCTCTATAATGCCTGTCTTCAAAACCATCCCTTTTAATCATGAACCATAACGAGGCTGTTTGAGTCCATCCAAACCCAGGATTTATACTTAAGCAGTGGCTGTAGTAGAACAAATGTTTTGTTTGTGTTAATGATCTCACATACAGCTACAGGTTGTTAATCCCAAAGCGCTCTAAAACTGTCCTGGGCCTGGGTGATTATTGTATTTAAAGCATATAAAATCATGCCCACACCTAAGATTTATGAGAGATGCAGTTCCAACTAAATTAATGGGTTCTCCAGCAATCATATTGATTGTTTCATTCTTCCCTCCCCTCCTCCTGCCTGCAAATTTCATCCCAGATATTAACTAGATAAGTTGTTGCCCTGTGTATTAATATTCTATTTGTAAGTGTTTATAAACACTTGTATCTTTTAATAAATGGTGATTCCATTATCATGGCATTCAATAGGACAATAGGCTGTTTATCACTAATACTGGTCAAAAAAATTGAATTCCTAGCCTATGGGAAATTCAGAATGTGAAGGGGTATATGGTAAAGGGGTTAACTGGAGCTACTTAGTTAAGGCATTTGGTTACACCTGGAAACTGAGCCAGGCTGAACTGAAGATGAAGGCTAACAGGGGAAGGGAGAAAGCACCAAAAAAAAAAAAAAAGATGTTGCAGAGGGAGAGCAGAAGAACAGCCTAGTTCCTTTCTAGTTGCTAGAGAGCGAAGAAAAAGCTTACAGAGAGGCAGATGTACAATAAGCCCAGGGAGATATTCCTCTGTATGTGAGCAGGAGGAAAACACTGAAGAGCTTGGGACAAGATGAAGAACTGCAGGGGAGTGAGCTATGACAGGGGAAGAACTGTGTTTCTGTGTGTTGAGTTTATTAGACTCTTGTCAGCTGCTGTAGGGGTTGGTTAGACTAAGCATGACCTAGCTGGAGGGCTAAGGCATGAGGTGAGGCAAACCACTTCTGGACTAGTGTGACTGTCAGCAGGGGACACTAGAGAAGGAGAGCTGATAAGCCATGCCCAGGCTGAGGGGGGCCTTCCAATGGTAACTACACTCTTCTAGACTGACATTTTATCATCAGTTTTTTAGCCACAATTGGACTGAAATGTCAAAATATAAAAACCTTTTCACAGAACAAATATAGAAAAAGTTTTGGTTTGAGTCAGGCAGACTTCCTGAATTTTCAACTTCCTGAATTGCTGTTATACCTCACGAGAGTTGTAGTTTGGGTACTTTGTGTGTCTGCATTCTCTCCCATGAGTTGGACTCCTTGGCTGGACTATATCTCCCATGATAAACTGTGATTCTCTGCTGTAGTGCATTTTGGGAGATGTTGTCAAATTAGGGAGTACAGCCCATAAAAGCGAATGAGGCCATGAGGCAACTGAACTAAACTTCCCACAAGGCTCAGACAGATGCATAGATTACTATTGAACTGACCTGAAACAAAATACCTTATTTCAATTTTCTTGATCGAAAACCATCTGGCAAAACTGATATTTCCCTGTGTAATTTTTTCCCCTCTTCCTTCTTCTTTCCTTTGAAACAAGATTTCGATAGAAAATTCCCAACCCAGATCTACTATAACTATAGTTATTACCATCTATAACATCTTTTAGTGATGTGCTCATAACCATCGGTAGTGCATCTTCACGTCTATGACCATAATGTATACCAACCATTTATCAAGTGAACTCTTAATATGCAGTGTTACCAAATAAGTAAGAGCCACGTGCCTTCTATTTTTTAATCTTAATTGAGAGGGTTTGCTGTTGAACAGTGGACTGAGCAGTTCCGAGTATATGGATGTCAACTTAGAGAAAAATAGCAGCGCTTTGTACTCCTGCAGTAGTTGGGCCACTTTGCCAACATTTAAAGACTAACAAATTTATTTATTGCATGAATTTTTGTGGGAGAAAATCAAAGTCGGATTTTCTTCCACGAAAGCTCACGAGATTCATACATTTGTTAGTCTTTAAAGTGCCACCGGACTCTTTGTTTGTTTTGCTGGACTGGACTAACACTGCTACCCTTTTGGAATTTTACAAACATTAAGTATGGCTTGTCTAGAGTTACAAAAGAAGTCGTAGGCAGAATCAGGAATAGAACCCAGGAGTCCTTGTTTCCAGGCCTTCTGCTCAAATCACTAAACACTCACTTCCTTTTAATAAACTAGAGGATTATGATTACAATTTCAGAGGCTTACTTACAGGCATCATAAACATTGAGTCTTCTGAATTCCTGTTGCTAAAGAAACATTCCACTGGCCAAGTTGAAGAATTTGGGTTTTTGACTTGCACAATAATATTGCTCAATGCTGAGACAAGTCTGTGTTTGAGGAGGAAAAAGCTGATTGGTGTCTTCAGGCACAGCTCTGTGGGTTGTTTTTAAAGCCAAAATGGAATCTGGTGTATGTGAAAACCTGTTTGTAAATGGCAGTGTTGATGCATTTGAAGTCATGGGAGTGGTAGCAAGCTGAAGGTCATGCAATGCACAGGCTGTATGGTAGTAGAAGAGAGACGCAGGTAACTCAGATACATTAATTAAGAGAGTGACAGTTGTTGGTATACCAACTTGCTATTGTTGGTTTTGCTAAATAAATAATATTACTTCAGCCTCTGCAACATTTCTCTAAAGGAATATGGCAGGTACCAAGGTATCATTAGTCATCTAAGGGAACTAGCAGGTTTGGAAGAGTAGCCAGGGTGTTCAATAGCCGGTGGTTGCTACTGTGATGCTGTATGATTGGTTGTGACCATTTATGACTTATGTCACTGATACTGCCATTGTTATGGAATTGCAACATATCTTGTAAAACTTCTATCATAAGGTGTCAAAGGAAAAGTTATGATTTGCTTAAATCAGATTGTCCTCTTTAAACCCATGTAGCATCACTACATCTGAAGTTACGAATGCTTGCTCTGCAACTAATCTGTATCTCAAATCTGTTTGTTCCTGAGGCAACACCCACAAGGCAGTTTACATCTGTCTGCACAGCCCATTGAGAATGGATTATGGAAACTTTTAAGTTCTCCATCTTTAAAGCATCTGATGAAGTGGGATTCTCTTCCATGAAAGCTCATGCAATAAATAAATTTGTTAGTCTTTAAAAGTGCCACAGGACTCCTTGCTTGTTCTGCAGAACGAGACTAACATGGCAACGCCTTTGGAATACTGCAACTTGATGGCCCTTTAAGGACACAAACAAAGAATTTTGTGGCATTTTTAAAGACTAACAAATTTGTTTAAGGACATGTCAGTCTAACAATGGGCTGTAGAAGAAACTTATCCTGCACAGGAAGCTTCCCTGTGGACACCTCAGCAACTATATGAATAGTAGGGCTGCTCTGGGAGTCATCAAAGCATGTATGGACATGCGATATGCTCATGTGACCCTGGACTTCATCTTGAATCAGTAACTTTCCATGCAGCACCGGGGTTGCTGTGAGCTTTGTTTCAGCCAGTAAATTTCCAAGTACTAATGGCAAAGGCTATAAAAGATCCCTGAGACATCTCAAGACCTCTATCCTGCCTTGATTTTCTGGACTTACAACTAAAGGAGCATTTTGAACTATGGACAAAGGCCAGTCCCATCTTTTGGAAGCTATGAGAGAGACTTGACAAGGTTGCAGTTTATTCCATCACTGCTTTGATCCTGATCTATAAGCACTGGAAAGTTTTGTATGTATATGATCTATTAATCATGTGTACACTCTTCTTTTATTATTACACCTTCTGTTTATAGTTGCTGAAGGATTGGCCTTTGTGTCATTATTGGGTAAGACGAGTTATAGATTGACCTGACAAAATGGCTGATCTCTTGCAGTCAGAAGAACCATTTATTTGATTAAACTGGTTTTCAGTAACCACTCATTATAAAGTCTAGTGTCCAAGTGGTGAGACAAGGGCTGGGATGCCTAAGGAGGCTGCATTTTTAACAAGTGTGATGAGACAAAAGTTTGATCTTGTTACTTTTTGGTATAATCTAATGAGAAAATAGCCACCAGTTTGGACTGAATCTGCCCTGTTTCTCAGCAGTTTGTTCTGAATTTGGCATCCTCAGCTGTGGCCCATAGCAACAGCTTTAATGAACAACCATGTAAATAAAAAGACAAGCTTTCAAAAATATACTCAATACTTCATTCCAGACAAGTCCAGAGGTGTCTGACTTCTAGTTAACTCCAACAGAATCCTCTCTCTCTCGAGGTGCTGTTCTGCTGGCAAAGTGATTAGCATTGGAATATATCAGTGTTGCCTATGGATTAAAGACATTGTGAGAGCTGCCTGGGAGGGTGTGAGGGGATCAGCCAGTCCTCTATCAAAATCTGGGTGTAAGCAGGCCCCTCATATGGAGTTCAATGCCAGTCTGCCTCTCTGTGCTAACCTCAATGCTTTAACCTGGGTGCCTCTGAGTGCACTGTCCAATTTCCTTCAAGCCAGCACCTGGGGGAGGTCAGGATGAGCATGTGAGGGAGGGACTCTAGGTATCATCTCCCAAGTTCTCAAGAAGCGTCTCAGGCCTGCACACGGGTTTGGATAAATGCAGTGTGTGGGTGAAGAGAGGGATGAAGGCCTCTCTCACAAGGACAAGCTGGACTGGTTTCAGAGGCAGTGCACAGGGGAAAGCCCTCTAATTCATTCCCCTTGGTGAGGGTGCCTGACTCCCACCTGTGCCTCTGTCAATCTTCCCAAGGACTTGCCCCTTGTAAGAACACAGCCCTTGGGCCTAGGAAGGGCTGTCACACATCTGCCATCACCACCACTTCAGCGCAGCATGTGAGGTGGGAGCGAATGGAGAAAGACGGTGCCTGATGCCCTTCAATGATCACAGTTTGCTTGGCCACCAGGGCTGCCTAGACAATGGAAACCCCCTGGAAGGCTGCTCAGGTAGGGATTCACAACAATAGAGATAGGCCTAAAGCCCCCCAGTCTGGGAAACTTTGCTTTCATAAAATATAGTCAACACAGTGAAAGCCAGAGCTGTCCCTAAGGCACAGCAAATTGGAGCAACCATCCCAACTCCCGTGTTTTGGAGGGAGGGCTCTGCACTTTGCACCAGGATCAGGCAGGATGCGGGTGGCTGAGTTTTCAGTGCTGGTAGTTCGGGTGGGGTGTGCTGGGGCCTCATCATTTGTGCTATAAACAGACAGAACCTGATCAAGAAGGTGGTTGGGAAAATCAATCTGTACGCCTTCAAAATGGCTTTTTGCCCTGATTCCAATCACAGTATAAGGGTATGTCTACACTGGAGCCTTAAGTCAACTTAACCTCCCTTAAGTTGACTTAAGGAAAGCTACATCCACACTGGGCTTTTATTAAGTTGACTTAAGCACTTGCTTAAGTCGACTTAATAACTCCAGCCGCTAAAGTCTACTTAAGCGTTAAAGTCAATTTTATTAAGTCGACAACGTGTTGTAGATAGGATCGTCTACACTGTAGGCTTTGTTAAGTCGGCTTAATAAAGTTGATTTAACAGAGCCCTTCAGTGTGGACATAGCCTTTAAGCAGACTTTGTTAAACTGACTTCACTTTTAAGTTGACTTTGTTAAGTCAGCTTAAAATTGACCTTGTTAAATTGACTTAACTGTACCTTCTAGTGTAGACACAGCCTAAGACTCTGTGGCTTTGCTCCCAGGGAATCTTGGCATATAAAAATTAAATGCCACTGGTATTCCATTTTAGAGCATTGCCTAACTAATCTTAAGGGGACTAATTCTGCTCCCACATCAGCTTAACCCCATTGATTTCAGAGACTTCTGCCTGAACTACACTTGGGAATATTTTACCCCCTGATTCTAATCTCACTTACATCAGTGTAAATGAAGAGTATATCCAAGCCCTAACCCATTCTAGGCTGGATTTTAGAGTCCTTTTCTTTACCTTCTGGTTTCTGAGTCTTTACAGTGCACACGGATATTAACTTGCAGCTGTTCCCTGCCACCAAGAAGTCTAGAACCTTATTTTATCATTAATGAAAGCTGAGATTCTCATGTGTTTTCCTGGTTCCAGGAGTTGGGGCTTCAAGATCATCAAATATTGCAAGCTTTGTGATCATACGGTAAGTTGGTGACACTATTGCTGTAATTGTGCCTGTGCTTGGAGTTGCCCTGATTTACTGACATTGTGATAGCCACTGATATAGTCACATTGGTGCAGAAACCATGAGTAGACCAAACCTGAGTTTCAGCCCCACCACCTACCAGGAACATGGAGGGAGTAACATGGTGGCTTCCCATTTATCATTAACTCATTTTGTGTGCTTCAAGGGTTAGATGGAGGAAATATCTAAATATCCTTGTAATATACATTACACATTCATGTTTGTTCCCCTTGACTCCTTTGACTTTCCCTCTTTTCACGTAATTTGATGTCATTCTTTCCCTGGAATAGAACTTCTTTTCCCTGAGCTTGATTCCCTGCCAGTGCAATTCCTAGGAACCTTTTATTAAAGGATAAAGCTGTTTCATTACTATGCCAAAAGGTGCTACTTTGATCTAGAAAAGATATTTCAGTCAGTACTAATGAGCAGCTGCCAGTCATGATTTTTAAAATAGATCATTTCTGTAGGGAGACAAGGTGGGGAAGGTGCAGAAAGTACCTCAGCCACCTTGTCTTGTCTGGCCGGTAACTTGGGACCAATATGGCATCTAGAATACCACTGCACAACAGTGGTAGCACAGATTACACACGACGGGTATGTCTATACTATAAAAGCAAAGTCGATTTTATTAAGTTGACTTAATAAAGTCTACTTAAAGTCGACTTAGTGAGTACACACTACATTAAGTTGACTTTATAAAGTCGACTTTTAATAGGTGCCCTGGCTTAATTTGACTTAATAAAGTCGAATTAATGGTCCCACTGAACTAAGTCGACTTTACTAAGTCAAATTAGTTAGTCCACATTGCCTTAAGTCGACTTAATGGTAAAGTCGACTTTATAAGTGGACCTTATAAAGTTGACTTTACTGGATCCTAAAGTCGACCCTTAAGGGCCCTTAAGTCGACTTAAACACAGAGTGTAGATGTACCCAACTAGTGAAATGACATGAGATAATGGACAGCTAATAAAGCATATAAAAATGAGTATCTACCAAACTACATTCTTGAAACTTTCCAAGATGAAATTTCTTCTTTTACAGCAAATGTTGTTTCATATCGAGACAAGGGGGTGGGGGGGGAGGATGGCTGTATCAAAACAGTCTTTTCTGCCAGAAAGCAATTTTCACACATTCTTGTCTACCCTGGTTCTCTGTCTGATAGCTTGTGGAAAGCTGTAGTGTGTGGCTGAACATCTAGTGGTAAGGAGGGGATGTGAGACAGCATGATGGGCAGTGTGGCATACTAGAAGCAGCAAGGGACAAGAGGCTAAACTCAGCTCTGACTTCTCTGGGCTGATAGCTGAAGTGGGGTGTGGCCACAGGGCAGAGGGTGATTTGATGTCAAGAGACCTGTCATAGCTCTCTACAGGGGCAGAGGCGGCCTGAGATCCAAAATACGCCCCCCCCCCCCCCACACACACACACACTTCTTTATTTCATTTGGACTAGGTAAAAGAAAGATCCAGTGTTTTGTTTGTTTTATTCTTGGAGTTGTCTGGCCCCAGACTCTGCCCTGGCTGGTCACTGCTGGAGGTCAGTTTGTAGGGGTTTCTGCTCCCTTCAGTGCTAGGATTTCTCTGAGAATGTCTGCAAGGGCTATGAGCAAAGGGTACTGGCACGTAGCTGGGACCATGCTGAAATGCACTCCTGGCATTTGCACTGCTGCTGAACAAACGAGAGAGAGCCAGCATGCGCTTTCAAGTCCTGACATGGGATCAGTCATCTGTGGATGAGCAAGGGAGGGAATCAATGTAGTGAAATAATCAAAGCTGACCCTTAGAGAATGGATTATGAAGAGAGCCACACATTTCCCTGCATCAGCATTGAGCCGAGGCTACGTGAGCCGACACACGGATGGACTGGAGGGAGGGGGGCAGACTGGCTGGCTCATTTTGGCTCAATCACAAACACCGGCTCATGCCATAGGAGAGAGATCCTGGAAAACAGACAGAGTCAGAGACCTGCACTGATGTTGAATTCAGTCCCCAAACCTTGGGGGGATAAGAAATGAAAGGAACAATGCCACTCCTAAGGACAAACAACCATGTTCATCTGAAGGAAATCTCAAAAGCCAGGAAATGGGTTGAGCACACAGAGCCTTTCACTCTCTATCATCAATATGAATCCAGCCCAGTCAGGGCACGGGCAGAATTTGTCACCCTTCGATGAGAATCTATCAACTGGGTGCAGCGAGTTTTCCCCTCAGTTTCAATGGGAAAAGAGTCAGTTCCTATTTTTATGTCAGGAACCTAAGCCCAGAGGGATCTCCTGGGCCACTGACTCTAATCCTTGCAATCACAGGTCACCAATTCTGTTCACAAAGGTATCAGACTCTCTCTTCAAAGCAGTTAGGCAGTTTGTCTTCTCTGTTTCCACTGGACAGCTGTTTCAGAACCTTCCTATTCTAATAGTTAGAAATGTCCTGCCTGAATTTATTCATGGCCATCTTATCATTTCTTCTTCTGTCAACACTGTCCTTCCACTTAAATAGTTCTTCTCCTTTCTGGGTCTTCTCCTCCTGATTTCAACCAGCATCCTATTCCGCCAGCTAAGCAAGCCAGGGTTTCTCATTCTTGTCTCCTAAAAGAAGGTTTCCATTCTCTGAAGCATCTTAGTAGCTGTTCTTGGGCCTCTTCCCATTCAAATTAATCTGTCTTCAACAAGGGGGACCAGAAGGGGTCTTAGCTTGGTTCCTTGAGGACCGGTGCAGGTGTCACAAACCCTGCCATGGACTCTTGTTTGCTCACCATATTGCTTTCCCTGCCTGGGACAAAGACTTTGAACTTTTCTCTCCTCCAACATCTGCTTCCTCCAGGCCAGGATGGAACACGAGGGTTGGGGTATGTGCCAGGGAGGCTTGCACCATCCTGTCTGGTTCATAAGCCTGTGGAGCCTGGTTTTTTCAGCAGCACTGAGCAGCCAGAGCGGTGGGGGAATGTTGAGTGGGAGCAGTGAAGTGGTGTTACGAATCGTTATGGCGCTGGTAAGACCACTACTGGATGTAGGGCCCACTTCTGGTATTAAAGGTCTGTCTACACAGCAGCTGGGCTGTGAAATTTCTAGTTCAGGTAAAATTACACAAACCAGCTCTGCTAGGACCTAATCATAGTAACTAGTTGCCCCCATACACTCCATCCAGTCATTGGCTCAGTGCTTAGATGACTAGGCTCATCTGCTACCATGGTGGTGCAACCACACTGCTATTTTGAGGCACTAACACAGCAGAGTTGGCTCATGTCTGTTGGCTTATGTCTCCACCTGTACTGGAAGCCAAACCTCCCATCTGCAATGTAGGCATGGCCAGAAAAGGATGTTGATGTGTAGGCAGGCTAGAACACTTTGAGGAGAGGGTGGAAAGCCATTGAACCAGACTGGAAACCCTTTATACAATAGAAACAACTTCCAGCCAAGAGCTGCAGCCCCACCAACCCCCCATCATTCAAGCACCTATATCAACACACTAGAAAGTGTTCCAAAAAGGCCTACAGAAATTATTTCAGGGCCACGAAATCACCCTGAGAGTGAGAAACTAAAGAAGCTTGATTGGCGTAGCTGATCAAAGAGGGGATGCGAGCACAGCCATTTAATACTTACACGTGAAGCAGGTTTCTGGGAGCAGGGAGCTCCTTAATCTAGCAGAGAAAGCCAGAACGAAATCTAGTGACTGGAAGCTGACAATAGACAAAGTTCAACTGGAAATAAGGCCTCAAACTTTTTAACCCTCGGTACGATCAATCACTAGAAGAGCTTCCTAAGGAGTGTGGGTGATTCTCCTTCATTGGCGGCTTTAAACCAAGATGAGATATTGCTTCCTAAAAGTTCTTCTTTTGCTTAGTAGGAAATTCTGGGCTGGATGCAGGAGTGACTGGGTGGGGGCCTCTAGCATGTGGTAACAGTCTACTCTGATCTCATATCATAATGGTCCTTTCCAGCTAGATGTCCCCACTTTATAGAAAGAGCCTTGCTGTTCAGAGCTTTTTCTTATATACCAGTAGGTGCCTATTACCAGGGGTGGTCTTAGTGATTCTGGGACCCTCTCAGGCCTCACTTTTACCCCACCAGGGCCACCTGGACCTCCCTCTGAGTGCTGGCCCTCCTTCCCTCAGGCTGGCCTGTAGCTAACCAGCCCTGGGCTGGCTAGTCCAACTGGACTGAAATAAGGGAAACAGTTGTTTCACTTCTGAAGGAGCACCTACAGATCCCTAGGGTGAGGCAATTTTAATCATGATTCCAGGGACCACTTAAGCACCTGAAAGCTCTACGGGTTTTTTTTGTTTTCTTCCAAGTATTAATTAGAATTTAACTGATATGAGTACTGTACCTAATCACTATGGCTACGTTCACACACAGGGGGTTATTTCGATACAAGTTGTTCCAAAACAACTTGTATTGAAATAAGGGGTTATTTCGAAATAAGTTAATTCAAATTAACAGTTTGTTAATTCAAATTAAGGAAAAAAGCTCAAAGTGAAATAGCAGGTTCAGACAACATTTATTTCGAAACAAGTCACCGTTGTTTCTTAACAACGTGTTCAGATGGCATTGTTTTGAAACAATTGTTTCGAAACAACGTTGTTTTGTCCCTACATGGGGTTTAAGTTGTTTTGAAACAACGCCATTGTTTCAAAACAATGGAATACGTTGTTTCGAAACAATGGTGCGTCATGTGAACAGGGTAATTCTTATTTCGAAACAACCTCTGTTGTTTCGAAATAAGAGTGCTGTGTGAACACACCCTATATATTTAAAAAACAAAAAAAACAAGCCATATTTTAAAAGTTTTTGTAAATTTATTAGAAGTAGGAGATAATACAGTAAAAGTTTCCCAATCTTTATATTATTCTTGGGCATGACATTTTTGGAGAGCTTTCCATCATGAAAGAAAACTTAAGTTATGTGCTGTAATTTGATCATTTTTCACCTTTATTATAAATGAGTCTATGATTTACTACATATTTAAGATGAACATTTAAAAGTTTTTGAGGAGAACAGTAGTGGAGAGAAAGTGTATGGGCCTTATAATTAACAAGTGAGGGAGGGGATAGAGTTAAAGGTGGCTCAAATCTAGTGTCTAACTGTAAGGGTTTAAGAGAACAAACACCAAAACTTTGTCTATCTTTTAAGTGCCACCAGTTTGTTTTGCTGTTTATTTTGCTGAACTAAAGTAACTCGGCTACCCCCTTTGGAATTTGTCACCAAATTCAGTTAAATTTGTGAAGTTTATGTGATTCTGGTAGACCTAACTGGTAACCAGACACTTCCAAAGCTAGAAGGGGCTGTCTGTGAGAGTAATTATCACCTAGTTTAGACCTAAATGGGCCTGTCGGATGCTATCGTTATTGGTGTCACAAGGAGATTAATGTCATTGTGAAGGGCTGGTGAGCATTTCCTTTGTTGCATCCATAAGCTGAGCTGCAGGGGGGGGAGCTCCCGACAGGCTGCCCCCATAGTTAAGACCGCCTATGCCTATTTCCACCTTCCCATCATCCTGATTTTTCACACTTGCTATAAAGTGGGTAATAAGAGGCGCGCCTTTGCTGCCTTGAATGCCTCTGGTGTAGCAGGCAGCGGCACCAACTCTTCGTGGTCCCCTGGTGACCCCCGAGACGGAGGCTGAGACTGGTGCTGGCAGTGCGGTACCGGGACCAGTACCAAGCCAGCCTTTCGGTGGCCTCTCAGCAAGCGGTGTCAGGAGGGCTCCAGAGCTGACGAGGCACACAGTGCCGGAGGAGACCCCTGAAGCCTCGGGGGTGGGCTGCCACGCTTGCCCTGGGGGGCCAATGCACAGCACCTTTGCTCCCTGTCTCTTATTGTCCTGGGTTTAAAGGACAGACAGATGGAGAAGGAGGTGACCAGGTGGGCTTCGCCCAGGCACCAAAGGCACTTCACAGGGGGGGTCATTCTACGGGAAGGCTTTGTCGCAGGCAGCACAAGGTTTAAACCCTGGCATGGAAGGTGGCAGAGGAGAGCGGTGTTGCTGCTCCAACAGACACTCGGAAGAAGCATTCTTCTGTGGACCAATGTCCGCAAAGAGGTTTTCCCAATTGAGCTGCTAGCACATAAACGAGGAAGACAGGCTGCTTGTGTGATTGCAAGGAGCAGGCTGTTCCATGAACCATTGCTGAGGTGGACAAAGTGAAACTGAGGAGGGGCTGGGCAGCAGCCACATATATATCCACGGGGTGGCGTGCGAGCTGGTGGCCGCAAGCCCTTTCCTGACAGGCTTGTGAACCCAGGCCCTTCTGGTGCATCTCTCACAAGCATTGCTTTGTTTCCACAGACACACCAAGCAGATTTCCTTGGGCCATTGGAAGCCTACTGGATCCTTCACTAGCTGCCCCAAAAATCCATAGAGAAGTGGTTCCCAACCTTTTCTCTGCCATGGCACACCTTGATACCTTCAAATTTTTAGAGGCACACCACCATTAAAAAACTCATGAATATTCAAATTAACTTATATTACTTATGAATATTCATGAACCATGGCACAGTGTTTCAGAAATGCTCCTATGTGGGGTAGTACAGGTAGCAGAGCAGGGGTGGCAAAACACGGGAGGTTAGGAGTCGTGTGCAGTGGCAGAAGTGAGTGTGGGGAGCAGAGCAGGGCAGGGGTGGAAAAGAGGACAAGGGGAGCCATGTGGGGAACAGCACAAGGGTGGCAAGAGCGGAGCGAGGAAGGGAGAACAAGAGTGGCTTTGTGGGGGGTAGCGGGGAACCTGGGGAGCGGGAAGGTAGGGCAGGGGAGCATGGTGCAGCACCCACTTCCCCCTTCTCCACAGTGGCTCCCTGCCACCCAGGGCAAATCCTCACCCCACTGGTGCTCCCTCCCACCCCAGTGGGTCCTGTCCTCCCCACCCCCTGCCCCCTGCTGCCTGTGATGGACCCTCCCATCACTGCAGGGCCCAGAACTAGGCCTCCAGCCACCAGCTACATCCCCCTCGCACACAGCCACCCCATCCCCCAGCTACACACACCCCCAACCAAACAGCTACCCCGCAACCCCAGCTACACACCCTCTGCTACACATCCACTCCCACCCACCTCTGCCACACACACACACACACACACACACACACACACACACACACCCCTCCCTGCCGCACACAATCCCCAGCAGCTTTCCCCCACAAAGCCCTTACCTGGGCTGTTTGCAGGCTGCCTGAGACAAGCTGCTCTGCCCTGCAGGGGGAGATTCACACACTCCCAGCCTCCCACCCCTCTCTGCTGTCTGGGCCTAAGGTGAAGCCACTGGAACGCTGTGTTCAGGCTGCTCCTGCTGTTTTTATGGGTACCCCAGGAACTCCGCATTCTGGTGCCTTCCTCTATTTTTAGGAGGGCCAGAAGGCTGCCTGCCAAAAAATAGGGGGGCCCTTGACTGTGTTCTGGTGCCTTCCCCCTTACTTTAACCCCTGTCTTTTCCCAGCCCTGCACAGCCCACGTGGCTGGGGTGAGCAGGGAGGGAACTTTAACTCCAGCTCTTGGGGATGCTTGCAGCATAGTTTGTGTGTTGCCACAGCACATCAGTGTGCCCCAGCACACTGGTTGGGAACCACTGCCATAGACACAGTCATGGCTGGGGATACAGGGCTTTGGCCCCTAGAGACTTTTCTTCCCCAGTTCAACTTTGCTTTGCAACAATGAGCAAAGTTTCCTGGTTCTGTTAGCATTGATAGGAGGAAGCCCCGAGTGTAGGGTTACCAGATGTCAGGCAAAAGGAGGACATGTCCTCCTTTTTGCCTTCATGTCCTCTGTCTGGCAGGCATTTTAAAAATACATGTGTAACCCTTCTGCCAGGGCAGGCTGGCAGAACAAGGGCTGGGTTCTATACCTAGGGGGTTCCCAATAATGTAACACCACCAACCGGCTTAAGCCCCCACCCAGACGTCTGGGAAATCCTGCACTGTTCCCTGAGCACCCCAAAGGGGTAAGGCTTCCCCATTCACAAGCACAGTCTTAGTGTAGTAAACAGAACTTTTAATAGCAGTAAAAAAGAGCATAAAAGGCCAAATAACAGAAATTAGCGCTGATCTAGCAAATCAGTACAAAGCAAAGTTCCCAACAACCCACACTGCATAACAAAATATACAAGACTTAATGGCAAAACTGGCACTGATCTGGGGAATCAGTGCTAACTAGGCTCCCAACCAACCTGAAGGTACGTAGGGAGTGTCTCTCACACCAACTGTCTGCTGGCACTAACTACTGTCACTCACTCCATCCAATAGCATCACCCCTTGGCTCTGCCTGCTGTACCCACCAGTCACTTATGCCACCCCACTCACCACTGGCTGCTCTCATCATCTACTAGCTCTGCCTACGAGTCACTCACACCACCTAGCTTGCTGTTCTCATCATCTGTCAGCTCTGCCCACCAATTGCTCATATCACTGACCACTCTCACTATCTGCTAGCTCCCCTTCAGTGACTACAGCTCAGAGAAAAAGAGATTGTCTCTCTTTCATGACTCCAGCTCTTAAACCTTAAGCACCTAGTTCCTTTAACATGGCAAAGGAGACCTCAAAGAAGCCTAACCAAATCTATTATTTGACAGAAGGCCTATAGGGGTGAAGTAAATTTCCTCACACGTCACTCCTAAAGGAAAGATACCAACCCCCACCTCTGCCTCAAAACTTTTCGAGCTTGAAATAACCAGTGGCCTCTCTTACAGGTATCTTTTTGACTAAGGGTAGCTTTTACCCCTTAACTAACGCAAACAGATTTGGAACAAGCAGAGAATAGCATATCACCAAAGACAGTATTTCATATTTTCTTTCAGTAGAATTACAGATATTGACAGATTTGTGATCAGATTAACCCCAAATACCATTACCCACTATGCCCTGCACCCACTCTGCTAATACCTAATTGTGCTCTTTGTGTTCATATTAATACAGAACCCATGCACATTAGCTGCCCCACTTCAGAAGCTGTTAAGCACATTTTCTAAGCATGCCTTACACATGATTTCATCTGGCTTTTACTTACAGAGGTTAAAGTATGCTGGAATGCCCCAGAACACCCTATTTTTAGGGGGAAGCATTCCAGGGCCCCCTAAAAACAGAAGAATATTACATTAATACTGCATTTTCTTTATGTGTTCTCCATTGTCCTCCTTTTCATACATCCCTGTCCTCTTTTCCGTATCTTTTGGTATCTGGTAACCCTACCAATTGGAGGCAAGAGGCAGGACTCACAGAAGATCAGCCAGGAGAAGCAGACAACTCAAGGGCCAAGAAAATCCATGTAATAAACATGCCACTCAAGGTCTCTTATGTATAGGGTGCCCAGATGTCAGGCAAAAGGAGGACATGTCCTCCATCTGGCAGGGATTTTAAAAATACATGATTTTTTCTGGCTTTTTACTTACAAGGGTTCAAGTATGCTGGAACATCCTGGAACAGCCTATTTTTAGGGAGAAGCATTCCAGGGCCCCCTAAAAACAGAAGAATGTTACATTAACACTACATTTCCTGCATGTGTCCTTCAACGTCCTCCTTTTTGTACTTCCCTGTCCTTCTTTGCAGGCTTTAGTATTTGGTAACCCTACTCATGTAGCTGTTGGAAGCTGATGATGGGAGTGAGCCACACAACCAATACCTCTTTCAGTGCCAGTGAGACAGTGACACGAAAGTTCATGCGATAAATAAATCTATTAGTCTTTAAGTGCCACAAGACTCCTTGTGTATTTTGCTTTACTAGACTAATACGGCTGCTCCTTTGGAAATTGGCTAGTTGGGGACAGAACATCTCAGTCATGCTGGCTGGCAGGAAATGTAATGGGGAAGGGACAGGAACTAAAAGGAGGCTGGAAATGGGGTGAAGTCCCTAGATAACTTCACTGTTATGATCCAAAGGAGCAGCTGTGTTAGTCTACTAGTTCAATAGAACAAACAAGGAGTCCTGTGGCACCTGAAGACTAAATAATACATCTATTGCATGAGCTTTCATGGGCAAAAATTCCACTTTGTCAGACACTTTGAAGATGGGAAAACTTACAGAATAGGA